>JAVRXN010000010.1:31734436-32061936 GCA_033556935.1 Timema podura
AAGACTTAAGTAGTATATGTTTACAACTAAAGCTCACAAAATTGTATTAATATATTTGCAAATATCTAAGAAACTGCTGTTTTTATAAAAATATATGTCAAATAAAAGTTTTTTATTTCTAATAGTCCTACAATTTTGCAATGATAAGTTGTTTAGTTTCTCCAATAGTTGTGGAGATACGGAAATTAACGCTTCTGTAATGTACCCTAAAAATCATTTTCATATGAAAATGAAAATAGTCAGTTTATTTATAATCTTAATCAACGCCTAGATACGAATTATAATCAAAATCGTTTAAGCAGATTTTGAGAAAACCAAATTTTTCTCTTTTCGTCCTTCAGTAAACTACCCTTAATTTTAAGTTTTTATAGACACACAGACAGACGGCATTGCAAAGACTATTTTTTAGGGTTCGGGGGGTCATGAGACGTCGACATCCATCAACATTTCAGGTTAGTTTTTTTTTTTACGGTCGCAATACTTAAACTTTAATGTCCAAAAAGTTAAAAAAATTCATATAATTGCGTATATATTGAAAGTTATTGATTTTATAAAAATATGTTTCGGATAAAATATCTGTATTATAAATATATATACATATTTGTAATGCTAAGTAATTTCATATCTCAAATAGTTTCGGAGCTATTATAAAAAATGTTAATTTACGCATCAGACCGGAGCCCTTAAAGCCATTTTGCCGAAATATTGAGGGTAGCCATTTTGTTTGGAATATTTATAAATGTTTATAAATGAAATTTAATCAAAATCGTTGGAGCCGATTTTGAGAAAATCGACTTTTTCTCTTTTTGCCATTCAGTAAACTACCCTTAATTTTAAGTTTTAATAGACACACAGACAGACGGCATTGCAAAGACTATTTTTAAGGGTTCGGGGGTCATGAGACGTCGACATCCATCAACATTTCAGGTTAGTTTTTCTTACGGTCGCAATACTTAAGCTTTAATGCCCAAAAAGTTAAAAATATATATATATAATTGCGTATATATTGAAAGTTATTGATTTTATAAAAATATGTTTCGAATAAAATATTTGTATTATAAATATATATACATATTTGTAATGCTAAGTAATTTCATATCTCAAATAGTTTCGGAGCTATTATAAAAAATGTTAATTTACGCATCAGACCGGAGCCCTTAAAACGATTTTGCCGAAATATTGAGAGTAGCCATTTTGTTTGGAATATTTATTAATGTTCATAGATGAAATTTAATCAAAATCGTTAGAGCCGATTTTGAGAAAATCGACTTTTTCTCTTTTTGCCCTTCAGTAAACTACCCTTAATTTTAAGTTTTAATAGACACACAGACAGACGGCATTGCAAAGACTATTTTTAAGGGTTCGGGGGTCATGAGACGTCGACATCCATCAACATTTCAGGTTAGTTTTTCTTACGGTCGCAATACTTAAGCTTTAATGCCCAAAAAGTTAAAAATATATATATAATTGCGTATATATTGAAAGTTATTGATTTTATAAAAATATGTTTCGAATAAAATATTTGTATTATAAATATATATACATATTTGTAATGCTAAGTAATTTCATATCTCAAATAGTTTCGGAGCTATTATAAAAAATGTTAATTTACGCATCAGACCGGAGCCCTTAAAACGATTTTGCCGAAATATTGAGAGTAGCCATTTTGTTTGGAATATTTATTTATTTTCATAAATGAAATTTAATCAAAATCGTTAGAGCCGATTTTGAGAAAATTGACTTTTTCTCTTTTTGCCCTTCAGTAAACTACCCTTAATTCTAGGGGTAGATATCCAATTCCAAAAACCCCTCGGGGCAACCCTATGAAAACCCTAGATATCAAGTTTCAGCTCAATCGGTAAAATAGTTTAGGCTCTAGTTGGAGGTACAGACAGACAGACAGACAGACAGACAGACGGAAATTCAAAAACCACTTTTTCGGATTCAGGAAGTCATGAAACGTCAAAATTCATCAAAATCTCGAGTTCGATTTTTTTGACGATCACAATACTTTCTCTACCTGTAAGATAGAGAGAAAGTAAAAATTGGTTTTCTCAAAATCTGCTCAAACGATTTTGATTAAAATTCGTATCTAGGCGTTGATTAGGATTATAAATAAACTGGCTATTTTCATTTTCTTATGAAAATGATTTTTAGGGTACTTTACAGAAGCGTTAATTTCCGTATCTCCACAACTATTTGAGAAACTAAACAACTTATCATTGCAAAATTGTAGGACTATTAGAAATAAAAAACTTTTATTTGACTTATATTTAATATAAAAGCAACAGTAACTGAGATATTTGCAATTATATTAATACAATTTTGTGAGCTTTAGTTGTAAACATATACTACTTAAGTCTTAACGCAATAATTCTCCAATGCCATAGAGTAATTAAATATAAGTATCTAAAAAAAGTATGTTATTTTTCCTTAAAGCTCTTAGGAGAAATGTTTGCACAGCAATGATCTATCTCCATTTTAGACTCAATAGTCAATATTTACATTTTTTATTGGTCAAATGTATAAATGAATAATTAAATATCAATGCGATGACTTGAAGATGTGCAACACCTTATAAAATGATAAAAATTTAACCAGAAATCGAAATTTTAATACGAAGTGTTGACCCTTGTGGACCCAATATTAATCTTTTTTATTTCATTATTTTGTAACCCCGTTTTACCCAAATCTCCCTTCTTAAGGGATAGTAAGACAAAGGAGAGAGAAAGTCTGTGTGGTGCACCATACCATTTATTTTATATATTTTTGAAGGACTAATTCAGATCACCACAGTTAATATATTATTTAGATGCAGATATAACCGTAAATAACATATATAATAGCTTAATATTTAGTCCATGCGCATTCGTGCATTTGTCATTGCACAAGTGGCAGCATAAAGCCCTCTGGAGTCCAAGGTGGCAACGTTATTTGATATATCGGTATTTCAGTTGTTTGCTCTTATGTATCTGACGATTCACGCACGTCCATCATAAACTCTGCCTTAAAATGTGAGTGAAGAATGACCACAATCACGGAACGACTCTTGGATAGCTCAATGGTTAAACTACTGACGTATTAAAACCATCCTCAATCCTCGTGTCCAAATGTCATTTTTAAATTTAATGATTATCATTTGTTATACCATAAAGAGTGTATATATATGTATATACTCTTTTGTGTATTATAAAAATGTGTATATGTACTTGTTTAAAGATATTAAGCATTAACTTAATAAAATATACTATTATATCTTCAACAGTACATGAATAATGTTTTAAATTTGAGTATGCATATATATAAAAAAATTAGGATAACTACCAATATCCTACTGTTCATTTTATTGTGTCTTTAATAATAAAACACTACCTCTATGAAATAATAACATTTACCTATATTTAGTTGGGTAAGCCAGAGGAAGGCAATTTTGAATTGAGTATTATTCTGCTTGGTAAAGGTACTTACAATTTTTTTAAATATTAGTATATATTCTCCCTGATCACACTCTTTATGTTCTTCAGGAGATTACAATTTGTGACTATTGGGCTATTTATGTATTTTGATATGTGTAAATTATTTGTTATTGTTGGGAAACTTGAGGGTTTGTGATCATTAAAAGATGTTTGAGTAAGGTGCGTAAAATACCTAGAGGCTCTGTGAACGAAATTTACATTAGGAGAAGATATGGGCAAGATAACGGGAAAAACAATGACCAAATATTTAACTATTTTAATTTTATTCATCAGGTGAAATTCTGGTAATGTAACACACATATATAAATGTTTAGAGAATCTTTTTTTATATTCACTCTAAAAAAATGGATATCCCCTTAAAGAACATTAGAGATGTAAAAGGGCTAGAGAAGTGCACTCGCAATATATGCCTATAACACCTTCAAAAACACTAACTAAAAATTCATACTTCACAAGAATACCTGCCAATAAAGGCAACCAAAAAACTTACATTTATATAAAAAAAGTATCAACAATAAGCAATATATTGATAAAATCAAATTTATGAGAAAATTTTTACAAATACAAAAGAAGTGATATCAAAAAGTCTTCATATGGACAGTGTTTTTCACATTTAAAAGAAAGATGTAGTAGCTAACCCAGCACAACTTCAACTAAAACAATAATTACGTACTTATTAACAATATATATCAAATACAATTATTACAGCTGCGGTTATATTTTAATCTTATATGTGAAATACTTTACAAATAAAACTAGTTTATATCAAGGAATCATGGGAAGTATAATATCATAAGTCAACAAAAATTAAGTACTTACATTATTTTTTCATTTTATGTAAATAGTACCAAAATTGTTCATTTTACTAGTAATTTGAAACTTGTATACACAATATTTTAATACAAAAAATAATATATACAATAAACAAATTACAAGTAAATGAACATATTCTACATTTAAGTAAGCAACATAACAAATAGTAAAATGATTTTTGGCAGGGATGCTTTCTAAATACTGGGTGGCCCACCCATAAAGTGTGCAAAATAAGTATTTTAAAATAAAATTGATTGTATTCTTATTTTTAGGATATAAAATTAATATTTACATTAAAAAATTAAATTGTATGTGATGTACAAATTTTCAAAGAAAATAGGCATTTATTATATCTTTGAAATACAGGTTGGATTCATTTGAAATCAAGATGTACAGGGTGGCGTGCGGGAACGGGCGATTTTTAATAATTCATTTCAAGGCCATAGTTTAAGTTTGCAGGACTGTGATGACATTATTATGTTCCCCAGTTAATGACATTTAGTTATTATGGATCAGTGGTCGGGTGTGAATCAAGCGTTTGCATTAAAAGCATTTTTCAAAAACAATGATTGTTATGAAGGTGCGTGACGAGAATTTCGACGTCATGATCCGGTTACGTCATCTCACGCTGTAAAGACATGGGTTTCAGACTTTGAAGCAGAAGGTTCAGTATTGAGAAAGAAGCATCCAGGGCCAAGAAATAATGTTCAAACGACAGAAACTGTGAAGCAGTCAGAGCTTCGTTCCTGAGGAGTCCACAGCGTTCTGCACGGCCAACATGCAATGTCATTAGGTTTGTCTCACCGAACTTTTGCCAGAATACTGTTCTCAGATTCAAAGTTACATCCGTACAAGATTGAGGTAGTCCAGGAATTAAAAGCTTGTGATTTCAATTGGAGAGTTGTTTTTGCTGAACAATTTTTTAGAAAAATGTAAGGAAAATCAAAATTTCCTGGAAAATCTTTGGATGTCTAATGAGGCCCACTTTCACTAAATGGTTATGTTAACAAACATAACTTTCGATACTGGGCTGCAAAAAATCCTCACCTTTTACACCAGCGACCGTTACACAGTGAAAAGTGTCAGTGTGGTGTACGGCGTCATCGAAAGAAATAATCGGGCCGTATTTTTTTGAGGATGACAACGACCGCATGGTGACTGTAACTTCGGAACGGTATGTCAACACAGTTCAAACGTTTCTTAGATAGAACTAGAGAACTATCCAGTGATTTGAGTCACATGGCTTCAGCAGGACAGAGCTACTACAACTCATACTGCAAGAATTTTAATCTTCGCTTTACGAGAGCTTTTTGGAAATCGCTCCATGACCAGGAACGGCGATATCATTGGGCCTGCGATATCACCAGATCTCTCGGTGTATGATTTCTTTCCAGGGGGACTTTTAAAATTCGAGTAGTTGCTCATCATCCTCAAAGCATTAATGAACAGAAGGATAGGATTCATAAAGAGATTGAAGCGATCTCCATTGATACGTTGCTGCAAGTTACGACGAAACTTGCATTAACGAATGCAGAAATGCATAAGAAGGGAAGGTGGCCATCTAAAGGATGGTATCTTTAAGAAATGACTCTTATGTAAAGTAAGTGATAAATGGTATAGTTTTAGCATTTAGATAGCCATATTTGTAGGGAAATTAAAGTTATTCAAAGTTGCATTACAAAGTTATTAAAATCACCCGTTCTCACGCGCTAACTTGTATAAAGTCTTTTTCTTAATATTCTAGAAAAATGGGCTACCAATTATTTAGAAATAATCTCTGCCAAGAAATAATTTTAATATGCATTGTGTTACATACTTAAATTTATTATATGTTCATTTACTTGTAATTTGTTTGTTATGTATTTTTTATATTAAAAAAGTATTATTTGTATGAGTTTTGAATTATTAGAATAATGAATATTTTATACATTATCGAAATTAAATGTAAAAATATTGTAGGTATTTAATTTTCCTTGACATAAGATAATATACTAATACTTGCCATGATTTCTTGATATATATTATTTTTATTTGTGAAGGATTTCAATCACCTATAAGATTAAAATAAAACCGCAGCTGTAATTTTATTGTATATGTATACATAGATTAATGAGTAAATGTTTTAGATGGAGTTGTGCTGGGTTAGTTTTTTAATTTTTCTTTGAAGTATGAATAACTTTGTGCATGTGAAGGCTTTTTGATATTACGTCTTTGGAAATTTATAAAATATTTTGCATAAATTTGATACTAGTAACATAATGTCCGCCGTAGATAATTTTTTTTATAAATGTAAATATTTGGAAGTATTTTTATTTTGCAGGAGTTCTTGTGAAGTACGAATTTTTAGTTAGTGTTGTTTGGGACGGTGTATATTGCAAGTGTACTTGTCTAGCCCTTATATATTTATAATGTTTTTAGGGATATTTGACTACTCTAAAAAGTCTTTTGATATCTAATGAGTATGCAACTCATCATTATGTAACATCCTCCATAAATAAGTAAATGTATTCCTTTTTAGACCAATTATATTCCTAAGCACCTTGTTTTCAAACACTCTAAATTTATTTTCGTCATATAACAGCCATTGAGGACAATCAGAAAAAAACTTTATTATAATATATATATATTCTGGATGTTTACATCCCTTGACAGCATTAAAGATAGCAACAATTTACTGAATGAGTAATAGCATGTATTTCCAAACTGAATTATTTCTATAATTTCCACTAATATTATTATTTCTATTTATAATTGTTCCTACATGTTTAAACTCACTAACCCTGTCAAATGATCTGTTGCTTGAAGTAATCTTTAAGATAGTAACACCAATCTATGTTCTCTGTGCTATCATATACCTAGTATTTTCAGCGTTAACTTCTAAACCTATTTCATTACTAGCTTCTAAAAAAATATCAGTATTTCTTTCAACAATTTCCTTACTATTGCCCATTAAAGCTAAGGGTTCCGTGTATTCTAATAGCTGCATTGAACCGTTTAATGTCAACCTTAACCTCCTATCTTGAATCAACACTATAATAACCTAGATACTCTAAGACTAAATTAAAAATTAATGGGGAAATTGCATCGTCTTGTTGAAATCCATTATATATTTTGAAAGTGCCTGATAAGATAAAACCCCTACCCTGCTATGCGTTTGAGTCAAACATACCTTAATTATCTTGATAAGATTTTTTGGGTCTCCCAATCTTAACTAATATTTAATTTAATTCGTTTCTTTTAACTAAATTATATGTATTTTTCACATCTATATATTCTTGATATACTATCATTTTGTATTCCCAGATTTTTTTTAATAGCTGGCAAATTGTAAAAGTCTGATTAATTGTTGATATATTTGGTCAAAATCCACAAAGATGATCCCCAGTAATTATCTCTTCTGAATACATCGTCATTCTAATTTAAATTATGTTGGATGGAATTTTGTAGACTAGTTGGTATCAGGGTGATAGCACTAAAGTTATTTATTACCCTAGGTTTTATATTCCTTTTTAGGAACATGGGTGTTAAAATACTATACTTCCATTCTTGTGGTGGTACATCATGGTTCCATATGGAACTTTGCAATTATAAATTTCTATAACTAAAATTTTACACCCTACTTAATTAAATCTTTGGAATATACTCTATACCTGGAGTTATATGAATATTTAACTTCTTATAACTTCTTTCACTCAAATAATACTTGGCTCTATGGAAAGTGGTTCAGCAGAATGCATTTTTTAACCTCATCTGATTCGGATCCTTCATGAACATTCAACATTTATATTAATTATCTCTGATAATATAAGAGTCATGATTATTAAAAAATTAGAGAGTTATACTAAATTGGTCTATTAGAATGAAAGCTTTGCCATGACAAATTTGTTGAAGGGTTACATTTCATCCACTCACCCAGTCCATTATTAAAGACAAGGGTTTGTATTCTAGTTGAAGCAAATATTAGTTCTTAATTTGTATAGAATTTGATAATACAAGATGGTTTGAGGCTAGCTAAGTTAAAGTAAACTCTTGGACACAAAGATAATGCAAGAGAAATGGTAGGTATAATCTAGCAAAGATTTTTTCTGCAATAAAAGTCTATCTTCCCTTAGAATTTTTTTACAGTACCGCTTTATAAAAACCGTTTAGGAATGTACGCATAAGTACAATACTTACTACCCTAATGGGCTAGGGATAGGAATTTTAACATCATTTGAGTGGAAGGATGGTGTAAACCGATTAATGAAAAAATCACCCTCAATAAAACCTACAGGGAATATACCTTACTATAGGCATTAATATTGAAGAGTGACTGCCTTAGACCTATGTAGCCACCTAATCGTGCTACTTACTTGATATATGGCAGTATACTAAAACTAGAAAGTTTATTGCCGCACTTACAAAAGTAAACCACCTATCTCTATCTTGAGCTAGTTCTAGCCATTCCAACACATTCACTCCATCTCTTTTAGGTCCATTCTAATGTTATTCTTATATCTTCGTCTAGGTATTCCCAATGATTCTAGATTCTATCAATCGCCCTGCATATCCTGCCCACCGTAATCTACGAGATTTGACTAACCTGACAATAATACTAGATTAATTCAATTTTAATTAGAAGTGGAATTATTATCTGTGTTAAGTAGATACACTATCAAAAATGAAATATGATTACATATAACAGCTATACGAACATAGAATATAAAATTTTTAAAGAAGTTTTAGCACTTCATTAAAAGTCAAGTTAAAAATCAAAGAATCAATTTATAAATGTGATAGCTATATGAGCAACAAGAAATGATATATTGAAAAGTTTGGCAATTTAATTACAAGTCAAGGTTCTTAAGTATTAATACTATAACAAATAATAAAAAATTATGAACAGCACAATTGTAAACATATTAAAATTGTTAACAAGTATACAAGTTTGATTAGAAAACATGTAAATGACTAGATTTTGGTTGATATGATATTAGTTTCCTAATTCAGATTGTCTACAGTCAAATTTTACTCTAAAGAGACTCATCTGACATCTAGAAAGCTACTAGATTTACTTTCTCGTAATCATACGTCAAGTCTTGTGATTTGCAGTGTCAATTTTGATAGGTATAATATCTAAAAAAAATCCCTGATAGACTAGTACAATTGTATTAATTATAGCTACAATTTTTTTATATCTTCTAAAATGCCCTTCCTCCGAAAATCGGAATTTAGATGTATGATAGTGAGCCTATTTTTAAATCCAGAAGGCCATGTTTCGACACTTATCCTCTTGGATTCCACTTTTTCACTTTTACTACAAGGGAATGCATATCCAACCTATCTCATCCTCCTCAATTTGTTTAATTTAAAAGGATAGCTTAAGTTTTTAATAACAATGACAAGGGCATATCGACATGTGGCTTAGGGGGGACACTTCTCCCTCTATAACAAATTTTAGATGTTAAAAATGTGATCATGTAAATATTCATGTTATTAAAGATTGTAGACTCAACGAATTGCGAGATGTATGCGTCGTAATTAATTTAATATCTAAACAATTATATATCAGCACTATAATAAAAATATGACATATTTATATGTTTGTATATATTGATCAAATTTTTAAATATGTCTATCAGATTTAAATGTATGGCTATAAATATCAGTAATTTGATAATATACACTAGATGAACTAATTTATATACAAAATATGTTAGGTTTGAATTTCCATATCTCCTCGTCCCACCATTACAACAAATATAATTCTCCACGTGCTCCCGAATATAGGTAATATTAAGTTAAATAGTTCATCCATAATTGCAAAAGAGCCCCTAAAATACATCAACACGTTATTAGACTTATCATTAATAAGCTATTTGACCAGCTATGTGTTAAAATGTTACTTTTTACAGATGATGTCAATTATGACTACTCTAAGATGTTATGCCCTTTATTTAATTTTTTTTAATGCATTTTAAACAATAATTTCTATCAATCTCACTGTATTAATAAATATTGGAAGATTTAACTAGAAAACTAGGGCATTTTCTAATGATCCAAAGTTTCTGAACCAGGTACTGATCAAATACCAAGACGTCTCATATTTATAAACTCAGTTATTATGCCTGAATTTGTTTATTTGTTATTATTGGCCTAATTTTGGTGTGTGTTCCAAGTAAATACCATCAGACCATTTATAGGAAAGTACCAGCAATTGCGTTGAAGGAAAAATAAACACTCATGAAAAACATCTCAGTAAACAAGGTCGGGATCCAAACCCAACCTCATTGTAACTCGTGAACGAGTCAAGAAGAAGTTATTCAGATAGTGGGTGGTAAGTTATTGATCCTTATCTGGTTTTTCTATTTATCTCATGGTTGAGTTAGAACAAGCCATTAGTATTATTTGCAACCATCAGGTGCAAAAATCAAACAAAAAAAATAAAAAATAAAAATAAAAACTAGAGGTAGTTTTATTTTGTAAAAAAAATCATCCAATTAACTAGATGTAAATTACTCGTTTAGCGGGTGACGTCATCTTGTATACGTGATGACGTTTGGGTGAGGCTTGGTTTTGAAGGAGGTCCTTTCAGAACATAGCCTCAAGGCACTAGGAAGTGGGTGTCTTGCTGTTTGTGTTTATTTACAGATAAAAAGAAAATGTTTAAATACTTTATAGAGGAAACATCTGTTGATTAAGATGCCTTTGTGGAGAAAAGAATGGAGGAGTCTTAGAAAATGTTAACATGCTCCCTCTCTAATGTTATAGGTTGATGCATAAATTATAATTATATTACATGCTTTAATATTATTAACTAAATAATCACCCTAATTAATGGTATATGTTTCATAAACGTCTAGTTCATACAATTAATGTTAGAACCTGGGTTGTATATACTGAGGGTTGATTTAATAAATTGTTTCCCTCTCACGCTCTACGCCAATGCAACTGCATTTCCTTTAATTCCCACCCAATTCATTCCTTTCCCATTTGTATGTTTATATGAAGCTATCTTGGATAGGTAATAAGATACGGTGCCAAAGAAACACTAAAACATTATTGACCAACAGCAAGATAGGAGTTTTAAAAAGGTAAATCTTTGAGAAACATGCATTAAAATAACTAAGTTTACAAACTCTTTACAATCTTTATAAAAATTCTAGTTAAATAACTATCTAAATTTGTCTATTTGCTTAGGGAATTGTTAAAATTTAAGTTCTAGAATTTGTGTAAATTACACAACAGCTTAATAGCTACATCAATAATAACTACTATATCTGAAAATGTACTTTTAAAACTGAATTGTGGATGAAAACATTACCTACAATTTTTTTTTATTCATAGTGCACAGCACCTGGTAATTGTATTACTAACGACTTAAAAAAATAAATAAATTATCTAGCAGACACAACACACAGAAACCCAGCCGTTAATTCTGCATTATTAAGGTGGAAACCCCAGTTAAAGAAAATATGAATTTTATGACCACACCAAAGATCAAACCTGGGACACTCGGTTCAAATTTCAGATGCAATACTAAATTAGCTAAGTTATCGGACATTAAGAAACCATCACTACGCCAGACATTATATTATAATTTGCTTCTGATTGAAAAATAGGTTTACGTATTATTATTTTGAATATTACCATGAAAACAATCTAATATTTTACTATTTATATTTTATGGCACTAATCATACTATCCTAAAACTTAAGTGCATTTAAGTTCCCATTAGAGAAATATGCATACATTAACCACGTTTGTGGGATAGGGATGAGGAAGGTAGCATTTTAGAGGAGGTGTATCCATATTAACGTGGAGTGAAAAGGTGGAGCAATCTATGGAAAATCACCCTCAATACACCTCGAAGGGATTAGAACACCAACCCCTCAGTGCCGTATAGCCAAATTTAATACACTGGAGATTTATACAACGTGCCCACCTTACCGGTTTTTACCAATAATTATTGGTACATTTTTTGATGGTATGGCCACTAGGATACCATTCTAAAACATTACCTTCATCTTGATATCAGCTTGAATTTCAACTAGGCCTAGTGAATTTCTAAATGTAGCCATAGTGGATCTAAAGAAAAAGGAAAAAGCCAAAAAATGCAATGACCAACAGGACCACCAGTTCATTATTCATCTAAGGAAGAATATTCAACATACGAGTATAACAGATTGAAGGAGAAAAATTTTGATTCAAAAAAGTAAAATATGCCAATTAGATGTAGAGAATCATTTTAGAGAGAGTGCTTGAAGTCAAGTAAGAAGTCTACATTGGTTTCATAAACTTGCAAAAGGCGTCCGATAAAGTGAAGGGGAAGAAACTGATGGAAATACTCAAGAAGATCGGCATCAACTGGAGGGACAAAAGGCTGAGTGAAGGAGAGGTTGAATGATAGAAAGACCAACAGCATAGGAATAGGAAGTTTAGTAAGGCAGGAATGCTGTTTGTCACCCAATATGTTCAACTTGTATGAAGTAGGGCTGGTCAAGGAAGCCCTAGAGGGAAGTGGCAATTTCAAGATAGAAGGATTCATCATCAACACAGTAAAATTGGCAGATGATCTAGCGTTGCTAGCCAAAAATGAAGAAGAGTTACAGGAAATGATGGACCAGATGGTGGAGTTAAGGAAAATATATGGTATGGAGATCAACATTGAGAATACAAAAGTAATGGAGATTTAAAAAATGAGGAGCCGCTGAAAAATCAAAATTGGAAATTGGGATTTTGAAATCAGTGATTAGTTCAAGTATATTAGAAGTCTTTTGATAAAGGATGACTACTGCAACAAGGAAATCAGGTCGAAGATCGTTATGGCCAAGGAAGCGCTTATCAATAAGAGGTTACTGCTGAGCAGCAATTTGAATTAGGAACTGAGGAAGAAACTGATTAATTCCTACATTTGGAGCATCGTGCTGAATGAAGTAAAAACTTGGAATTTCAAGAAAATGGAAAATAAATACTTGGAGCGTTTTGAAATGTGGTGCTGGAGAAGACTTGAGAAGATAAGGGAGACAGACAGGGTGACAAATGAAGAATTTCTAAGAAGAGTGGGTGAGAAAAGAACAATTTTGGATATGATTCTTTGGTTCAAAGCAAACTAGATTGGACATATCCTTAGGAGAAAATGTATTCTTCATGACGTCATTGAAGTCAAGATTGAGGGAAAGAGGAGCTTAGGAAGAAGGGAGGATTTAATTATTGGATGATTTGAATGAAAGAAGAAAATTCTGGGATCTGAGGGAGGAGATAGAAGACAGGGTGCTTTGGTGGTCTGAATTCAGTAAAAAAAGGAGTGGAATTATCGTAGAACAGAACACCTAATCATATTAAATAACTACTAGGAGAACATTCAAAAATGTTACTTTCCTCTAGAAATCGCCTACAATTTCATCCAGGATCTCCATGAACTCTCGGTCAGTTGATGGCATCACTCTTGGATAGACTGGACTGCCGACGATGTGAATCTCAGGGTTCATATTACAGTCGGGTATAATGAGGGATGATTTAACAAAATAGTTTTCATCACCCCATCCATGCATATGAGAGCAAAGTTTTTTTCTAAATTTAACCATCCTTATCGCGAAAACATTAGCGTAATTAGTATATATGCATATGGTCTGAAAGGACAGTAAGAACAGATGACAAATATTAATTAACTGTTCAATAAAATATAAATTTGATAGCTAAGAAGTTAATTAGAAGTACAACACCCACTAGTGCAATGAGATAAAACTGAGAACCATTATGTGGAAAAACCATCAACGCATGTGTAACCAATTGGCAATGAACTCCAGTATCCAAGGTCAAAGAAAAGCACACTCACTATGTGACCAACTTGGCTGTTTCTTTTAAAACTGTAATTACAAATAAGATGCGGTCATAAAAGACCATAAAACCGCAGAGAATAATACAGCCCACTCTTACTCTTATATCCACACTCCTAGTATGATCATAGATCCTTTCTCTGTGGTATCATTATGTAAATATTCTAAGCAAATAATAATACTTTGCTGTTTCAAATACATATATGACAGAGCTGTATTATATGCATGTATAGCATTTTCAATCGCGATTATCTTATAATACAATATTGCAAGTTACTAACATCCAAACAAATCGTGTTATTCAGTACAAGTCATTTAAATATATAGGTAAAAATTAATGTTTACGATCGATTAAGATTGTCAAATTTATTAATTAATATGAGCGTCAATTAGAATTGATTTTTAATAGATTAAAAAGGTTTAAACTACTTGAATGACAAATAACGCGTAATCTATAACACAGCCTGTAAATAGGTGAGCACGCTGAATAAACTTCAAGTTCGTCTCTAAATATATGCGTCATATAACTTACTTTAATCCTATAATTTTGATATTATGAGTTAAACGTCGTTGAACTGAGATCATTTCATATTTATATGAATTCTTTAAAAAACAAAGTTTTTATCCCAATTTTGATGTAAGACATTTAAAAAATAATAAACCATCCTCTAAAATAATCCAGGATTTAAATACGTAGGCTTCAATGTTTCGCTAGGTAAACTTTTCATAGAAAATAACCTTATATACAAATGTATCAAACAATTTTATGAGCATTTATTAAAAATTACCAAAATAATAATTAATGAAATTTTTATAATTCATTTATGATAAATAAAAAAGTACTAAATAAACACACCCGAATGAGACAAAGAAAAATCTAAGTAAGTGACTTTTGTGTTTATTTTTACCTAGCACAGCCTCTTAATACTCGTTCGGTCTATATGAATATGTACAGTATTTATTATGTTAAGTATGAGAAGGGTTGAGTTTAGAGAAATTTTACCCAAATTTGCGTAAGGGAAAAGTGGAAGTATATATATGAACAATTACCTTCGGTACACCCAACTGGGATTCGAAACCTGATACCCACGTTATCAGCAGTCCAGTCTATCGAAAGAGTTATGCCTTAGACTATGTGACCACCGATAAGAGAGTTTATTCAGCTACATACATTGCCTTGAGGCCAAAGAATTAAAAAAAACCCAACAGGTTGCATGTATTGGAGAACCAGGGGCGATAAAAAAATCGGGTTTCCCAACATTAAAAAAAAAAGACAAAATAACATAGAGGGAATGAATAAGTGTTGGGGAAGGCCACGCTACCACAGGGCTTGGAGGTCATTGAACTTTGAATGCATCTCATATCTGAATGCCTCTCAATCCACCAGATTTACGTCTATTTGCACACACGGGGTCTATTTCTGTACTTAATTGAGCAGGTAAAGGTTTAATAAAAAAATGTAATAGAATCTATCAAATAATAGCTAGTGCAATAGCTACTGCGAGCTATACACACATTAACAAGCCAGACTGTCAGAATTTAACTACACGAATGAGGTAGGGATGAGGAAGTTAGAGCTCGACGCAGTTTATCTCCAATTGCATGGAGGGAAAGTGTTTAGCCATTTTGAAAAGAAAAAAAAAACCTCAATAAAACCAGCTGGGATTCGAGCGCAGATATCCTTGTCAATGGCAAACCATACTAGACGAGTTTGATGTTTAATTAGCGTGCCACCGATGGAGTTTATTTATATAAACTGTTTAGTGGTATTTCTTAAGAAATTTGATATTATATCACTGTTTATAAGATAAAAGCACTTGACGCATTTTGACTTTTTGCTATAACTATTATAAGTTACACCAATGACCAATGTTTAGATTTAGCTATTTAGTTCCTTGGGAAAGAGACAAAAGAAGGGTAATTACAGTACTTGTCTTTCACCTATTATTACTACCCATTCGAGACATATGAACTGTAACCACGCCAAATAAGTATAAAGATAGGTATACTTCTTATGAAAGTACTCGATCTGCGGGGGGATTCGTTATCATTGAGGTAAAACCACCCTCAGTTCAGCTGCCCTTGATTTTCTTCCCGACCAATTCATTCATGTTATCTGAAATTATATTGGTTAAAACCAATTCACTGTTTATAATAATTATGAAAAAATTGCGTCTTATACTTCAAATTACTTTCACACTACGTACAGACCACAGGTTATTCCATTTAACCTATATAACCTATTAGTTGAGCCCCCTCAAACCTAGGAATTGATTAAAATTATTATTCTTAGACAATCCAAACTATCAAAATAAATATTTTCAATGATAACTGTCTCATACTGTATTATATTTAATGAAGCTTAACTATTTTTAGTCTATCTCTCTTTGGCATAATATGTACACTACTTTTCCACTGACATCTTATAAGCTGGACCATGAGTAAGCACATCAATGTAAACTTGCGACCTTTCAGGCTAAAAGTAATGTGTACGTTATTTCTCAATAATTTTCATATTGAACAAAAAAATTATTGTAGTATGAGAATTTCCTATTGATAAAATAGCTGAAATTAATTATAATTTCAAAGTTCCAGCAGTGAGTGTTTATAAACCCTGTCTGTACCTGATTAAGTTTTAAAATCTACTGTAGCTTCTGTATTACATAAGCTTTTGATATTAACATTAGTAGTTGAAATGAATGTAATGATAAATTATGTTTTTAGATCATTAAATACATGTCATCTAATGTCTGTAGACACGATAAACGAGGTTATGGTCTTTGTTGCTATGTTATAAACAATTTAATCGTTTCAAACTTGAAAATAATGAGAAAAAGTAGGGCATAGTATATATTGTGATAAGTATTAGTAATATTCTCTTTATCTCAGCTTAGTACAAATAAATAGGACCCCTTAATAAATACAAAATATATAGCATGAACTTTCACATTACATATCACAAATTGGGTTTTATATTTATACCTTCTTCTAATTCAAAATGCAATATTTTTTTTTTTGTATTAAAAATTGACGATGTTACTAAATTAATTTAAAAAAAATAATAATACATTTTGACTTTGTTTTAATTATTATACTACAATTATTTTCCTTAAAAATGGGGTTTCAAGCTTTTTAATTATAAAATACTGAATATTAAACAAACCACCGAGAAATTTATTTTAAATAAGGTGTAGAAAGAAACGCATATTTTATCCTTGAATAACAACATGAAATATTCTGACATAATTTTCATTTTATAGAAGTACTTTCACTAAAAGAAAAACTTCAAATGTAATTTAATATAAATACTAAACGTCATATTGCTAATAAACGAGGTCGCATTCTTTCGTAGAGCATAACATAACGAAGTTATAGTCTCAAAAGTAAAACATTAACAGCTCTATATAACGTATTGGCAATACTATTAAAATATCTTAACAAACTATACAGGTAATAAAACCTCAGTACAATATCATTAAAAGTTACATACTATAATGCAATGCATTCAATTAATTATTTATAATCATTGGTCCAGATTTGGCTATAAAGTTAAAAAATGTAAGCTTTCTACCGAATATTGTATTAAAAAAACAGGAAAAATATATCATGTGAACTTGAAAATCTTGGGTTTTCTAAATTTGTTTCTTTACATTTTCTCCTTGAAAATCATCTGGAAATGATAAAATAAGAGCTAGCTCTATACAATTTGTGATGTAAGAACAAAATCGCATCTTACGACGAGTAATTAGCTTATATTTTGAAATGGAAATAATAACATCTCAAATTAAAGAATCATTGGTTGTTAATGTTTATAAAAAACTTGTTCTAAAGTATATTGTAGTAGCTATATGTAATTTAATAATATCCCAATATTCTTGATTAATATAAAAATATGTCAAATCTAGACTTTGGAATCATTGTTTGGAATTTTTTTAAAAGTGTCCTTGAAATCCCGCTTCCACATCTCATTTAATATCCAAATCATAAATTTAATTTATAGGGGAACTTGTTTTTATGTTATGTGTATTTTTAATACAGTTGTTTACCAGATATTGTTTTATAAGTAAAACATTTTAATGTAAGACATGTTTGCCTAAACTTGGTTGAAAACAACTTAAATAATGATATCAATGTGATCAATGATATGTGATTAAGAATAACAAATGACGAATTTATTTTGTGATTTCAAGCAAATAATATGTGTGTCTCCTCAAGATTTTCTTTTCAGTACAGTTCTCTTTTAAATTTTTGCCATAGACAAAGCAACTGCAAGTTAATATATTACAATTTTTGTAAATTTAACCTGTTTATTTTATGGAAACAATACTTAAAAGACTTAGATCTTAAATTTGACATTTTTCCTTTCTTAACTGGATTCATATTAATAAGACCTCAATATTTATATTAAAATTACTAACATTGTTCTATATCTCACCTTAATAAACTTATAAATAAATTGTACGAAACTCCACACGGACTTTCTCGCTCTATTGTTAAAAATTGAGATATTTACTCAAAACTCGTAATATATGTAAAACGAAATAATATACACTAGAAAACCCAAACATAAATTGCACTATATTTATTAAAACATTTTTTGTATGTCTGGGCCGATAAAAAAAGATCGATATTGGGTTCACAAAGGTCAAAACTTGGTATTAAAATTTCGAATTCCGGTTAAAATCTTTGACATTAGTTTATCAGGTCATCGCATTGCTATTAAACTCCTCATTTATAAATTTTTACCAATAAAATTTATTGAGTTTAAAATTTGGAGATGGATCAGTGTTGTACAAACATTTCTCCTAAGAGGTTTAAGGCAAAATAAAATAAACTTTTTGAGAAACTTACTTATATTTAATTAGTAATTACCCTATGGCATTGGAGAATTATTGCGTTAAAACTTCAGTAGTATATCTTTACAACTAAAGCTCACAAAATTGTATTAATATATTGGCCAATATCTCAGAAACTGTTGTTTTATAAAAATATATTTAATATAAAGGTTTTTTATTTTTAATAGTACTACAATTTTGCAATATAATTTATTTAACATCTCAATATTTGCGTATATACGGAAATTTCATCTTCTGTAAAGTACCCTAAAAGTAATTTTCATGGGAAAATTAAAATATACAGTTTATTTATAATCTTAATTAACGCCTAGATACGAGTTTTAATCAAAATCGTTACAGCAGATTCTGAGAATATCGATTTTTTCCTCCTTTCGTCCTTTATTAAACTACTCTTAATTTTAAGTTTAACAGACACAGACAGACGGCATTGCAAAGACCACTTTGTAGGGTTCGGGGAGTCATGAGACGTCTTCTAATAAGTTGTACCATTGTGGACTCAGAGAAAGCTCTCACCCTCTGGTGTCTCATGGGACGGGTTAAGGATCATGTATGAGACCATGCTGGAAATTATTTTTAGGGTTGTTTATTTACTAAAGCTTTCAATTTTTTTTGGAAAATGGCATAACAATTTTGTTTTGCTGAGTAAAACCTACTTAGGGCTAGTTTACTGAAAACACAGTTTCAGAAATTTTAATTTAAGCTATAATAGATTATATGAGATATTGTTTGAAACTGATTAGTATCATTTATTTATTTTCATTTTTCTGATAAAATTTAGTATTTTACTGATCGAGCAAGACACATGAATATAATGGAGTCTGAGCTATGGTACATAAACTTGGGAAATTTTAGAACCATGAATGCATATCTATAGCATACGTTATTATATATGGATAAGTGGGCACGGTAATCTAATGTGAGTATTGCCAGTAAGTAATAGCAAATGACCTCTAGTGCCTAATTCTTGTTACATAAAAATGTAAAAAACAAATATCTAAATCCGTTGCACTTTTATACTGTCCAACAATCAATCACTACTCAATATTATTTGTGAGATATCAGCGAAACATCTCCATATGGGTTATTCTTAACTAATTACTTGTTTTAAAAATAGTTGTGTTATAAAATCTAAAGTGATCAGAAATATTCTTTATATTTTATAGCTTTTATCATTAATTATAATAAATTAATCTGTTTAAATATTATGTGAGTTATAACATTTAATATAAACCTATATTAATTCAAAAAATATTATTGCATATTCGTTTGATACTATTATTACTAAAACATTATTGTTTTTTAATGGTAACATTTATTTAACAATTTAGAGGAATATAATATTAGTCCATATAATAATAAGTAATGCTATTATAAAAGAACAACTCGGTACGCCAATAGGTCAACAAAATTATTTTAATTATATTTTACTTGATATTTTTAGTATAAATCTAATAAATATACCCTTACATAAGAACATTAAAGAAACTATAAAGGAATTAAAATTTAAATGCCGATAACTTTACTAGACAGGTCAAACAAATTTCAAATTCAATCACTCTTAGTGATATACGCTTATTACAAAAATTCGATTCGGTGTTAAAAAGACACCGATAGGATCGATCGTTGTTGTTTTTTAGATTATACTTTTATATTGCCTTTTTTTAGTATCTGTCTTATTATACATACGGGTTCGACGCTTATGTGCTAATTGAGTTAGTGGTTTTAGGCATTAGGAATGATATATATATAGAGTAAGTGTACCCGCATTTGTGTCAAGGTAGAGTGGATTTTAAAAAAATCACCAGCAGTACACAAGAACGAGATTCCTGTCTTTGGCAGTTAGACTACTGCCAGAATTGCTCGTTAGACCAAGTGGCCACGGAGGTGTGTGATAATATTTTTTGTGTTCCCATTAATTTTGTTCCCACAAATGTTGTGAACATTTACAGTACACTAAATCGGTGTATAAAATATAGACCTACTGAGTTATAGGCACTCACACTTTATATTTCCCATTCAGCCTCTCTAAATCACAAATAATTTTATTGGAGCTACTATGATTTCACTTTACTTTTGGTTGAGTGATGTTCCTTATAATCCACAGCCCTAGTCGAACGATTAGGGCGTTAGATACACTTTACTTTCGACTGCCATTGACAGGGATGCTGGGGTCTAAAACCCCGACTCCGTTAAAGATATATTTCCACATGTCATTTTTACCATTATTTACCCATCCCCTCAACACTGTAAATAGGGTGTAATTTCTGTAGTTACCTTACTCCCCTTAACCGATAAATTAATAGTTTTATAACCCCTGTTTGAACTAATATAATTGCACTTGTGGTCAGGAAGACAAGGGTTCCCATCTCATCTAGAATAGAGTGCCATACTGATAAAATATTTTAAAATGTTACTATATTATTTTACCCGCTGTTCCTTACGAGTGCTAGGCATGGTCTCTCACTCCGTACCAAGAGAATAAATTGAGAGTGTTTGAGTGCAAAGTACTGAGAAACCTTATACCTATAGTACCTATACTATAGTCTATACCTATATACCTATACTATAGTCTTAGTTTTATCACAACGGCTTACCTATTCAGGCTATACGCATGTATGCAATAATTACCCGAGGGGGCTTGGGATGAGAAAGGAAGCATTTTAGAAGTAATCTACCCGCATTTGCATGGAAGGAGAGTGAGTAACAATTTAAGGGAAAACCAACTGTCCTCAATAGACCGGACCAAGATTTGAACTCTGATCTTCCGGCATCAGCAGGCCAGTCCAACACGATAGTGACGCCCTAGAGTATTCGGACACTGAAGCGAGTATTGGTTCATATGAGGGATGAACAAACATTGGACCCCCTTGTGTGACCGCGTGTTCTAACGCGCTAATCTCGTTTTGGACTAGACTGTTGAAGAAGGGAATATCAGGGTTCAATCCCAGTCGGGTGAACTGAGAGCTATTTTTATTAAATGGTCTACCAATCTCCCTCCACACAAATGCGGGTGCATTTCCTCTAAGTTAGGCTCTCCCAATCCCTAACAATTAATTTAATTAATACATAGATGTATAACCTGAACAGGTAGTAAGATGGGCTGCTAAAAAAATAATAAAAATAGCAGACATAAGTATGGAGAAAGATATATAATGACTTCTTGGTGATTAAAAATAACAAACGCACCCAGTATGAAATGGGGTGGGTCATGTGACACTTATGGGTGATGACAGGCGGGCAATCGCGTAGCCGGGGGGGGGGGGGTGAGGGGGGTAGATTAGTGATGGTTGCCCCGGAGCATAGTTCTTAGGGGCACAACATTTCAAAAGAAAAAGGTAGTGGCTATTTCACGTACAGCCTGTAGAAAAATTGTGTCTCAGTTCATGATATCATTAAAGAACCGTGGCGGATTTACGCATAGGCCCAGTAGGCAGTATACACGTGGCTGTGGATCTCTTCACGTGACCCCGTTTCTGTTCTGCACTTGTTTTTCGACGAACGTGTGAATCAACAGTATAAGTGAAATAATCTTCGGTGACTTCAGCTAATAATTATTACCTCGTATCCCTGTTTGGTGGCCATGGACTGCCGTGGCCATGAATATTCCATCTCCTTCCCGTGGGTTCCACATTGCTGAAAACAAACGGGTCACAAGTTATTAGCACCAGCTTATGTTCTGTTCATTCTATCAGTGGGTAGTGACTGAAGCATTACAGATGTTGCCATCATGTACCGCGTCTTACTACCCATTTGGACTAACCACAAACGGA
The DNA here is from genome assembly GCA_033556935.1 of Timema podura. NCBI lineage: Eukaryota > Metazoa > Arthropoda > Insecta > Phasmatodea > Timematidae > Timema > Timema podura. The sequence goes on from JAVRXN010000010.1 coordinate 31,757,170, forward strand.
ATTACTCATAGCACATTTATATGTAAAGATGTTTGCTGAATATTCAATCACATGTAATTTAATTTGTGAGCAACACAACTAAATGATGGTTCCAACTTTAAAGCTGCGCTAGATACGATTTAATAATATTATAATATTTTTATATGTTTATTTGGAGAATCAATTAGTTTTATATAATAAATATTAAATTGTATCAACTACGCTTTAAAGATGGAATCATACTTTTGTCAATATACCTATATAATATATTTTAATTCCGTTTGACATGAATATTTGTAGGACGTATTAAGTACTTAATATATACCAGTACCAAAAAGTTGTAGTATAACACATATATATTTATATGTTTATATGTTGTTATATACATATTCATTTATAATATAAAATATAAACCATATTTGGTAATGATATATATTTGGCCTAAGTATTTTATATATCCATCAAATATGCATGACAAACATAAAAAATAGATGTTTATAGGCTTATTAATACGATTATTAAAAAACTCTCAACACTATATAAAACTTGAGAATGATCTTCACGCCAAAATTTAGGTTCATAGCTTTGTTAGTGAGGGTTTGGGTTTAATTTTCAGAATCTAGTTTTAATTTTAGTGCTAAGTGGCTTATGTTCCTTCCGAGCTATTTGCAACATGATCGAGTGCAGTTATTTTTTTAAATTATTATTTCTAACACCATGTCTCACTACCCATTCCAGCTATACGCATATGTAGGCCTACTAATTACGCTAATGGGTTATAGATGTGGAAGTTCAAATTAGAGGAAGTGTATCAGTATTTGCGTGGAGAAGAACTGGAAAAGAGTTGAGGAAAAACCACCTTTTGTACACCCAACGTGAATCTGAATCCCAATCTCCTCGTTTTAAGCAGTCCAGTCTATTGTGACAGTGAGGCCTTAGCCGATCGTCTACAAAAGCTGCACACCCTATAAATAAAGAACTGAACTCACAGTTTGAGCTCCTTGGGTGTAATTCGAGCAAAATGTTGACCTTTTTGATCAAAGCTGAAAATACCATTAGAGCTTAGACTACTGGAGATGAGATAAATTCAATCTTGGGAGAGGTTATAGTAAGGTGTTGAGATGATGGTCTTAACTGAAAATATTATATGAGATTTTTGGAGGTGAGTCCAACCTTGATCAGTATTAAAAAAATATTTGAACTTTTGGGTCAGAGCTGAAATCACCATTATATATCGCTGAAGATGAATCTAAAAACTTCTGCTGCTATCGGTTTATATTTATTCATTTGAGAATCTCCGAACCCTTAAATCTATTTTTAATTTAAAAACATATTTCCTAAAATTTGTGACTAATGTCATTGTTAAGTAACTAGTTTTTTTTAAGTGTGCTGCATACCTCAGACCAGATATGCGTTTTTGAGGTCAAGAAATATAAGTTACTTAATGGTGTATGTTATTTCAATATATGGTTCACTTCAAAATAAAGGAGAGGGCTATCAAAATTTGTGTACATAACTAAAAAAACTTCAATTTAAAGTTTGATTAGTTAAAAAAAATCATCATTAGGAGAAACTTCTTCATTTGCAACGACACCTCAAAAAATTTTCATAGTAATCAAACCAAATTAATTATTAGAAAGATATATCTAACATTTCTAAAATAATAAGTTAATAGTGATCATAAACTTAAATAATAATAGATGATGGCTTTAGTTGTTTTAAATACTTAAGAAGCTTGGCCTCTTGAACTAGTGGTAAGCATACCTGGCTAATAATCTTAAGGCCCCAGGTTCAAATCACGTTGGTATGACATATATTTTTCCCAAAGGGGATCTGTTCCTATGATCACCAAGGTCTTGTTAATTAGGTTTAAGTTAGTGCTAAGACCTATACTGGCACCACATTATCATCATATCAACTCATCCGGAAGAAGTAACAAAGCCTACATGGTGATGTCGACCTCGATGGTATTGGTGTAAAGTGCTCGCCTCATGACCAGATGTTCGTGGGTTTAATCTCAGCCAGGACCAACCAATTTTTCTTGAGTCATGAAAAATTCGTAGCATAACTTCTTTCGGAGGGTAAGTGAATCCGACTGTTCCATGTGGCATGAAAAAAACCCTGGAACGTATGAGAAAATAACTTTCCCGGCAAAATTGGTAAGACCTTTCTTGTGTGCTGATACAATAAGTCAGTTAGTACCTCAAATAAATAAAAAATATAATACATGGTCCCCAACTCAGAAGATAGTTAAATATCCATCAATTAAGTAGAAGACCAGGGATGTCAAGCTAACAAAATCTTGGTGGCATACGTTAAAAATAAAATTTAAAATCAAGAACTGCCATTAATATAGGCCCTAATAAATATCCAAAAGTCCAAATAATTTGTCTCTTTGAGTAGGCAGCACCCTTAAATTTAAGAACTCAGAATTATTATTTTTTTGCTTAACTTTGGTTTAAAATATTCAAGTGTGCAAGAGCAGATTGAAACCTTGTCTACCTGTCATTACACAGCAACCTAGTTATAAAGTACGTCCCCGGGCAGTGAGTGGCCACTCATTTTTTTTTCTGAATATATTTCTTGTTAACATTTTTATGACCAACCTGATCGGAAAGAAAATAAACTGTATTTGCTTACTCATTCCCTTAACTGTCATAATAAAGTGCGAATTAATAAGTAAGTATATTGACACATCAAGACTATTAACAAGAATAACGGAGATTAAATTATTTTATTTACTTTTTAGAACATTGTTTTAGAAAAAATTATACCAGCTACATGTGTATTAGTAACGAGATAATCTGAAAAATTAAAACATTGTATCATTTTGTGCTGCGTCAATTGAGAACTTTCCGTGTAGCTAAGCAATTATAGTTAAAGTTATAGTTCAAGTCTAGCTATAGCGTACACAAGAAAAACCCAAAGAATAATGCCTGTACACAAATTAAACTTAACAAGCTACGCGAGGTGAGATGTAAAAATTTTTTTCTTCACTTAAATTCTATGTTTATTATTTTATAGGGATTTTCATTTCACTTGTGTGTTAAAGGAATAATTAAAGGGTAAACTTTTAGCATATTATATACTTCTTAACAAACAAAGTTTATAGATTTGTAGCTTAATCAGCTTACTTGAAGTAGTATTAGTAATCCGTATGTTAAATTCTATTCAAAAGATACATCTTAGTGCAGGAACGAAAAACAAAATATTACCAAATAAATTGTTTGATGCCCTAGCTCATTCGGTACTGCGTCTGTATATTGAATAACGATTATGGTTTCGACTATTTGACATTGCCAGAAAAAAATCATTAGTGAAATGTATATTTCCCCTTTCACAATGATGATATTATGGCTGGGGGGGGGGGGTAGGGATGTTGGGCCTGACCCTAAAATAATTTAGTATTTACTTCGTATAGTCATAATTATTCATTCAGTTCAATTATATAATAAATAATTACTAATACTATATATACAATATATATACATATATATATAAAATATATATATATAATATATATATATACACAGTGCTTAAATTCTGCCGGACCGGGTGAAATGGCGTTCCGGTACCTCTATTGAGACAAACACGAAATTCAGAAAATATCTCATTAGAAAGACGTGATTTGCAAATCAATTACATATAAAACCGCGGTGTTTTATTTAAAAATTAGCTACTTATGTGAACAATAGTTTATGTGCCCAAAAGTGACAGATACGTTCCCTAACACACAGTCTTGTTTTCTCTCGTCACAAGGTGTATCACTGAATAAAATTACCGATGCAAACTTCATTTTAGATCTTGGATTGATGTGCGATGCGTTACAGGAACTATCTGAGTTGAGCGAGCCTTTGCAGCATCAAGATGTTGGCCTAGACTTTGCAAACAAAATAATTAAATTAACAGTCTCTGTATTTTAAAGTAGAAAAAATCAGTACCAGGTACTTACATGTAACCTAGGAGCAGTACAAAATTTTAATTTTGTGGGAGTGTTTCTTCATAAAAGAGAAGGACGCAAGAGTAATGATCTTTTATATCCTGAGAAGATCTACGATGTATTGGAACAATCCATTGAGAAGAGACTGCTGAGTGAACAATATTTGGAGATGGTTAACTTGATAAACGTAATAGACGTGAAAAACTGCCCAGAAATTTGCAAATAACTTATGGGGAAAATGAAATAAAGAAGCTCGCTGCCATGTTCAAACTCAATGAAAGACAGTTATTTGGGAGTTTCCGGGAATATGTATATAGTTAAACATTTCCGAACAGTCTTATTGTATTGAAGAAAATAATCAAGTCAGTTGCTATATATTCCAGTGAATGCGAGAGGGGTTTCTCCCAGATGAATTTGATTGACTTTACTAAAAACATCTTTTAAGACAATAGCCGTATCTGGTATCTTATTTATAAGAATAAATGAACCGCCTCTTTGTTTATTTAATCTCTCCAAGTATGTTGACTCGTGGCTGGCTTGTTTCAGGACGGCATTCTGCCATAGGCACTCAGAGTAAGGAAAGTTCTAGACGGTGGAGTTGCTTCTAAAATGGACAGTCATTTTTTTCTAACTATGTAGAAAATCTATGTAGTATAATCTAATACTATGTGTATTTTTAATTCCAAAATACATCTTTAAAGATTAAAACAATTTGTGACTTAAAATTCTAATCGCTTCTATCATTCCCGTTTGTATAGTAAAACTAGTAGCAAAAAAATCAAAATTAAACTAAACATCTGGTGAGCATTTGCATCAAATTTAATTGAAAAACATTAAGACACAATCACATAATGATATATTAAAAAAAAAATTATTCTCTTTCTAGAAGAAAATAATGGCTTAAAAACACGTATTTTGAAGCTTAAATTAAAAAGAAAATTGGGGTGCCCACACTCCCCGATACCTTAAATTTTAGAAATCAACCACTGTATATAAATGGCTACTCGTAGATTGGGAACATTGTCATAGTTTCCAAGGGTAAAAGGAACTTCAATTTCATGACGTCACAATTTGGTGGCTACTTGCGCGTGCAGACAGAACCTGCATCTAGATTGAGAAAGTGAAAAGAAGAGGTCGTTAGGGTGCTAGTCGATGGAACTTTCATTTCAACCTTGATACCATCACACAATATAGCAACAACAAAATGATAGACGTCACCAGAAACAAACTGATATACAAGAAGTAGAGAAAATCACCGACTACATCAAATAATTTTTTTGGGTAAAAAATCCTTCAACGTACCGATATAATAAACTTATGTGATTGATTTTAAAATTATTTATGCTAGTATAAATTACTATATTTGTGAAATGAGCCGGTTCATTTAAAATATAAAGGCAATATACGAAATATTTAATAGAAAAATATCTAACATATATAAAGATTATGACATATTTTGACGTCTTGGGTTGACCTTAACTCCAGAAAGTGGGTCTTACATTATTCTTTAGGTCCCCATATCTGTCTGTCTAGTCTGTCTGTACCTCTCTACGTATGTCTGTACCTAGAGCACAAACAGCTTTCTATTACGTTATATGGAACAGATTAATTGAATAGAGAAATACAAGCTTGGCCTCGACAAAACTTTAGCAGTAGTTTTACAATATCGGCCCCACATACCATATTATTTTAGCCCCATGAACCATGAACTTCTAATACTACAACCACCTAGATTATGTCAGACTTACTTTAGCTATGATTGTGTTCTGCCATTAGTTAGAATAGGTTAGGTTAAGTTTGGTTAGGCTGGGATCGTGTTGTGTCATCCTATCTCTCACTCGATATATTTATTTCACCTTAAAACACCTTGACATCAAATTTTAGCAAAATACCACAACACCGGTGGCAAAGTTAGTACACCAACATGGGTCTGAACTATGATAAACTAACTTTCCAATCACTCTTAGCAATGTCGAGATAGTACACCAACATGGGTCTGAACTATGATAACCTAACTTTCCAATCACTCTTAACAATGTCGAGTTAGTACACCAACATGAGTCTGAACTATGACAACCTACCTTCCCAATCACTCTTAACAATGTCGAGTTAGTACACCACATGAGTCTGAACAATGACAACCTACCTTCCCAATCACTCTTAACAATGTCGAGTTAGTACAGCAACATGGGTCTGAACTATGACAACCTACCTTCCCAATCATTCTCAACGATGTCAAGTTAGTACACCAATGTGGGACTGTGCTATAACAACCTGCCTTTCCAATCACTCTTAACAGGGCCGAGTTAGTACACCAACATGCGTCTGAACTACAACAACCTGCCTAGACAACCACTTTAAACAGGGCTGAGCTAGTACACCAACATGAGGCTGAACTACGACAACCTGCCTAGACAACCACTTTAAACAGGGCTGAGCTAGTACACCAACATGAGGCTGAACTACGACAACCTGCCTAGACAACCACTTTAAACAGGGCTGAGCTAGTACACCAACATGAGGCTGAACTACGACAACCTGCTAGACAACCACTTTAAACAGGGCTGAGCTAGTACACCAACATGAGGCTGAACTACGACAACCCGCCTAGACAACCACTTTAAACAGGGCTGAGCTAGTACACCAACATGAGGCTGAACTACGACAACCTGCCTAGACAACCACTTTAAACAGGGCCGAGTTAGTACACCAACATGAGGCTGAACTACGACAAGCCTTCTTCCCAAATACTCTCAACAGTACTGAGTCTACATGCAGCTGATGGATTAAAGTTAGTCTATATGTCTCTATGTTATTGGATCAAACATCATGGCCAATTTATGATTTTGATTTAACTATAAAATTATGTATAGCTGATCAAGGGAATCAAACCGAATTATTTATCGATTCTGGTTCCTTTTCGGTTCTACAAGTTTTTAAAGTTTACGGTTTTGTTTCAGGTTTTAGAAAAATATAGGTTCTTGTTCTTTTCAGTTCTTAATTAGGTCCCGGCTCTGGTTTCTATTCCTAAAAAAATATATTTACCAGTATTAGTACCATTAAAATATTTGTAAGTAGAAGATGAAGATAATAATAAATAGTTTACCATAAAATATCACATTTGTGATCTAGTGGTCCGAGTTCCTGGATAAAGATATCTCTCTGGTGCCTCAAGATTTTCCTTGTCTGGAGGAACAAGGTCAATTCAGTCTCATGTGAGATCAATTAATGAAGTGCTGCTTCAATGGTCTGGTCTAGAAAACTGAGATAATTGCCGGAAGGTTTGCTGTGCTGACCACATGACAACCTCTATCCTCATTAGCACTATCTTCGTCAACAGATGGCAACTGCTCGGTCAATATGTCTCGATTATGGGATGATGCCCTGGAGCTCTATTTTATAACATTATAAAAAAATCATTTCATTTTCAAATTAACCGGCCCTATGGTGTAGTGGTCAGTGCACCTGGCTACGAGCCTAGGACTCCCGGGCTCGATTTCCGGCTGGTACCATTGGTAGTGTTCCTGAAAGGGGGATTATCCCGAACAGTAACCAGGGTTTGGGTTAATTAGGTTTAAGAGTTTCCATTGGTTCCACACCCTCATATTTACTATCACCATCACCTCATCTCTCATCGGGACATGGAAAGAGCCTCCACGGAAAGGATATGTGGTTAACCCATCCACGAGTCCCATGGGTAGTGGTGCATAAGTATTGGTAATATTTCCACAAAATGGGTTTCAAATGATGTAGCTCAGATGCCAATATTATTATTTTTTCAAATTAATGCATAAAAAACTCTAATTTATGTGCATTTTTTATTGAAAATAATTAAATAAATTAAATTATATGATTCTGGTTTGATGTGGCCTAATCAGCTACTCTACTTTCTTTAAGTCCTTAATTTTTAGATACAGCAAATTAGGAAATGACTTTGCAGGGTTACAAAATATAAAATGAGTGTAATTTATCTTAAGAACCATCCTAATAATATTCTTGTTACGTCACTCAGTCTCTCTGCCATTGAAAGAAATTCAATAATGGGTCATATTTATCTCAAACCATCTATCAAATTATTCACACAAATAATTATTATTAAAATGCATAAAGCCTAATCAGGTAGCAAGATGCAGTGCCTATAAAAAGTTATTCATTAAACTATAAAATTATTTCTGAGCTTAACACAATAAATACAAACTTTGGACTACTTATTACTTGATATTTAAAGGCATATTATCTTACTAAGTTTTTAAGCCTAAATAATAAAATGAGTAAACACTAACAATATGAAAATGATCATGTGTGCTTATTGTTAAGTGCTCATTGATACTTCTATAATTCCCTTGAAATTTAATTTATCTTACCTTCATTAATATTCCCGAGATTAAGCATACATTTTATTGTCAAAAATTAAAGTAAGTTCCAGAAATAAGGGCAGAACATGCAATTGTAAATTTTTTTTTTATAAAAAGTAGGAACTTTAGAAATTAGTAACAACCATTATCAACATAATTATACTTTATTTCCCGTTACAGTTATTGTTCTTAAGCAATTTACACATTGTGTTCCTGCTATGGTTAAAGTACCATAAAATTATCATTATTTTGGCTATTGGTTCTTGTTACATTTTGGGTTCCACTTCCTGAGTTTATCATTCTACTGCTGATTGGTGGTAGATTTATGAAAATCTTGAATTTTTAAAAATGGTTAAAACATTTGGTTCAAAATAAGTATATGGGGTGTGTTTTAAAAAGTAAATAGGGTTGTAGGTTTGTTTTTGTAAAATATATTTATATAAGGGACGTTTCCAGATGATTAAATTTTAACATTTTTATAAAATCTTTCAAAAATCGCTTTTAAGATTTTGTTCTAAATGTAAAATCCGTCTACCTTTATGAGATGAATTACTCTATGACCCTATCTTATATGTTACACCATAGTGGAATAATTCTAGGTAAGCTTGCTACATTACAGGGCAAACCAAGTATTTTAATGATAATATAATAATATATTTGATTTTTTAAATAAAATCAATTTGACGTAAATACTGATTACTGATTTTAAAATTTTAAAGTTACTATATGAAAAAGAATGTACGATTTTGATTTAACTGGAGTAGGTGTAGAAATACCCAAATGATCATTGGATAATACCAATATCCATTAAATATGTTAGAACAGATCCCTATACCACACATACAGAGTTGTGTTAATTTTAATTCAAGGATTAATAACTGAACGTGTGTCTATTATTGTTTTTATCCTAAGAAATTGTCCGAAAAAAATATATAATAACATTAAGATTAAGAATTATGCTATAGCTCTTCAAGAATATAATAATTTTGAGTAATGAAAAGTTTCATATAAAGCTATAAAATGTGAGGCTACACGAACCTTTAAGCTTATAGTTGAAATAGACAAATTAAACTGGCTTCAGAAATCTCTTAATATTGTTGCACACTTTTTTCAGAATTATTACCATACTAACCATATTTAACTATAAAATAATATTACATCTGACAAACACGCCATTGTTTTATAAAAGCATATAAATATATACGCATTTTGCCAAACATATTGGAGGCAACTTTCTTTAATATAAATATTAACATTAGATTTTACAACACCAGGAAAGAAGACTGAGTAAATACTATTTATTTTGAAAGTATTGATCGTATGGTATCTTAAGAATGAGCATCTAAGTTAATAAATGAAATATCCTTTACAATATTTTTCATTAATTTCGGACGCTGACCTTGGAACTCAATTTATGACGTGCAGTTACCGTAAAACACAGGTGTGGTTTTGTATAATGGCGAACCCGTATTTTGTTTTAAATGTCTATACTTGTATTTTTTTAAACTTCTATAGTAAAATAACTGTATTGTAATGTATCTTCAAGTCTTTGTATGTATATCGATTATTAGATGCGTTGATTTCCTAATATTTTTTGATGTGCGTATATGACCTACCTCAATTTTTCAAGTTGTAAATCATCAAATAAAGGGGTCTTATATGTGAGTAAATAAACTACTTGTATTCGGCAATGTAAAGATTAGTTTGTTTCTTATTTGTGCCAAGGTTAGCTACCTGTTTGGTCTAAACGTGCGTTTTACTACTTGTTTGGGCTATAAATACTAGTTACTTATTGTAATAAGGACGAGTAAAGTTGAGTTTAAAGGAAGTGTATCGTCATTTACGTTTAAGGAGAGTATAAAACCATTTTGGGGAAACCACTCCTCGGTTGCACTTTACCGGGATTCTTACCTCTATCTTTCCATCATAGTAATCCAGTCTATTTTGACAGGCTGTTGTTTTAGACCATTTAGCCATCCAAAAGGGTTGTACACATTTAATCACTCTAATGGAGTAGGGATGAAGGTAGTTTAATAAAGAGTGTAGCCAAATTAATGTTTAAGATGAGTGGGAGACCATTTTGGTACAATTAACCATCAATACACCAAGCCAAACCTGAACGCCAAGATTCTCGTCACCAGCAAACCAGACTAGAATAAGCATACACTTAGTCCGCGTATCCACCGTTGTGGGTGCTAAAGGTAAATTGTTATATAAATGAAATATTTTCTACTCAAAATAACAGGACTGCAGTAATTTACTAATTTAAATCAATCAAAATAATCCAAAATATTTTTTAATAAAATGGCGAGTTATTAATAGAAATAATATTTCGCAAACGTATACAAAAATATTTCTCTTTATCTATATTTCAACAAATTTCACAGGTCAATGTTTTTCACCGAATTTTAGACGGGGAGGGGATGTTTTCAGGACTGTCTGTACAAAAGCGTGGTTACCACGGTGACGACAAGGTCACACACTCCACCAGACAAACCCTAGACACGATGCACTCCACGCAGCCCTCTTCTCTCCCCTAGATGACACAAACCCAGCAAAAAAATAAATACAAAAACTACGGTTTTTTGAGTCGGCTAGCTCGCGAATTCACCCACCATGCCGCTCAACTCATCACTCCCAAACTGACACCTTGGTTGAGGAGACTTACCCAGAAGGGGTAGGCGCTAGATTATATCTTTAGTCTCATATCCTAGAAATGATTTTGGTAATTATTTAAAATCTAAATAAACACCTATTAATACAAACAAGGTATAAATAAAAAAATAGCTTTGTAAAAATAATAATAATTTGGTACTCAGCTCAGTTTTCATGAGGAATCAAGTTCAGGTTTATTTTCTCTGCTTTTCTGGTAAAAGGGCTTGGGTTAAAATACCAGCTCGACCTACTAAGGCATGTTTTTTCTACATATTACCTATCTCTCCCTCTACGCAATGCGGTCATATTAAATTTAAATTATATACCTTTCTCATCCCCACCACATTAGCGTGTAGCTCAGACGGGTAGTAATATGTGGTGGGAAAAAGACTTTGCATAAAAGGATCAAAAATTAAATTAAATTCCAGCTTAAAGGTAACATGATAATTTGGTAACGTGAACATTTTCTGTTTTAGAGAGGAAATTTCTTTAAAAGCTAGAAAAATGTAATGCATCAGCTATTTATTTGTGTATGTAGCATGTGAAATAATATATACATTTATATAAAAAAAAGTAAGCATTTAGATATAAATATGCCAAACTTTGTTTATATATTTTAACCTTCCTTTTGACTAATTTATTGTAGCCAGGATTTTCTCGATATAATATTCTAGATTATTGATTTTTAGATGTATTGTACTCATAAATTACAAGGTGGTATTTATTCAATCTTATAAAATATAGTATATTTATAATAAAATTGGTCTTGAAATTATTTTGTTAAATCATTTATATTCTTTTTTCAGTATTTACTTTATATTCGTAAACATAGAAATATACCTTAAAAAAAATTGTTTAAATAGTTTATAAAGTGATTTTATTTGATAACACCAATCATTCGTTGATGTTATAACAAAGGTGCTAAATTACTTACAATTTATCATCAAATGCGTCAATTGTAAAAACATTTCTTAAAAGTAATTCAAAATGTCCCGGTAGAACCATATTAAACACTTAAAATATTCAAATTAGTTTCAAAATTACAGTGAAACAATTTAATTTAAGATTAAACTGATGTGATTTGTAAATATAATTGACATAGTTTAAATGAAATAAAAATAACAGAACCAAAACAAGCCCGAATAAAAAGATCTTCCACCGTGAACATAAATAAATATATATTTACTTTATTTTAATGTAACGTTATTTCTTCCCTACTTAAATGAACCTATCCAAACCGAAACAGTATCTGGACTCATCAATACCTAAATGGGCTTGCTTGATTTAATATAATTAAATTGAACAAATATTAATAGATTAAAGGTTTATGTCAAATAATAACTATCGATGACTACTTTTTAATGCCACTTGGCATCTTTTGGCAACTGATACTATAAAGTGAGTGAGGTCAGGGTACGAATGAAGCATGGATGAGTTGGCTGTGTATGAGATAAAGCGGGGTACTATTGAGAATATATTTTATCAATTGTATACTTTCTCAACCTAAATAGTGTAAAATTCCTTTAATATACCCTACTCACCACCTTGCTTGGGATTTAGTCGTTAATGACAATTGTGTATATACCTAATGGAATGTGTAATATGACGAGAAAATAATATATTTCAGGAACGTCAAATCGTCAAATCTGGTTTTCTGGTAACAATTTCAGGGCTTTATTTGGTTGGGTGTCAAAAAGTAGTTTTTACCCTACCTTCACGCAAAAGTGGGTACATTTAATGTAATATCTAAACAGCCTCGTCTCTATATAAATTGCGTAATTGAATGCTGATAACTTGGATAGTTAGTAAACGCAATGAAAGAAAAAACCGTCTTATGTTAAACGTGCATTTAAGAAGTAAGTGGTAAGGCACTATAATCTCGGTATAAAATCCATGAAAGCAATTTATCTCCCTCAGTTTCTTGGTTAAAAAATTTCACAGTGTCAGATGATTTACAGTATTATTAATCAAAAATGTAAACGGTTTAAAAGGTATATTTTCCTAAGGGTTAATAGATTTAAGTAGTATATTTATATATGTTTTCCACCGTGTATTACCACACCCGTCCGGTCTATATGGGTTTTAATTATGCTGATACCCGCATCGGTGGTCGCATAGTCTAACGCGTCACTCTCGTGTTAAATGGTATCGTCAATTATAGGGAGATCAGGTTCCAATTCATGTAGGTTGTGGACCTATACAAGATTAGCTTTCCTATCTGGTGTCACACTCTGCCTCCACGCAAATGTGGGAACAATTCCTTTGTAATTATATGCCACTAGAGTAGTTTATTTTTAGAACCACTTTTTACTACCCGTTAGGATTATACGCTCATGTATTAATCATGCTATTGATTTTAGGGACTAGGAAGTTTATATTTAAAAGAATTGTTCCCACATTTTCTGGAGTGGGAGTGGAAAACCATTTTAGAAAAAACCACCGTACACCTACCGAGATTCCAACCTCAATCTCCCCGTCCTCGGCAGTTTAGTCTATCGCTAGAGTAGCGCCTTAGACCTTGTGGCCACTGAAGGGGTCGCTATATTCGTTAATGTACAGTACCGTATGCGAATAGCCTGAACGGGTAGTGAGACGCAAACAGTTTAGGGACGAAGGAGGCAGAGGTTAAGGAAGTGCACTCACATTCTCATGAAGGGAGAGTAAAAATTCATTTAGAAAAAAAAAACACCGTCAGTACTTCAAGCTTGGATTTGAACCACAAACTCTACATTATCTTCAATCCAGTCTTTTCCGAAAATGACGCCCTAGACCAAGCGTCCACTGATGCAGAAGTTACGCTTCCTATCAATTGTTTAATATCAGTACTTACACCATACCTATGGGGGGAAGGGGGAGAGAAGGGTAAATTCTAGCTATAAATTAAGTATTATCCTAGAGAGAGGACGGGAAAACTACCTTGAGTTTGAGCCGAGACCATCAGTCACGCTCAATGGCGATGGACCAATCTTCCACGTCCCCCAAAGTGTTAAAAGCTAGTTGTTATTTGAAGAATGAGCTAGCAAGAGTTGTTCCATTTGTCCTGTCTATGTTCGCGCGGTAGTCAGCCCACACAACATACAGTCGAGTCGGACTGGGGGCATGCATTCAGGGGAAGAGGATTTCTTTATACAAGAGCACGCAGGGCCAAGGGGTGGGGGAGAATAAAAGGGGTGAAAAAATAGGGGGAGAAAAAAAAGACGGCAAAAATCAATAGGCAGCTAGCTCAGGCTGGGATGGAGGGGAGGGGTTGCTACTGAAAAAACGCATGCCCCGGATTTTTTTTACAAAAAAAAAAAAGAGAGAAAGGGATAGAAAATACTTTATGGATACATTTTTTTTACTAGTTCTTTATTCTTCATTTTTTTGTGTCTGGGAAAAAGTATATGAAGATAAAAAAAATTGTACAAAACTTCATTCTAGACATATGAGAGAATTCTTTTACAAGTATTGCGCGTTCTAAATAAACTATCATGATTAATTTTTTGTTATTTCTAGTGCACAGAGGAAACTACAATAATGGTATGGATATTACAGAGATCAAAACAATATAAAGAGAACATCAAATATCCATTATGTAAAATGAAAAGGGAAACATTTTCATTTGTCAATTAACAAATCTTTTTATAATAATTTATTGAATGATGATCATAATAGTAGATAGCAAGCACTCTCACACATAATTTATAACAATATTACATGCTTAAAATCTCTTTTAGTTAGGGCTTTACATAAGTCTATTAATTTACTGTTGGCATATTAGGTTACTTAATAAAAATATAATTGATTTCTTATTTTAATCAGTTTTAACAGTAACCATTTATGGGCTCTTCCTATACGCATTCAATCTGAGTTCTTTATTTTACAATAAAATGACAACGGTGTCATACGGACAATTGTTAGGCTCGTTTATTATTTGTTTGCAGATGACAGGGAATTAAGGGTTCGAATCTCGCGGAGGAAAATTAGAATGCATTTCACTATTTGGTTACCCTCTCTGCATCCATTTGAATTGACATACATTTCCTTTAAATTATTACTTCATATGCTTTCTCACTTGGGTAGTTAACCATACGTAGTCCTAGCGGGTAGTTAGACGCAATGGTAAAACCAATTTCCCTATAGAAATTAATTTTATATTCTAGGATTTGACCTCTTAAACAAATATAATTCCTGCAACAAATGTAGAGTGTTTAAGTTTAAGGTGGACGTATAGAGGACGCGAGTTAAGGAGAATGATTTTGTAGTTTTTATGGTAAAACATTTTTTAGGCCAAAATAAATAAAATATTGCTCTAGTAGAAACATAGAGGTTAATTATATTCACATGATTATGATATCAACAGTTATTAAATATACTTCATGAACCATGAGCATAGCGGCATTAGACGACAAACTTTTTAAATAAAGAGAAAAAGTTGTCATTAAATTCCAAGACACCCTAGACAGAAATTCAAGAACTGTTGAGGTCACCATTAGAAATAAATATTCAACTCTATGTTTCTACTGGATAATTATTTGGTTTTTTTTGACCAAAAAAGGTTTTGGTATCAAAACTTAAATCTATCTTCCTTAAATCGTGTTCCCTACGCTCTCACCTTAATGTCGTAGGTCAAAATAGTGTCAACAACTCGTATACTGGGAGGAGACACATGAAATATAAAAGTTGTGCTATGACTAATAACAGTAACTTTGTATATTAATATAAGTAATTAGAACATCACAAACACATATCCTAGAACCAAAGTACTAAATTTAAACACCAAGAACTATCCTTAAACACCTGGCCATGGATAAACCAGGAATTAAAACTAATCTATAACAACATTATTATTTTTATTATTTTATAAAAGAATTGAATTGATTCAGATGTTGGGCCACTGATAAATATAGCTGTAGGTAAGAATCCTAACTGCATTGCCTCAAGACATGAATAATATGTCATCTACTGGGGGACAGGCGTTAAATTGACTTTTGTATATTATTTTGGGGATTAATTATAGGTTTTATTTTACTCTAAATATGTGATTTGGTTTAATTTTAAGGTGGGCATAATTGTTAAAAAAAATAATAACTTCATATTTTCACAAATATACCACTCATTTAATCCAAATGCCTAATAAATAAATTAAAATATAATAGAGTGAATAGTTATTAATAGGGGCTCCGGTTAGTTAGGGCAGCCATTTATTTTGGACAATATTTGAAGAACAGAAAACAATTATTTAGCCTGCAATTTTTTCCGATAATTTGGGCTAACTTGCCCTTAACTGAGGGAGTGAAGTTCGTGATTGAAGCCAATGAAATCAGTCATATCAGCATTAGATACCTGTGCCGACTTTGTTCAGTTGAAGTTCATAAAGATAACACATCAGTGCATACTTTATCAATTTTTTTCTCAAAGTACGAACCCTTAATAATATGTAACCTTTGCTTGACACAGTCATCATTTTGACTTATCTTGATTTTTTATATGTAATGCAATGTACATTATAATTATGTTTGTTTGTTTTTAGCTTTATTTATTTTTAAATAAATGTTTGTATTAATGTAAATTAAACACAGTGTGGTCTTTCTAAACTCCACATTCCTTTTATTTTATTCATAAGTTTTTATTTGTTGAAATGTGATTTTAAGCTCAATGGATAAAATTTCGCCTAATTTGGAGAGTCTCGTAGTTGGGCTAAAGTGATATAGTCCTGATGTGTCCCAATTAACAGGAATCCACTGTACTTATGAATTTTGATAGTCCCAGCTACATTATCCATATAACCCATTTACAAGATGTAATTCACAAACAACTGAATTGCAAGATGTAGGCTAGTTTCAAACAATAGAACTATTTGTTTTCGTTCGCTAACGGCTAAACTACAACCTATATTTGCTAAAGTCTGTACTGGAAGCTGTAGGTCAGTCGTGAATGACTGAACTACAAGCTGTTTTTCGTGAAATGCTGAACTGAAAGCTGTAGGTCAGTTGTTAATGACTGAACTACAAGCTGTTGTTCGTGAAATGCTGAACTGAAAGCTGTAGGTAAGTCATGAATGACTGAACTACAAGCTGTTGTTCGCAAGAGACTAGACTGAAAGCTGTAGGTCAGTCGTGAATGGCTGAACTACAAGCTGTTTTTCGTGAAATGCTGAACTGAAATCTCCAGGTCAGTTGTGAATGACTCAACCACAAGCTGTTGTTCACGAAAGGCTGAATTGAAAGCTGTAGGTCAGTTGTTAATGACTGAACTACAAGATATTGTTCGCGAAAGGCTGAACTGAAAGCTGTAGGTCAGTTGTGAATGATTCAACCACAAGCTGTTGTTCTCGAAAGGCTGAATTGAAAGCTGTAGGTCAGTTGTTAATGACTGAACTACAAGATATTGTTCGCGAAAGGCTGAACTGAAAGCTGTAGGTTAGTTGTGAATGAATGAACTACAAGCTGCTGGTCGTGAAAGGCTGAATTGAAAGCTGTAGGTCAGTTGTTAATGACTAAACTATAAGATATTGTTCGCGAAAGGCTGAACTGAAAGCTGTAGGTTAGTTGTGAATGACTGAACTACAAGCTGTTGTTCGCAAAAGGCTGAACTGAAAGTTGTAGGTCAGTTGTGAGTGACTCAACAACAAGCTGTTGTTCACGAAAGGCTGAATTGAAAGCTGTAGGTCAGTTGTTAATGACTGAACTGCAAAATATTGTTCGCGAAATGCTGAAGTGGAAGATGTAGTTCAATCACGAATGACTAAACTACACTATGTAAATCACGAACAATTTAACTAGATAAAAATACCCGCCTCGGTGGTGTAGTTGGCTAACGCGCTAGTCATGTTAAGCTCGACCACCGAGGACGGGAAGATCGAGGTTCGCATCTCGGTCTGGTGAACTGGGAGTGGCTTTTTCTAAATGGTTTTCCACTCTCCTCCACGCAAAATTCGGATTCACTTCCTCTAAATTCAACCCTCCCAATTCCTAATCCATTAGCGTAATTAGTACTTAAGCGTATAGCCAGAACGGGTAGTAAGACGCGGTGCTAAATATATATAACTAGATAAATGAGCTAATCATTTCAGTGAATGGAATCACTTTGAACTTTTTCGTCCATATTTACGTCTACATAAAATATTTGTGTAAATACAATTCTTAAATCAAATTGTTTAATAGGTACCAATGATGGGTGCTCATTCCTGGATGAAAAGTTGTTTAAACAATATTACATATCTAGAGCTCTATATATTTGTCATTACAAAATTTTTGTAGATCACATTTGTTAGGGTTAAGTAAATATTAGTTATGTAAATTTATGTTGGTTGACGATACATAAATATAATTTGGAGTTATCTAAAGTGGTTGAGTACAATTTATGTTGGTTGACGATGCATAAATATAATTTGGAGTTATCTAAAGTGGTTGAGTACAAATTTTGTTCACATTTAATCTCTTTTATTGAAAAAAAAAAAGGCTTATCCTATGCAGGTATTTATTTTTTCCATCCTATGTTCAACTCTTATTTTATAATCTGACCATCTTACTAGTGTATTGTGAATTTTGTAAAGTATATAATACAAATGCAATACAGTATATTACTTTTACATCCAACCATGGAAATAAATCTGTATTTTTAAATTCAGGAATAGCAGAACAGTAGGACTTACTATTTAGAGTTTGGTAATATATACGATTCTATTCTAGAAATTGCGATCGTTGTATCAAATTTATTTTAAAATAACTAAAACATATTAAATAGGCCTGGTACACACATTAAAATCGCTAAGAACAAGCACGTGTGATCATTTATTTTCATTTTGCAATATTCAATCTAGTAGCACCCAAATTCATATAAATAACTGGGCTGGGTTCACACTGGTTAATCAAAACTGCCAAAAGAAAAAAAAGTATTTCGTAGATAAGCCAAATTTTACAATTGCATTAAGGGATTAATTCATATTTGTCAGTAAAAATCAGCAACGCTTCATAGAATAGTAGAAAGTATTTGGTTACGCTTGAAGCCGACGCCCGGTCCCTTGTTTTATGTGAAATCCTTTATTTCTTCACATAAAACAGCCCCTTTTTAAGTCAATCACGTGGGCCCCACTGGTATTTAGGGTTCACATCCTACTGTCACCTGTTTTCTTGTACACTGATAATGATTTTTATACCTCATGGAATTACATTTTTAAAAGCTCAATTAATTAAAACTGAGTCATTTTACCTTGAAAAAATACCACAATACATATTTAACAGTTTTTCTCTAGATTTTTATTACCAGTTCAGGTAATACGCATTCTTAATAAAACCAATGGTGAAGGAACATAGAAAGTTGAATTTTAGAGGAAATGTATATGAATTTGAATTAAAGTAAATTAGGAAATTAATTAAGAAACTAAAACTTCCTTCAATACAGATTATCGAGGTTCTTCCTCTAACCCTTATCCAGTCTAACACGAGATTAACGCGTTAGATCATGTGACCAACGATGCGGGTATGTTGAAGTTATGATTTATCTTGAGCTATTGAGAGAAACAGGAGCATCTAGAGCGGTATGAAAGAATGAGAACGAGGAAAAAAGAACATGAAATAAAGTCGAGGGTGATTTGTCTTTCTATCTACTTTGCTGCAAATAAAAGCACCTCTACTCCACTCCGACTTCTGTTTCGCTCAGACTCGTTCCTGCATAGACTCGGTAGAGGCCAGGCAACTCATGAGAGACTCTTTGTATTGGAGAAGTAGAGCGTAGTTGTTCGTGATAGGAGATGTAACAATGAATGTTGGCGAAAAGAAAATATGATAAAATAAACCTTTAAAGTAATATCAAACTTTGCACACTTATAAAATGCAATTAGTTAAACACTAAAAACAAAATTACATCTGTGTATATCAATTATTAGTAAAAAACAATACAAAATTATTTGAATTAATTTTTAATAAAAGAGAAAGTATTTAGAAAATATAATCTATTTTACTTTTTAAATGAGTTTTGTTTACACCTCGTATTTTATTGTTTCACTAAATGGCTCTCAAACAAACTTTAAATACATAAAACTGTACAGCTAAAAAATCTTGTTTAGAATTTTATTTTTATTACTACCACTTCATCGAAATAAAAGTTGACACTTCTAAATTGTAGATTGCAATTATTTTTGCTAGTCACTATAATGAGTATAAAGGGATTTTAACATATTAATTTAATCATGCGTGGATTTGACATGAATATTCATATAACAAAGCAGAAGAGGTTCAAAAATAAGACAATTACAAAAGGGTGGAAGAAATTATCAAGAGTTAAAAAAAATTTCATAAGATTGTTCACAAACTCGCTTGACACAAATTCTATCTTAGGGACCCATTACAAATATTTCTGTTAAGTTTAATTTTTGTCAATCGCATTTAAAAATGACAGAGGTAAAATTTAAATTCAATACAATTTTGAAAAAAAATTACAATAGGCTTTGACAAACAGTCAGTAATGCATAGTATCGAGAAGTTATAACCATTCTTGTATTCATAAAAAGGAATTGACACTATAAAATAAAGGTTTGAAATATTGATTTCTTATGTTTGTATCTTAATTAAAATAAAATTTATAAAACTAATTTATTAATTTTTTTATTTTTTATCCATATGATCGTCCTTAATGATTTAATTTCTTTAATTATGTACACACATAACATATTTTTTTCGGCAAGTGCTACCTAGTTTTATTCACCCAAAAACCTTAAATGATCAAAGTTTGATATTAATTAATTACTAAATCACCATGAATTTAATTAATAAAATTTGATATGTTTTATTCTACAAATGTCAAAATGTTTTGTATCAGTTATTATTTTATCAACATTTTGTTTTAAAAGGATTAAAACATTTTTTTCCAGATGTGAAGGGTGGCTAAGAGAAAATTTAAATCTCAGTGAATAACTATAATAGAACTACTGTGAAAATGACAAATACAAAGCTACCATAAGTGACACAAAAACCAATGTACCAGAGTTTATATCTCTGTAGGGACAAGATTTTTAATATAGCAAATTTCACTATTAATAAATTTGATCAAAATCAATTTTTTAAACCGTATGTATAAATTATGGAACTATAAATTCCCTTGCATAAAAACCCTTTAAAATAATGATGAGTGAATGATTACGCTTACCTCTAAATGGCAAGATCATTAACAATATAGTAATGGTTCAGAATGTTTTTCACACATATGCTTATTTTGTCCAAGTTCAATACATTTGATACATTGTTTGTGACAAATTCTAATAGCCTCTCTATTAAAGCACTTCTAAGCCGAGCACCTCCCCCAACCATCTCCTATCTTACCTCCAAATAAGAATAATCGTAATGCGATGTAAATTAAAAGAAATTTTAGCAAAAATAATCTGCAATACTTGATGAACACTGTTTGTGTTTTAACTTTCTTGCTATCTTACAGGTAGAGAAAGTATTTTGATAGTCAAGAAATCGAACACCAGGACCCCTAATTTTGAAACTTGCGGAAATATTCGCTTGCGAGCTAACTCGCAACTCATGAACTCGCAAATCGCAGGCTGTACTAAAACAGAGCTAATTTTGAAAGGTTTCTACTATCGTGCGAGTTGGTTTAGTGTTGTCTCGCTTGCGACAGAGTTTTCAATCCGACAACACTGTAAAAACCATGACGTTTGCCAAAGGATTGAGGCGATGAGATGCCACAACACGCCATTATACAAGATACATAACTGAAAGTAAACACTATTATTGTATTGAGTGCATCATATAAAACGATTTGTTTAGTTTTGTTGGGAAACCATCTTCCCTTTGTATACATCTACGCTTGTTGTAACAAAAAAATTTCAAGTTTTATGACTATATGTAAAATCATTCATATATGTAATGTCTACTTTAGCACACTTGGTAGCGTGCTTGATTCATTACACAATTTCCACGAGTTTCGATCCACCCCTATTTGCGATATTATTATTTTTTTTTCTGAAATCAAATCACTTTTTAGTAATTAGAATTCAATAAAATATTTTATTTTCGTCTCTATTTTTAAATATAAATATGCCCTAAAGATTTTTATTATTAGAATAATAATTAGCTTGCTTAGCCTTATTCTAAAATGTGTACATTTTTACGTCATAAAACCCATTAATTTAATTTTAAATAATCACCTACATACAAAATTTCAAAATTAATGTATATCTTAGACTCTGATGTGGGCCTACCGTTTTTAATTTACTACCTTTATAAATTATGTTTAAAGGACTATTATGTTAGTCCACGCAGGCTCAAATACCTTGTATACTTCTATAAAAAATATTTAAAACAAATTATATGCTTACTAATACGATACTTTAAAATTAAAGTTTAAAGTCCCATAAATAAAAATAAAGAGTTTGGGTTGACTGGATTTGAACACGCTAACTCTAAATTATGAGACGGCCACTCTACTGACTCAGCCAAATTGACGGTAAAATTAAAGTTGAAAAATTTAGAAAATATAATTATATTTTCACCCAAACCAATCTTTTTATTGAAGGATTGTATAAAGTGTACAAAGCAATCATATTTTTTCCTTCTGTAAACTTATTTTGTACAGTGGTAGGTTTATTTCAACAAAATCGCTCTCAGAAAGCTGCAACCGAAGAGGGGGATGGCATCCATTTTGTTATTTTACTGTCAACTCGATAGACAAAGCCTCTCTCGCACGGTGTTTGGCTGGCGAGTAGAATTCGCTCGCTATTCGATCGTGTGACGTCAGTTTTCGCAGCGAAGAAGTTTCAAAATTAGGGGTTTGCGAGATTGTGTGCGAGATGAGAGAAATATGCTAGCGAATCGCTACTCTCACGTTTCAAAATTAGAGGCCCAGATTTTGATGAATGATGTTTGTGGAAAGTGGTTTTTGAATTCCCATCTGTCTGTCTGTCGTCTATCTGTCTGTCTGTCTGTACCTCGGACTAGTGACTAAACTATTTAACCAATAGGGCTAAAACTTGGTATCTAGGGTTTTAATAGGGTTGCTCCAAGGGGTTTTTGGATTTGGATATCCAACCCTAAAATTAAGGGTAGTTTACTGAAGGGCAAAATGAGAAAAATCGATTTATCTTAAAATCGGCTTGAACGATTCTTATTAAATTTCATTTCAAAACTTTTATAAATATTCCAAACAAAATTGATACTTTCAATATTTTGGTAAAATGACTTAAAGGGTTCTGGTCTGATGCGTAGATTCTCATTTTTTATCTTATCTCCGAAACTATTTGATATATGAAATTACTTATCATTGAAAATGTCGATCTATTTATAATACAAATCTTTTATAAGAAACATATTTTTATAAAACCAATAAATTTCAATCTATATATAAATATATACATATATATTTATATTTATTTTTTAACATTTTGAGCACTAAAGGTAAAGTATTGCGAGCGTAAAATATATCTAGCCCGAAATGTTGATGGATGCCGATGTCTCATGACCCCTCGAACATTAAAAAGTCTATTCTGCAATTCCGTCTGTGTGTGTGTCTGTTTAACCCTAAAATTAAGAGTAGTTTAATAAAAAGCGAAAAGAGATAAAATTGATCTTCTCAAAATCGGTTAAAACGATTTTGACTAAAATTTGTATCTAGGCGTTGATTAAAATTATAAATAAACTGAATATTTTCAATTTCCCATGAAAATACTCTTAGGTACTTTACAGAAGCGAGAATTTCCGTATCTCCGCAACTATTTGAGATATTAAATTACTTTTCATTGAAAAATTATAGTACTATAAAAAATAAAAAAATGAAATGTAAAATACATTTTTACTTTTACATTTTACTACTTAAATTTAAACGCAAAAATTCTCTAATGCCATAGAGTAAGCAAATAAGTAGATCTTTCAAGGAGTTGATGTTTTTTTCCTTTAACCTCATAGGGGAAATGATTGTACAGCACAGGGGCAAATCCAGGATTTTCGAGATTAACAATAACAATTTTAAAAAATGAAATCTGGTTAGTGAGATAGTATTACGTGACAATAAAACTAGTAGTGACTTTAACATTGATGTAATTGATTTAGATTCTTGAAGGGGGAAAAGCCTCCCATGTCCCCCTCCTAGATCAGCCCCTGATACAGCAATGATCTATCTCTCTCATTTTAGACTCAATAGTTAATAATTAATTATTTTATTGATACAAATTTATAAAATAGAAATTTAATAGTAATAATAATAATAATACTTAACACCGCGTCTTACTACCCGTTCGGGTTATACGCTTAAGTACTAATTACACTAATTGGTTAGGAATTGGGAAGGATGAATTTAGAGGAAGTGAACCCGCATTTGCGTGGAGGGAGAGTGGAAAACCATTTAGGAAAAACCACCCTCAGTTCACCCGACCGAGAAATTTAATAGTAATTCGATAACTATAAGATGTGCATCCTCTAGTAAAATTACGACAATTTTAACTGGAAGTCGGAATTTTTATACAAAATATTGACACTTAGGGACCCAATATCGATATTTTTTATTGGTCCAAATATACAAACCAAGACGCTAATTTTTTTTAAATAAAATTTTAAAATTTAAAACCGTGATTCTAAAAAGGTTTTACGTATGTATAGCTTAATTTGTTCTCGGGTTCGCTAGTGTATATTATATCATGAATTTTGAGTAAAAATCTCAATTTTTAAACAATAGAGCGAAAAAGTCCGTGTGGAGTTCCGTACCATTTATTTTCTATACTTCTATTCCAATAGCACCTTACAGTCTTACCAGGACAAGCTCTACTATGGATCTATTATGCCGTATAAGATGCAGCATAGTGTAAACAAGAAGGTTAAGACCACTACTTCTCAGGAGGAACGAAGTTTCTTAACATTTGGATCTATGTATAGGCTAGCTGCCAGTTCATGTACCATATCTTAGACTTTCATGATATACAGGTGGTAATGTAACATGTGAGAGCCACTTGAGCAGTGGACAGAAGACAAAAAAAATTAGAAAAGTTCATATAACCATGTGTCCCATTATGCCTTGTTTCCAATTATAGCCATGATTGTACTCCAGCAAGGTGGAGCTGACTAAAATTCTAAGGAATGTTCGAAATGTCCTCCTTTAGCCTGAATGCAAACCTGCAGTCTTCGTAACGTACACACTCTTTAAAACATACATTGCACTGTAATGCTATAATTCAGGCCGATGGTGGCCATTTTGAGAATTTACTATCTTTATTTTAGTGTCTTCTTCCACCGCTGCAGTGGATCCCATTTGTTATGGCACAACCTGTATTTGAATATATTTTAATGAAATAATTACACTACGCTGTCTATTAAAATGATTATAAAAACGTAACTATTGAACGTACTAAATTGAAACCATCCTCTCCAGATACTCTCACTAATAAAAAGTGGCTGTTACCGAAAACATCAGGAAAAATAGGATTAATTTAGTCTGAGACCTTGTTTCATAACCGTTTAACCGGGAAATTAACGCTTGAACCAAACAATGCATAGAGGTCTGTTTTCCTGCCTTCTTAATTGGCCAACTGCCAAATTGAAACCAGTTTAAAACTGTTTTAGCCTTAAAATAGCTTTTTTTACCATCGCGTTTTACTACTCGTTGGGGCTATACACGTATGTACTAATTACTGAAATGGTTTTAGGGATGAATATTGTTCTTTTTTTTATAGGAAGTGTATTAGCATTTGCGTGGAGATGGATTGAAAACACATTTTGGAAAAACCACCCTCAGTACACCCAACCGATATTTTAGCCTCTATCTTCCCGTCATTGGCAGTATATTCCATGGCGAGAGTAGCGCATTTGGTCATGTGACCACCAAAGCTGGTAATTAAATTAGCTATTTTTTATATTATATTATTTTAATATATTGTAAAGATTTTGCTGGTATAAATTCGACTGTTTTTTAACGCTAAGTATCGCAATATCGCGTTCAAGCTGTACTACTTAGATTAGGTGTTGTTACCCGTGGGAGGAATATGTTCTTAGGCTGCTTATAGCCAGCACACAGACTTTTATGGGTAAGTCAAAGAAAACGTACTAATATTGATAAGCTGTAATTAACTGGTCAATATTTTAAGCTAAATTGGAAAAGTATTTTCAAATAGTTTACAACATCGACTTATTAATTTTAAATACCCTGAAAAAAAATTAGCATTAATCCAGAAAATTTTATTTCAAGTTTGAAAAACTAGCTTATTTGACTTTCTTGATCTTTACCAACACTTACTATCTAATTATTGGCTTATATATTAATAATAATGGTCTAATTATGTGTATAGTGATAATAATAATTAGAAAATAGTTATAATATTTAAAACATTCTCAAAGAATTAATCATATGTTCAATAATCTCCTTGGCATTGAAACATACGGTAGGATTTTGGTGAGAACGGTCTTTTTAGGAAAATACAAACAATTTTATTGTGGTCAACATTGATAACATTTTACTTAATTATTGGTAATATTTCATGTGTATTAGTAACTTATTATCTAAAAAATGAGGCATTTTAAGATAATATCATTATTCAAATAAAATCTATGAAAAATGTTTTGATAACTAAAAAAAAAAGAAAATTCCTTACTATCTTAATCTGACTGCTGATTCTGGTGGAATTTCGATCACACCTTTTAGGGGTGTATTTTTTATGGATCCCCACGCTTCAGAGGCCTGATTATTGATTATATAATATATGGCCAGTAAATATCACTCTAATAATTTTTAATAAAATTGTAAAGGAATATTTAATATGATCTAATTGTTTAATATAAAACACTTTCTTTAATTTTCCTAAGAAGCTACGATGGTGAATATGTCTCCGTTTCTCTTGGCGGAAATCCTGAACGATCAATTCCCCACTCCTCTCTTCTTGGCTCTCCAGCCCGATTATAAACTAGGTCAAACTTAGTTCGCGCTGCCAGAATAGGCCAAGGTCAAGTAGAGGGTTAGCGCTCAATGTCCCGCCTTGCCTTGCTGTTTTATCACTAGACGTTCGCGCTTTCTGGGAGATGCCTCATGCATTCACAGTAATGAAACAAAATAGGGACTACCTCGCTGATATTGGGATAAGGTATTCGTTTCAGGACCCAATATTCTTGGGTTCAAACCCTGCCAGGGCCAACGGATTTTTCTTGAGCGATAAAAATCCGTAGCACAAATTCCTTCGGAGGAGAAGAGAGCCATCGGTCCCAATGTCAATTGTGGCATGTAAAAGTACCCTCAAAGTTATGAGAAAATACCTTTCTCGGCAAAATTGGCAGGAAATTGTGCTCTCGCTAATAGAAGTTTCTATTGGTGTATGTGGAGGTATTGCATGGCAAATAAAAATCCATATTTTTTTTCAGATAAAATTCGTTTAAGGATAGTTCACTTATGATGCTTTATTTAATTTGAATATTTTAAAAAATGGGTATAGATTTTTTATACAAAATTGTTAGCTGCTAAGTTTTTTAAATAATAAATAATTGTATACATTAGTTTTCTAAAATAAAAGTTATAGTAGATTACTGAAGATTGATTTTTGTAAGTTATGAATATTTATGTAAATATTTATACTGAATTTTTTCAAAATTGGTATCTGGGCTCTTTTTCACATCATTATTATATTAGAGTTTATTTAGATTTCCCCAAAAAATGAAATTAGTTTTAGATTACTTAAGGCTAATTATACAAATCGTAAAAAATAATTAAATTAACATTAGAGATTGAGTTCAAAGTGTTTTTTTTTTTTGGAAAATATTTTCAAAATAAATGAGATTATATTTTTATTTTTACAAAATACAAATAATTTAAGGGTATTTTAGAAATAATTTATTTTTAAAAATTTTAAATTTTTAATACTAATTTGACAATTTTGTTTATAAAGTGTATAAATCAAGAGTTATTATTGTGTTGTTTATTGTGATGTGTTAGTTTTTATGAGTACAACTTGCTTAAGGATAGTATACTGATAACCTATATTTGAACAGTTTCTTTGAGGCTATAATACATTGTATGAAAAAGTTAGTGCGATTGTGTCGTATCATTTATTATCTATACAGTGTGCCTTCAGCGCATTTAATGAAGTTTGTAAGTAGTACTGTCATTTTGAAGTGTAGTCACAAACCAATAAATGCTATAGTTCACCGCAAAGATATTCTCTCTCTTTTATTTGAAAATAGATACATTTATTAAACACTTTTAAGTATTTGTGAAACGAAATAATAAACATCGTTGCAGAAACACTCTACTAGGAGCATATATGAAACAATATAGGCCCTACATGGTTACAGTACATTGATAAAAGATGAACACCTCAGTCCACCAAAGAGCACGTCACTTATTTTTACATTTCAAATATCTTATTTAAATATATGTTTATTTGCTTATCGCTTAGAATTTATTATTTTTATAAAAAACATTTCAACTGTTTTTTTATATTTTTAATAGTAGACCTTTACAACTTTACAATGGGTAAGTTATTTTGTATCTCAAATAGTTGGGAAGATACGTTCGAATTTGGAAAGTACCCTCAAAGTTATTTTCATGGAAAAATTGCGAAGCGCTATTTTGCTTGTATTGTTAATCAGTACCTAGATGGAATATTAAAACCAACTTCATTAGAGCGTATTGTGAGGAAATCAATTTTAGTCTATATTTGCCTTCCAATAAAATATCCTTAATTTTAGAGTTAGGATAGTTCCGAAAATTGCTAGGGACAACCCTATCCCGATCGGTAAAATAGTTTCAGTTATACGCTGAGATACAAGTCTTACCCAATTCTAGAAAAGAAACATAATTTTAAATTTCAAGGCTCTATGTAGGCCTATATTGGTTTAAAAGACTGATGAAATCTGAAAAATTTCTACCCACATTTTTACCCATAAGGGGTCAAATTTCGCAAAACCCCGTCTTATCTTTTCCCTAGGGCCTAAAATTAACCTTCACGCCAAATTTCAAGCTTCCAGGCCCGTGGGTTGGGGATGGTAGTGAATGAGTGAGTGGGTTTTTTTTTATATAATTAATTAAAGCACCGCGTCTTACTATCCGTTTGGGCTATATATACGCTTAAGTACTAATTACATTAATGGGTTAGGAATTGGGAAGGTTTAATTTAGAGGACGTGAACCCACATTTGTGTGGAGGGAGAGTGGAAAACCATTTAGGGAAAATCACCCCAGTTCACCCAAGTGAGCTTCGAACCTCGGTCTCCCCGTCCTTGCCAGTCGAGCTCAATACGTAACTAGCGTGGTAGCTAAATACGCCACCGAGGTGGGTTTTTTATAAATAGATAGATAGATAGATAAGTACTTTTATTTTATACCAAAAAATTCATTTCACCTTAATTTTTACCAAGCTCACGTAGATGTAGCTTATTATATCACACTTCACACTGTTCCATGACATCACCATGTCACGCGAGGAAGTGGTTTCTAGGCCATGTGCCTGTGGTACATAAAACTAATGCAACAGATCTAGTTTAATTATTTTGGGGAGTATTGACAAACAAATTATTTCCCTAATACAAACGTGGCTACTATCAAATATATCAATTTTATAACTGCACTTATTAAAACATATTTAAAGAGTGTTTAGTATATGTGAGATCATTTCAAAATGATTAGGATAATTAGGGACTTATTATTTTTATGTATATCTTTCTTCTTCTGAATATTGAAAAATGACACCTGTACACGGGAATCGAGCCCGGGACCTTTGACCGGGATCGATTCCCGTGTCCAGGTGTCATTTTTCAATTTTCAGAATATGATATCAAGATGGAGTAATTCCCACTAATAATCATAAATAATAGCTTTGGCTATAAATTCTTATATCTTTCTTGCTTGGCATAATTCAAACCTATATTTTAGGAAATATGTGCTTGTTAATTTACTGAAAATAAATTCAATAATTATTAATATGCATTAATAAGAATTTAATTAGATTGATTACCCTCTTCATGTATTCACCCTTATTTGTAGAAAACTTGAGTTAATAACCTTCTGATGTAAAGCAATAGTACAAATCATTTTTAATATAAATAATGAAAATGTATTCAGGTACAGTACTTACAATTTCATCTCATTCATTAAAAAAATAGCCTAATAGATTTATTTTCCAATATTTATACATTTAAGGTGTATCTTACATGATTTTACTATACAGTAAAAATTATTTATTATGATATGATTTTACGCCCAATCGGTCATAACTATCATATTTATCATTTTTTTTAGTCCTTAGCTTGCGTAAATTAAATATTTATCAAATGATAGTATACAATAGAGTCTAGTAATGTCCGCCTAAACTTTCCTTGAATAAACGTCACCTATGCTTTTGACTGCACGAGCAATTTAACGTAAATGCAAGTTAAAATATTACATCATTTTATATGGGCGTTGATTTTGGATTACTTTGAACAAAACCGTTATCAAATGGCCTGGTTAATTTCAATTCAAGTGTTTGGGAAAGTTGTATATTATGAATTGTACCAACATCAGCGTTAAGAGAAGATGGGCAAGCCGCATTAATAAATCAACGCTTGGAAAACCAACCAAAGTGCGCAAGGCCAAGATTCAAATCCCCACCTTTTCAACTCCGGCCTTGGACCTCAAGTCTGGGTCATAATGTGCGTTAAGATTATTCAAACAGACCCTAGTTGAGTCTTTTATTGTGAGTGTATTGCACCTTACCAACAGATAGAATTATTGAATTGAGTAAACTAATTTATTTTAAATGAATTTGAATCAACTATAGTCAGGCTGAGTCAAACTTAATTCACTTTAAATATAATTACCTCCAGTTAAATCATTTTCATTTATTAACATTTATTTAAAAGTAATTAGTTCTTAATAAGTATTGGTATTTTTTTAAATTGGTACATTCTGAATTAAATTGAAATTGGCTTAAATGCATATTTTTAATTGGTTTGAGTTTATTAAGGATTAAAATAACTAAGGAAATCCTTTTGAGGTTTAAGAATCTTTTGATTAGCTTATGATGAGTAACATATGGTCATTATGTAATACAATTAAACGTAGTAAATATATATATAAAAGGTGTTTTATTTTTTAAAAACCTTAGCCAGTATTTGCTTCATAAGGAATAAAAAAGTACTAAACGATGGAGATTTAAGAAGGAATATATATGTACCATAATTGGTTGATATTTTTGAATCCTATTTGTTTGATTTTGCCTCTGTAAAATTATTATATTCTCTTTCAATCATTCTATAATTTTAGTCCAGCTCCTTTACTAATATTATGCCAATATAATAATTGTTGCTCAATACTTAATTTTACTAATGAGTGAACAGCAAAATTAATAGTCGATTTTTTTTTTTGCATTGCGACCACTCTCAGCCCAAGTATTAATGATAACTAGTATTAAAGAATTATATAATATGGTATTTAAGTAGAACTAGGTGTATATCATGTTTTTTTAAATACACCTTTGACAAACACTTCCAATGACTTAGAGTAAATTGTACACCTTTTATGTTATAGTGCAACATATATTTAATCACATTAATACTTATTATTGACTCAAATACTTATCATAGTTATTTAGCATAAAATTCAAAATCAATTT
The DNA here is from genome assembly GCA_033556935.1 of Timema podura. NCBI lineage: Eukaryota > Metazoa > Arthropoda > Insecta > Phasmatodea > Timematidae > Timema > Timema podura. The sequence goes on from JAVRXN010000010.1 coordinate 31,788,643, forward strand.
TTATAAAAGCTATATATTCTATATAAAGGTGGTTTTAGTCAAAGGACAGATTTTGGGAACTTATTTATATATATCTTTGTCAGAATTTACAAATATTGTATTGAATTCCCTAAATTTTCTTGGATATTAGAGCATACTTTATAGTCTATGAGAAATTTATGACCTATGTCTCAAAGGTTCAATCGGAAAATATATAAATTAGGAAATATATTAATGTATGTAATTAATAAGATATTCTAGGAAATGTGTCAGCTCTTAAGGGTTGTAGACATTTTGAAAAAAACCTTGCTTCTTTGATAATCTCATTCAATGTGAAAGGAAGTTGACCAAGTGTGTGAAATTAAATATATCCTAAACACCTATGATTAATAATGTAATTCAAACATATGACAAGCTATTTAGAGGAAAAGATTGGTTCAATTTTACAAACGCCCTTTACTAATGTTGATCATTTATACTGGTATACATTTCAAAACAATATTTTAATCAAATCTCTAGTAAGATTAGATATACTATATTTTAATTTTATCCATTGGAATCAAAAGTTGAAATAGTTCCCATCGTAATATTCATAGCACTATAAATAAATCCAAACAGGCATCATATTTCGTTTGATTATTTAAGGTATTCAAATATCAACGATATGGTTGGATCAGATTTGTCTAATGATCCCCTATTACTATGGACGCAGACATCCCCATCAAAATATAATAGATAATTTCAATATGTCAAAAGTTGACAAATCTTTCACTCAAACCCTTCAATGAAGCACCTACCTTAACCATTTCTCTCTCGATCATCGATCCGATCGCTGAACTTACCTGAACTCACCTTGTCACGATTAAGAGCTTCCCAAGACAACTTAGAATACAATACCATAATGGGAGAGAGATAAATACGGTCCATAGGGGGGAAAAGGTCTAAACCAGAATTGAGTCATAGTGAGGGGAAAATATCAGAATAAATATTTAATCTGTCTTTGTTTTTTCTCACACATAACGTGTTTGTCACTTTCTGACTTTAGTTGAATATAAGGAAGGTACATCTTTTATTCAAGTTGACTAGTGAGATTCAAACAAAACTGTTATCTTGAAAACGCGATATTTAGAGAGTAAACACTAAATTAGATTTTAATGACCTTGGAATGATAGACTATAGGTTAAGGTACCCTCGGCTTATCCGGAGAGGTAGCAAACGTATATTGCTGGTTTCCACTATGAGGCAGCTTATATGGTAGGGCCATAGTGGTGACCATCAAGATAATACTGTAGGTCTACTGATGTACTACTGTTATCAACTAGTCTACTATTGCAAACAATATTTGGTCTAAATCTTATTTAATCGAGGTGGTACTAAACAACTGATTTTCAACGCGAAAAAATACTTAAACACATCTCACATAAGTGTCAATCATTTTTCCAACCTTATCTAGAGCTATTAAAGAGATTAAAAAAAAAAGGTACCCACTTAGGTGTGAAAGGGTGGAATATTTACTCCACTAAGTTGAGCTCTATTTCTCACATCAAGGTCAGTCAGCGAGCTATATTCTTCACCATGACTACTGTTTTAGACCGACTTAAACAAAAATTGATACGACTACAAGGGACAACATATGGAGGTTTTTCTATAAGAAAAGAGACTCCACATTTCGAATAAGGCTTAGTCAGCTGTCAGTAAATTGTCCCACAAATCTATAGCTCTTGACGAATTTTGACAGACATTAGGTTCAATCGAAAAAAGGAGTCCTAGATCTCGCATAACGCTCAGTCAGTGCGTTCGATGACTACAATGTGTATTATCATAATCATATTTGGACAAACATCTCCATGACTGCAAAGATATATTTAAATATAAAGCTATAATGCTTGATGTAATAGAAGTTAATCCTACAAATAATAAGATTTATTTTAGTTACTTAGTATAAAAATTTAAAAAAAAATTTAAAGAGCTACCCCAATAAGATTTGAGCATGCAACTCCTAGAATAAAGAATTATAATAATTATACGGTTTAACGATTTCACCACCGAATTAACGTTAATAAAGTCTTCAAAAACAAATATTAACCCACTTCGTTGGCTGCATAGTCTAAGGCGTCACTCTCACAGTGGATGCAATAGACTAAATTGCTAATGACGGGGAGATTGGAGTTCGAATTCCAGTCGGTGTACTAGGTGTGGATTTTCTAAAATATTTTCTACAGTTCCTCCATGTAATTATGTAAACTTACCCATTATATTGCATTTATAACTCGAAAGTTCATTATCGTTACTAAAAAGTACGCCATCTATCCCTATCTTGGCTAGTTCTGTACAGTACACCTCATTACACCCTATCCCTATTGACTATTCTGTACAGTCCACTTCATTGTACACTACCCTATCTTGAGATAGTTCTGTACAATCCACCTCATTACACCCTGTTCTTATTTTGAGTTAGTTCTATACAGTTCCCTGTCTCTATATTGAGCTAGTTCTATCAAGTTCAGCTTATTATACCATATCTCTATCTTGAGCTAGTTATAACCAGTCCACCTAATTACACCGTATCTCTATTTTGAGCTAGTTCTATTCAGTCCACCTCATTACAACATATCTCTATTTTGAGCTAGTTCTATCCAGTTCACTTCATTACACCTTATGTCTTTCAATTCCATTCTAATGTTTTCCTCCCATCTGCGTCTAGGTCTTCCCAATGGTCTTGTCCCTTTAGGTTTGCCGGTCAATGCCCTGAACAAGGTTCTAGATTCTCCCATTCGCACAGCATGGCCTACCCGCCGGAATATACAACACTTGATTATCCTTAAAATGTCTTGTGATGAGTACAAGGCCTGTATTTTATCATTATGTAACCTCCTATACTGCTTAGTATCCTCATTTCTTTTAGGACCAAAGATTTTACTAAGCACCTTGTTTTGGAACACCCTAAATTTGTTTTCGTCATATAAGATAAGAGACCATGTTTCACACCCATAGAGAACAACCAGTAAAATGGTTATTTTATATATTCTGAGTTTTACATTACTTGACACTAGGCGAGATATCAATAACTAGAGAGGGAGCTACATTTATTTCATTAGCTTCGCCCCAGTGATCCTAGTTCTCATCCCACCCAAAAGGAAGGACCTTTGAAATGCTGCTTGGAGAATTAATTGAGTACTCGTCCTTCCCCTCAATCCCCCTTTCCCATATTTAACCCTTTCAATCCGGCATCCATGAAGGTGAACATGGCCCAACTTAACAACTACACCACACATTTCTTTCTTCTCTTTGGATTATCTTATTTTACCTAGACTTTTGTTTATTGTATGTTCTTTTCTCCATAGAAAATGTAATATCTTTGAATCTTGACAAAGAACCGTGTAAAATATATATTTATGCAAAAGTATTCCAAGTATTGCCACTTTCAGAACCAGATTATATCATTCGAATTTATTTTGTAAAATTCAGTTGGTAGAGAATTTTTGACTATCAATAGCTTCTAATTAAAAAAATAAATAAAATATTTGATGACATTTGCTATCATCATTGCCTCGACCAACTCTAAAAACAATGTGTAGTTAAAGAGGTTAGCCACCAGAAAGAACTGCTAACTTATATTTTTTTCATAAAATGAGGGTTGTCATGTTTTTGCTCAGACCCCCACAGTTTTTTTTTATATTACGATATTTAGTTTTCTTTTAACTATAACTATATTTATATAAATGTTTAAAATATTGTTTGAACAATGAATAGCTGCGTCATACTGATCTTCAGGACCATCCACGGCCGGGATGGGGAAGATAGGGAGAGTTAAGATATAAAGCATCGGCATTTATATGGAAGGAAAAGGGGAAACCATATATGAAACTATATCCTTAGTGTACTTGTCAGGGTTTCGAGTCCTGAACTCATGTCAACACAAAACAGACTATACATACTCGGAAGTTCAATCCCTGTGCTCATCAAAGTTGGTTTTAACATTTTAATCTAAAGCAGTTTTCTTTTATAGCCTCATTTAAGACAAAATATTCGTGTTTTCAAAATAATGCTATCAAACAAAATTTTCGTGGCAAGTGTTGGCCCTACACAAGTATTGGTCATTTGTGACAAATGACAGAAGATTGGTTGTAATTAATTATTTATGTTAATTTTTATTAAGTGTTTTATTTTATTTTCAATCCCAAATAGTATACAGTCTTTCAATGTGACTTATTTATAATAACAATAAAAAGTTTTTTTAGCTTTAGTTTTCAAAGCTTTCACGGCAAATAATTGAATTCAAATTAGTCTTTCGGGGTTGAGTCATGTTATTATTATTAATTCCTCAACACAGATTAATCACGAAAATCTTAATTTTCCTTTTAAGTTGGTTTATCACAATCATTATTAAAATATAATTACCGTCAAAACTATGTGACAACTGAATAGTTTGAATTTGTCTCCTAACTCTTGAGTTACATTTCCGATTAGGTACATAAGTAGGTGTTTTATCTATGATTTATTAATCTCGTTCTGTACAAATGATAGACAATTTACTTAATATTCACCCCCTTATCCCTTTCTTATATTAAATGGCATAGGTTACCAATATCCAAAATACTGACACTATTATTCATACTACCACAACCATTAATGTTACTATTAATAGCTTAGTACTATTAAACTCTACTAATTTATATTACTACATATTATTTATTAGTTATTAAAACAAAAATGATTGGTTTGGTCTATGTAATTGTTTTTAATCTATATTCAATTGGTTTTTTAAAAGTTAAAATGAAAATAATTGGGTGTTTTAATAGGCTGGGCAAAGGGTATCATTGTAATAATAGATCAGATTAGAAAAAAAAATCAATTCGAATATTCGATTAGAAAGTGTGGCTTTCTTGTAGACTTTCTCGAAAGAGACTATACACATTGAGCAAAGACACTTTAAATCCAACCGAGAATCAATTTGTCGGGACGGGTCGTTTGACGATGTTATTCCGCCCTCTTCCTGTTTCGGGGAGCGTTGATTAGGTGTGGGGTGTTAGAATCAAGGTTACCCCTCTGACCTTGAGCGGTGGGGCCAGATGTCCGGTGGCTGTAAAGGTGAGTTAATACGGTCCTTCATGGGAAACAGGGGGAATAAAGAGCCCCTTGCCTTGCACACGCCACCAGATGTCAGGACTACCTTAGTGAACAGATTAATCAATGCAAGGTTGAAGGTACTAGGCTTTTGAATCGGTCTTTGGACCTCATTCACCCATCTGCCCATGCCTTTTTCTGTTAATTTGATGCAATGCATCTTATAACCAGATTTTGATTAGAAGAATATTATAACATTTTTAAACATATTTATTTGTAGCCAACATTGAGAGCATTTTACTTTATTATCTGTGTTATACTATAGTTATTGATAATATTTATCCAAAGTGACATCTGCAGATAGCATGACTTGATGTATGAATATTTTAAAATTGTTTTAGTGACTTTAGTAACTAAGTTCTACTGTTCTTACTACCAAAATCATACTATAATAACTACCTTAGTCATCCGTAACTTTTAAACTAATGTGGTAGAGCTGAGGAAGGAATAGTTTATAACAAACGTACCTGCGTTAGTGGCGAGGGATATTGAAAAATGATTTGAGAAAAGTCATTTGAGTAGCCTACACTCGACCATGGTTGAAATCACAACATAATTTTCACTGTCAAACCAGAGAATACAGGAATGAGAACACTTTGCTCCGTACATACACGCGTGAAGGCCCATTCTATACGGAAGCTGAAAGCGCCACGTTCATGAAGCTATTTCTGTTTGTAATTTGGTTAATATACACTAGACTTATAAAGCGTCACGTTTTTGAAGCCATGGAAAACGCGATGAAAGCGCCAAATGCCCGATAACGGCGCTTAAAACGTGCTTATAGATTGGACCTTATATGTCCTGGAATAAACCCCAGCAAGTTTTTGTGATTAGTAACATAACCTTACTAATATAAACAAATCGGATAACAAGGGTGGAGATTAACCATCTCTTCACCATGAAAATCAGTGAATATGGTAGTAATACGCTCCTCAATACAACATAAGTGACTAATAATTGAGTCATAGCGTATTCCAAATGAGTTCCCACTCTCTCTTCAAGCATATTTGGACACATTTACTCTAACTCCTACCTTCATCATCCCTACCTCGTTAGCATAATTATAATGGAGTCAAGTAAAACGGCGATGAGGAAAAAATAATCCTTAGGATTTTAAATTAAACTTAGCACACTGTTGTAAGTCTTGAGACAGATTTAGAAAGGAAGGATTTTTTTTTAATCATTGAGTCTCACTACCTCTTAGGATTATACACATATTAGATAACTGCGCTAATGTTTCAGGTATATGGGAAGTTGAATTTATAGAAAGTGTACTTGCATTTATTTGGATAAAGGGTATAAAACCATTTTAGAGGAAATACCCTAAGTACAGCCGATTGAGTTTTGAACCCCAATTGGAAGTTTACTCAATTGCTAAACTGACGCCTCAGACCATTAAGCAGGGTAATTTTTTTACATTTATTTTGTTTCTTCATTCTATCTTCATAGAACCTTGAATACTTTTGAAGATAATGTGTTGAAAAACATGTTTAGTAATAATATAATAATAATAATAATAATAATAATAATAATAATAATAAGCACAGTATCTTACCACCCATTCGGGTTATACGTTTAATTACTAATTACGCCAATGGGTTAGGGATTGGGAAGATTTACTATAGAGGAAGTGAACCCGCATTTGCGTGAGGAGAGTGGAAAACGATTTAGGTAAAACCACCCCCAGTTCACCCGAGCGAGATTTGAACCTTGATCTCCCTGTCCTAGGCAATTAACTCAACACGAAACCTACGCGTTAGCTAACTACACCGACTTACTTAAGTTTGTATTAAAATGTAGAAGGTAAATTTCGGGGTTATGGACCATCGCATAGAGTAGGGGTCTTCAACCCATGGCCCACGGGCCGTGGTAAGATTTTTTGAAGCCCGCTGGCTTAATAATATAAAATAAAATATAAAATTATTTCAAGGAAAAAAAAATGACAAATACATAATTTTACACAATCAACTAATAAATACGTATTTTATTTACGTATTTTAATTATTCTACAGAATGTGTTTTGCTTTTTGCGCGAAGAAGAGTATTGCGTTTTAATACAAATGTACTTTAAACCGGTAAATGACAACTCTAGTAGGCAAGATAAATCACGCTACCTCCTCCGATGAAAAATTCTAACATTAGGAAAAACCACACAGAACATTCTTCACGAGAAATCCTAACCCCCAGTGTGAGTATAATAGTGAGCTAATACGAATGTTTTAATATTTATTCAATCCAATACTCTCGGCACGCGTTACAGGCCGCGAGAAAACAAGAGAGAAACTTATAAAAAGGTTGAAGACCCCTGGCATAGATGCATCGATAATGTAATCAAGATTTTAAAAGCTATAGCTTTTTAGAAAATTATAAATTATTTAGTTTTTTTTTAGATTATCATGTAGACCAGTGGTTCCCAAACTGTGGTACGCGTATCACCAGTGGTACATACAATTATTCCCGGTGATACTATGTGAGAAGCCAAACAAAATAAGCGAATTAAAGTCAGAAAAGGATAGGGCCTCATAAAATATTATAAATATATCACGACGAAGTCTAACTAAAAGTAAAATAGATTTAAACATTGATTGGAGGGGTGGCAACATTGATTCAAGCTCAGACAGTCAGTGCAGCCACGTGGTATACGTTATTATATCCATGGGCACCATTAAACATGTATGAAATAGTAAATATCACGCATTATCCTGGTGGTACTCTAAATTATGGAGAATGTTGGGGTGGTATGCTAATTAAAAAAATTGGGATCCGCTGAAAAAAGACAGTGTCATTCTTTAAAAACTTAAATTCTGTTAAATGTACTAATTGATAAACCAAAACTATCTTGTATTAAGAATACAAATTAAGAAATTCTATATGCAACAGATCTTTTATTAGATTTGGTGAGAATATTACTTCAAGACACTAGCAATATGAATTAAGGGGAATGTCCAAAATAAATAACATAGACCTAAATAAATTATAATTCCGTATAAATACATCAATCAATTTTTTAAATTATAAATTACGAACAATTTCTTTCTAATTAGCTAAATTAAACAATTATTCCTACATCAACTGTATTTTGGCGGTCAAAAAATTTTTAGAAAATCCTTGTTAAAACAAGAAAATACAATGAATGATTTTACTTTTTTCCACCGAAACTTAATACTCATCCCTGTTTTTATACATATATATAACGATACTCAAGCAGGTCTGAATGGAGGAAAATCTAGAGGATATCTACCCATATATATGCATGGATGGAGAGTGAGAAACAATTAAGGATCATCTAAACTAATCAAGGCACATATAACTTTATCATAATTCACACAAAATAATGGGGTTAATTTTCCAGAAACCTCCATTAGGGAGTGATTGATTGGTTGTATAGATAAAATGTATTGTTTTTATTTGTATGTGTTATACAAAATTAAATGTAGCATCTATTTTATAGGGCTATTTGAAGAGTTAAAATATTTACAATGCTAAACATTCTAAGCCCAGGTGAATTAATATAGTCTAGTGTGTTTGAGAAAATGTCAATAGACACCTGAAGTCAAATCACAGCTAAAACTATTCTATATTTTATTGTTCGGGGTGGAGAAGAAGGAAAACAACATTACAAGATATGATCATTATAAGATAGCTAAGTAAACAGTTTATACTGGTGGTTTAAAAGAAAGCATTTTAATATCCTCCGTCAATAGTTTTGCTTTGAAAAATATCATTACAAGTATAATTTCTAAAAATTTTGTCATATAACCTAACTTTTTTTTAACGTAATTGAACAATAAAGTACAGTTTATTTTTGACACCATAATATGAAGTTATGATATTTAGAAACCGAGGAGTTATAGAAATTTATGTCAAATTACAAATTGCATTAAAATTGGCTTAAATGTTTTTCTGAAATCATTAATTTTGATAATATAATATAATTTCAGTTATTTGGTGAATCTCAATGTCGTTGGTATTCAATTTTAGTTTCTTGCGACCACTAGGAGGAAGGGAGTATTTTGATATTTAAAAAAATCTAATTCGTAACTGTAGTATAAGTTTAGTTTTAATGACTCCCTGAACACGATAGAATAGTTTATGAAATATTGTAATAGCTGTCATTTTGTGTTTTCTGTCTATTCTGCTTTGTCTTGTCATTCTGTTTGTCTATCATTCTCTTGTTTATGTTTTTGTCATTCTGTTTATCTGTAATTCTGTTTGTCTATCATTCTGCTTGTCTATCATTCTGTTTGTTTTCATTCATCTTGTCAGTCATTCTGCTTGTCTGTCATTCTACTTGTCTGTCATTCTGTTTGTCTGTAATTCTGCTTGTCTGTCTGTTCATCACTCTAAAGTCGAAACCATTCTACCAATCGGGTTAAACCGTGGTATTTAAGTTTTTATAAGGTTCCCTGAGGATTTTTTTGAAAATGATTGATCCACCCTCAATATTAAAGATATCGAAAATATAAAAATATCAATTTCTAAAAACTAGCTCTAAAGATTTTGATTATAATTTGTATCCATTACAAACCAAATAACCCATCTAATTTTTCCAGAAAAGAAGGATACCTGACAGAAATGGATATCTCCTATTTTTATATTATATTTTCACAATTACTTGAAATACCAAATAGGTTCATTGTAAATTTGTAGGACTATTAAATATACAAAACTTTTATATGAAATAATGTTTTATAAGATCATTTTCTGAGCTATTGTAAATCTCAGATTATACAAAACAATAATTTTACCGGTTCTCCTCTATGGTTGTGAAAATTGATCTCTTACATTACGTGACGAAAATAAATTCAGGTTGATCGAAACAAGGGTGCTTAGGAAGATGTTTGGTCCGAAGAGGAATGAGACTACTGGGAAGTGGAAGTAGTTATATATTGACATCACAAGACACTGTCAAGTCTCATAGATTACAATGGGTAGGTCATGATGCAGTTCGAATGGGAGAGTCTAGAAACGTGTTCAGGGTATTGACTGATGAGCCCAATGGGAAAGACCATTATGAAGACCTAAGCAGATGGGAGGATAACATTAGAATGGACATGAACGAGATAGGGTGTAATAAGGTGGACTGGATAGAACTTGAGATCGGGGTTCTAATCCCTCTTGGGTGTATTGAGGTTTTTTCCAAAATGGATTTTTCACTCTCCCTCCACACAAATTCAGGAATTCTTTCTATAAATTCAACCTTACGCATTCTATCCATTATCGTAATTAGTAAATGGGCATATAGTCCGAATGGGTTGTAAGTTACGGTGCTTAAAATATACATACAAATATATACATAGTGTATATTAAATACCATTTGGCAGACGTCTTGATATAGTGGTTAGCATTCCTGGGTATTAATCTAGAAGTCACGGGTTCAATTCCCGGTAGTAACATGGGCTTTTTTCCCGAAGAGGTATTGTTCCTATGGTTGCCATGGTCTGGTTAATTTGACTTAAAGCTAGCTTTAAGATTTCTACTGTCACTACATAATCATCATCACCATCATTATCATATAATCGGGACAGAATAACGCACCTACAAAGTGCCCCTAATTCATAAGATGGTTACATATCCACCGATGCAAGTAAGAGACCAGGTTAGACTATGTCTAGCCGACAAAACTCTGGTGGCATGCGCTATATATAAAATTAAGTCCCTAATGACGAATTAAATTGATAGGGGCTCTTGGCGGATAAATTGTGGTCAAAAACATTTCAAGAGCTCCTTCTTTCAATTCCAAGAAATGATGAAAATAATTTACTTACTACTCTATCATTTCGTTCTGCTCTACAAAAACTAAACATCTTGACGCTGTGTTTATTTTATTTTTTAGCATCTTGTCTTACTACCCATTCGGTTTATACGCTTATGAACTAATTATGCTAATGATTTTAGCTATTAGGGAGGTTATATTTAAATGAAGTGTACCCGCAATTGAGTGGATGGAGAGTGAAAAATCATTTGTGAAAACCATCCTCAGTAGACGCAACCGAGATTCGAGCCTCGATCTCCTCTACTGCAAGAGTGGTGCGTTGGACCACGCGGCCACCAGAGTGAGTTGATGGATAATTAATTAAGAGATATAATGTAATAGGATAATATAATGTAATTCCCACACCTTAGCTCAGTCGATAGCATGTATGTATACTCAGTAAAGGGTGTCGGGTTCAATTCCGAGGATGTTCGTAGAATGTACTATTAGGGAAATGTCAGTTTCCCATTTTACAGTGATGCCGGGGACTGGATATTGTTTCTTTTTTGGATTAAATCTAGTTTATAAACATGTGCTGATCAGTCAGTTCAAGAAAGTGCATGTTAAATACCTCAACTAAATGAAAACTAAAAAGGAATGTAACACCATTCTCTTTATTGATAAGTACAAAGTAAATACAATAATAAAAGGGGGAGGAGGATATAAGTAAATAAAAAAGCCTGTATTAATCATTTATTTAGTTATATCTAGTTTCTGCATTCATGGCACATTTTTGGTTATTATTTTGGACCCCACTCTCGGCTATCATCAAAATACCTGTAAAAGTGTAGGGATCATAAAGGAAGAATTTTAGCAAAATTTTGCCGAATTTACATGTAAAGAGATTGGAAACCTATTTAGTAAAAGCCAACAATAGATTATTCCTATATAAAACGCTTTATTTTAGTTTGTTAAAGTTTACTGCTACAAAATAAATGTATGTAAATCGTTAGTTTAAAACTGTACTTTACCTAAGGCATTAATAGCTATAATACCATGTAATTTATATTGCTACTGTATTCAAATCAATGTGACTAAAAAATAAATCTAGTCAAATGTTATCATGGGGCATGATTTTACGTTATTTTTACGGACTAAACGACATAATTGTCTGATCTTGTTTGCTGGTAATGGGAAGATCAAGGTTCAAAGCCTGGCCAGCTCTATTAAGTATGGTTTTAATTAAATGGTTCCCTACATACAACTTCTAGAGCCTGTCACAGAAATTTCTTCCTTTCGCACCCTCTCCAATTAATTTAATTAAAATCACTTAGCCCGAACGATTAGTAAAACGCGATGGAAAAGAAGATAATATATGTCTATTCATATTAATAACTTTGTTTATATCTAATACTAAGGCCTATATTTTAAATGTTACTCTAAATACACATAAAATCCTAATTACGAAACCCCGTAATGTGTTACATTGCTAAAAATCAAATTGATAACAATTTTATTTAACCCCCAATAGCCAATAATATGGTTTTTTTGAATACCTGACATTTGTAGATTAAATAAAAAGTTAGATTCAGCACTAAAAAAATTTATTGATTACATACTTAACTCAAATAAATAAAAATATTGTTAAAACCTACCGTTTGGGCTATCCAAATATTTAAAGTGTTATGTTAAGAAAGATAAAAAAATAGTTTTGAGGGAACTAGCCAGCATTTGCATGGAGGAAGTCTGGGAAACCATTTATTAAAGGCCATCATCAGTACTACCTACATCTTGATATATAATTCTAACAAATTTTATTAACAAAAAGTGAATATTCTATAGTTTTGTTTGGTTTTAATCTTAGCTTGTATGACATAGATAAACATCTAACTAGCTCTGCCCACCAAATGATGTTGAACTAGAAGTGAACATGCTATAGTTTTATTTGGTTTTAATCTTCGCGTGTGTGAACTAGAGGGAACCATGAAGCATTAGTGGTGGGATGCTTGGGACCAAATGGCGGTTTAAAAAGACCTTGGTTGGAAAGAAGGTGGTATAATTAAGGGGAAGAACTGTCGCTTTTGTAGATAGTCGACAGTGATAGATCGAGGGAACTAGCTAGGTTTCCCTCTTAAAGCGACATTTATTCTTCAATTGTGGTTTTATTTTAAATTTGTATTTCTGATTAAGATATTTATTGTAAGTTTTAGAATAAGAACTTAATAATTTCATTTGATTCCTCCATAAATAGTTCGTGAAGAAATTAAGAAGTTTTTATATAATTTGAAATGGTTAAAAATTATATAGGCCCTAGCTTTTTAAATGATTTTCATGTCCGCGAATTTAAATTTGATCAAAGGAAAATAGAGTTGATAATTTTCTTATTAATTGCAACCCAGAACATTATTAAAAACTAATCTTCCAGGATTCAAACCAAAGTGTCCTCAGTAACCTCAACCACGGATGAGGACCATAAATGTTACAAAGTCCACGTGTTAATGATTTGAACAAACAAAACTTAAATTATGTGAACAAGAGAAAAACGGGATGGGTGAGTTAAGCTTCACGAGTCAATTCTCATCCTCGTCTGTGGTCTAGAGCTTTAAAGTATTAATCTAACCACAAATGACAAAGCACCTAAAGAAGACTCCTTTTGGAATCTGGTGAGGTTTAATTGCGAGCTTTAGCTGATGAGCTTAATCTCACACAGTAAAATAAATTTGAAACAGATTTTAAAAATTGACAATGCATCTTAGAACAATATGCTTTTATTTATAACTTTAACATAAATCATCCTAGTCTTTAAAATAAGAGGATATTAAAAAGATAAAATATATTCCTATATAAATGTATTTATAATATTTTGTTTAAATTTAATTATATTGTTCACATTTCATGGCCATTTAATTATATTCAGAGTCCGGAAATGTATCATCTAAAAATTATAAAAAAAAATTGTCTAAGAAGATCTAAAATTATTTTATATTTACAAAAAATAACCTAAAAGCAGTCGTAATTTGAAAATGTAAAATATAACATATACTGTGTAGGCAAAGTAAATCCCTTAGCAAATAAACTCTTGCATTCTGCTGAATGTATTGTTGATTTACAAATATCTGATTCAGAATTAATAGCTACCCCTTCTCACGCAGCTTCTCCATTTAAATGTATTGCCTGATCATGAATGTGTATTTCCTAACCATACAAGCAAAGATAATATAAGCTTTCTTACTCCAACAACTGTGTGTTTAAAAAAATAGGTTTAATTAAGTATGTATTTATAAAATATTCATTAGTATCTGAAAATATATTGATTTATGGAAAATGCCTAATTGTGAGGCAAACCAAGAACAATATCATATTCTGAACATTGAAAGATGAACCTGGACACGGGAATAGAATCCGGACCTTGGCTTAGTACGCCAATGCTCTAACCACTGAGCTATCCAGGATTCGTCCCGTGCCCATGGTCGTTCTTCACTCATATTTTAAGGCAGAGCCTATGATGGACCCTGGGCTCGAGGCGAATCCTGGAAACCTCAGTGGTTAGAGAATTGGTGTACTAAGCCAAAGGTCCCGGGTTTTATTCCCGTGTACAGATATAATTTTTCAATTTTCAGAATATGATACTAGTTGGAGTAATCCTCACTAAAAGCATAAATAATAGCTTTGGCTATTTAATTTTCAGGAACATATAAATAAAGCATAATCGCTGAAACGTAAATGTGCCTTTACACATGTCCAAGTAAGCGAAAGAGAAGTGTTTAAAGTTTACTAGATGTTCGATCTCCATCTTTAGTTTTCCACTTCAGTTCATCGTTTGTTAAACCTAAATAGTTAATAGTATTATAAATATACTATAAGTTGTCAAAAACAAAAGTTTGAAATTCTATCTAGTATATCAATTGTACCTTAGTAGGCCCTATATTAATAAAGATACGAGGCGTGTTTTTTTTAAGTAAGTACCGTTTTGAAATTAAAAACACACAAGTTACTTTTTTTATCAATTTTATTTTCACATGAAATCCTGTACTTTAATCTACTTTTCAACATAATTTCCACCAATATTAAGGCACTTGTTGTACGTACAACCATCTTTTGAATTTCCATCTCATTAAATCTGCCGCCGGATTTGAAACCACTAGCAATCACGGCCGTTTTGAGGTCATCATCATCGTCGTGGCGCTGACCACCAAGATTGCTTTTTTAAATGCAGGAACAATGGTAGTCACTAGGCGCTAGATCAGGACTGTACTAGGGTGATCAAGTCGTTTCCAGCCAAATCATGTGATGAGATCTTGGTACGATTAGCCACATATGGACGGGCATTGTCATGAAGCAAAACCATCCCCTTACTCAGCATGCCGCCTTTTGTTTTGGATTGCACGGCGCAGTTTAGTTAAGGTCTCACAATAGGTCTCAGAATTTATAGTGTCACCACGAGGCAAAAAATCCACAATCAACACCCCCTTCCTATCCCAAAACACAGTGCACATGATTTTTTGGGCTGAAATAGTTTGCTTGAACTTCACTTTCTTTGGTGATGTTGAATGCCGCCATTCCATGGATTGTTGTTTCAATTCCGAGGTAACATGAGTATTAGTATTAGTATTGGTATCGAAATTGTATGGGTACCGTGATGAGGTATATATAAATATATATATTTATTTTTACTCTTCATAATACCATTTTTGCCTAACTCATACACTAACTAGCTATTTGAATAGGGATGAGGAAAGGGTAAATTCTAGGAGCAAATACATGCATTTGCGTGGAGGTGGAGTGCAAACCATTTAAAATAAAGCACCCTTTGTAGAACCAAGTGGGATTTGAACCCCTGAATCTCATCATTGTAATTCAATCTAACACGAGAGTGATGCGTTATGGCATGCGACCATAACTATAGGTGTGATGATATCGAAGATGTAGCCGATATTTTCTAAATAGTATTGAAATAATAAATAAATTGTTGCAAATTATAATGTTAATCATAATAACAAATTAGTATACTCAAACAAGTAATTTTAAATATCACATGATCTAACGCATTGCATCTCCTTTTAAATTGGACTGATAGCGACAGTAGATTGGGGTTCGAATCCTGGTTGGGTCTACAAAGGATGTTTCTTTCCTAAATAGTTTCCACTCTCCCTTCAGCAAATGTTGGTAAACATACTCTAGAGTCCTACCTTTCTTTTCGCTATTTCATAAGTGCAAACGGGTAATGAGATAAAGTGGAAAAAATAAATTTAATAGTATTGAAGCAATCTTGAAGCACTTAAAACTAATATTAAAGTATTTCTTACGAAAGTATAAAAATGTTATAGACAAAACAAAAAATTGTTTTACATAAAGCCAAATAGCCTTTAGTTTAAGCTATTCCTTGTAGTGGGAAATTATCAATTTAATAATAACACCAGTAAAGACTAATAAAAATCATCACCAACCAATTTATCATAAGAAATTATAGAATTTTCAACTAATTTCTTAAAGTGTGAATGTACTAAATTAGACAACACATGTAAATTAAAACTCTTGCAAAAATAGTGCTCTCAAATTATGGGACTCGTGGGGTCGTATATAGTTTGGGCTGTGCGTTTAGTATCAGAAATGAACAAGGTGACCTCTGTGTCCGCATGTTCTAAGGCGCCACTCTCTTACTAGACTAGACCACCGATGACAAAGAGATCGGGGTTTGATCCCGGTAAGGTGAGTTTAAGGCAGTCTACATAAATGGTCTACCACTATCCCTCCACACACACATGTGGGTACACTTCCTCTATAATTCAACCCTCTTCATCCTTAATTCACTAGCGTAATTAGTACGTTTGCATATAGCCTAAATGGGTAGTTTGACGTCGTACTGAAAAAAACAAGAAGATGCGTGTAATAATTATTGGTAAATTATGTGCTCAAACAAGTATAATTCTTTACTAGACTTTGATATTATTAGTCTAGTCGACAAGCCGGGATATATAGTCAAGGGAACAGGTAAGAAAATGATCAATTTGAACGTTAATTAACATTATATGTGACTGATTAGTTTGGAAAAGTAAATTTTATGTCCTAAAGACCCTGCTCAAACCCAAAGTGCACCTAAGGGCAAATAAAGGAGGTCCATTCATGGTCCACCCCCTTATTAGACTAAAAAAATTAACTACTAGGCGCTACCTTTAAAAGTTTCACTCATACTGGATTTTTTGAAAGGAATATAGATTAAAATATTTTACTATAAATTTATAAGAAAATTAAATACCCTAATCATGGCTTGATTTAGGAAATTATACTAAATCTAAGATTCCAAGGATAGTTTTTTAATTTTTGGTACTTATCATGAATTTATTAAACCAACTTAATATGTCAACACATGATTCAAAAACTAGCACAATTCTATAACAAACACAACACATAATCACCTAGACATTTATTCATCACGATGCAAAGAGAATTCCCAATTATTCATATAGTGATATATGTTATCACCCTACTGTGAATCAAATACAAGAACCTTAGCTTAGTGGGCAGACGTGCTTTTAACAGACATAAGTTGCCAGGATCAGCACTAGCTCTTGAAAATTACCAATTCGAAATAAAAAAAATATCGTTGGCAATCAATGTAATATAAGTATAGGCTTACATGTATCAAGCTTAAGAGGGGCGCATAGTAGGGTATTTATTGAAGGAACATTAAACGAAGAAATTAATTTTTTAATCAATCCAAAAAAGATAACTGTAGGATTTTCTTCTCCTGTGATTAAATTTTATCAAGGCCAAGTTAAGTTAACTTTATTTACTTTAAACTTTTACAAAAACAAAAATTTTATAAAAAATAAGAGTTTCCAATACCTTTTAACCTAGCATTTGAAAAGCTTTTTCATACGTAAATGAACTGCTTTAAAGATTTCAGATGCTTGCCAGAAAAAATATATAAATAATTTTATTGCTATTTTTTAAGTATTTTTTTTCCCTGCGAAAGGGTTAACGGTGTTCAAACGTCCCAAAAGCAGTTGTATTTTTTTACCAATGTTCAAAAAAAAAAGTAACGTTTTTCAGCATTGGGAATATTCTGTATTTTTCTACATGTAATTCATTTCGAATATCAGAGACATGTTTTTCTTTTTGTTTCCTTCCTCTTTGTCTCTATAACTTACAGACACTGCATAGGACACATTCATTTGCATATGTTTTATAAATGAAGAGAAAAAAAAATTATACACACACACAACATACTTGAAAAGATTTTACATCCTTCAATAAAAAAAATCGTGTGTGTGGAATTTTTCATCATTTCCACTCCTCAGCGCGCTATTCATTTATTAGCCTTCCCCCTTCCCCAACTTTTTTGTTGATTGCGAAGTGTCCAGCCCAAAGAGATCTCTACCTGACTCACATGGGGAATCTTAGCCCCACTAATCCCGTAGATCGCACTTTGCGCCTGTCTATTCAAAGAAACAAACCTTCCCGCTTTTATTTTGTAAGGACCTACCCTTTTGTGCCGCTTTCGTGGGCTCTATAGCCTTTCTCACTCCAATTTGCATACGTAAACCCTTTAGCACTAAACTCCTCTAGACCACTATTATTTTATACCAACACTCAACTCATCCGAACATTTGCATGCCTGAGAAAAAAAAAAGAGCTAATAGCCCTCCTCACACTACCCAGAGCATCTCTTTTTTTTCTTCTACACAGCATGAATCTCTCTTTTTATGTCGGATTGAGAGCCCCTTAATGGTCCATCTTCACCGTGATGAACAGAAGAGAAAAACGACACAAAAACTTTAGGGAAGGTGTATGTGTGTACATATAGTTTTTTTATTATTTAAATAAAAGTTACCGAAGACAAAAAAATAAAAGAAAGAGGAATGATAGTGGTTGAATATTTAAATACGGTGAATTAGATGTCTCCGTCGTGGTTTCTATGAGTGTGTAGTGTTTCAGAACGGTGGGATTTTTTTCTTGCTAAGAGAATGCAATAGGAGCTTAAGAGAAAGGACTTTAAGAAATGGTATGGCCTCCAGCTTGAACGTGAAAAAGTCTTTTACCCCTCTGGATATTACACATGACTAAATTTCCCCCTCTTTTACTGGCTTTTCTTTTACTTACTTTTTATATCCAAGTTTGGGATCTGTGTTGTGTTTCACGTCTCAACCTTTCATTTGTATTTATATTATTTTATGATTGTATTTTTTGCATGTTTAAATAGGTCTCATCCTCGACCGATAGGAGAAAAAAACTACACCTAGAGAGATTATTATTTTTTATCTATCCATTTGCTTAATTTGAGAATGAAGGATTAATGCATTGATAAAATATACTTACCTGGAATCTATGTAAAGCTGGGCATGAAATAAGGACATAAGTACTCAGAAATATAACTTAATTTTAAATATAGGAAAAAGTTATTCAGGGCAAATACACAAACCTAAACTATACCTTTTCGGTAAAAATATAGACTGATTGAAAAAACAAAACCAAGCAATTTTTAACTAGGGTTTAAGTGAAGGAAATTGTCATTAAATCATGTTTCCCTATTTGAGTCTATTTCAAAACTTGCATAATCAGAACAATTGGTAACGCAGCTTTGAGGATAATCTGAAAATATATCTAATATATATATATATATATATAATACAAATATAACACAATTTATATTTACACCTCATTTATAAGTTTCCAAATATGCCTGCCTCCAAATATTTATTTAAGGAAATTTTACTAAAATATTTCGATGTATCCCAACTTAGGTATAAATAATGTATTTTATAGGATTTTGAGGATTGGTTATTCTAAAACATATTGTTTAACTTACGGGTTATTCATAAATGTATGTTTTTTACACTACAATGAACCCTAAATTGTAACAGTAAATTTTAACAAAGAAATAAAAAATTTGATAATACGTGATGTATGCTTGTCAATATTTTTAAAGGAGTATATTTTTATAAAATATTAAAGTGTTGCTCTAAATAACTTATAATATAATATTGATATTATTATAAACTGTACGAATGTAATAACTACCATAATAATAATACTACTTTATATACATTAGAAGATTTATAATTATAATAGGTCTTACAATTAAAATGAATATATATCCTCAAAATAGAATCATTCCTTACCGTTTTACTATCGATTTTCCTTCGGTTAGAAGGTCTTGTATGGCTTGACTGTTACAGTTCAAGTGTATAAAAAAATGCGTGATATATACGGTTTATCGACGCAACAAGTTCGATTTTCCCTGTGTACATGTGTAGCCCCACTATTATTGTTTTGTCGGTTGGTCTTTTGTCTTTTCCCATCATGTCCCTTTCTTCCACGCCATCTTCCCACAGTTAAGTCTTCCACCCTAAGCAGTAGAAAAACATCCCTCATCCTGTCCACCTCAAACCCCTAGACAGAATAAAAAAAATTGTCCCCGGGTATAATGGCATGATAGCTAATGGTGTAATCCCCAACCCCTACTGTTCTTTTTAGATATCACCTAGCTTTTAATTTTATGCATGCACATTTTTTGTTGTGTCTCACCGTTCATCTGAGGGCCAAGTATGTATACAAGGTGTACCCTCGTTCCACTTCTCTTCAAAGTTTTTTTTTTAGAAAAAAAATGAAAATGTAACATAACGAACATCGTCATCTGATGCTTGGTTTGCAAGAAAAGTGACAGCGTCCAACCGTTAATGCCAGCATACTACAGCGTATAACACTATACACTGCCACCTGTCTAGAAATGCTCGTTGGCAGTTTTGAACACCTACTTTTAGAATGGGTGGCACTCTGTTGTAAAGGGAGCGAGAAAACATTTATTTTTATCATGCACGTTGTGCCTTTTATTTTCCAACCTGGTATTATTTGGGTGCAGTAGTATCCTTACCCCATTTTACCGTGTCACAAAATTTAAAAATAACCACAGACGACATTCGCTGTATTAGATTTTCTTCTCTTTTGGTTAAAGGGAATATTGCTCCGAGGAGGTATTGCATGACTATGTATACAAACTGTATATGTATATAAACCAGTTACAATTTTTTTTCAAAGTTCACACTCAAATCTATAAGGTAGATTTATTTCAAGATTAAAATATACTTAGGTACAATCATGAACCATTAGGAATATTTGTGTTGAGTAGAACATCTGAAGTAATCTACTTAAAGAGAAATAGCCAAACACTTTGAAATTGAAATATGTACCCACATAAGGAGAAATTACATACTGTACATTATATATATATAAATACATAAACTCGATTATATATTTAAATATATATTCATACATATATAATATATTTTATTGTTTGATGTTAAGTATTCTGTAGATATTTACACATAAATTTGTATTAATATATAATAAATATATATAAAGCTGTAAATACATACTTATATAATTGTATGGATAAAATTGTAAATACATACTTATATATTAATTGTATATATATAACTGTAAACATATACTTAATTGTATAGATAAGTACATTTATATTTATATTATAGGCTAATTAAGTATACTTAAATAACAATGAAAATACATGAACACACCGTATATGGCTTTAAAAAAATAGATATTAAATAGAAAACTATTACATTAAAGGATAAAAACATACTGCATTGTATATATATGAATATATTTACATTAATCCCCTATAATTAATTATTTTTTAGATATCAAATTATAGACAAGTTATAGATGCTTCTAATCACAACCCTACTTTCAAATTTAGTTTAAAAATAAGTTCCTAAGCTATTAGCTCGACCGCTAGTGCATTTGCTTACTTATTTGATTGTCTAAGATTTTATTCTATTTCTATTGACGACCTAAAATATATTTCCATGAATTTTGGATAGTATTATTATTTTATGAAGTGATACATTAACGATACAGGTTATAGTTTATTCTTATCAGTTCGTTTTGCTTAAGACATTTTAGTGATTGGTCTAAGGGGGATGAGGGTAGTTTAGGGGATGAGCACCCCCTTTTGGATAAAATAAGGATGAATAATCAAAAATATTAGGTCATATTTGGAGAAACAACTACAGTGTAAACCCGCCTCGTGGCGTAGTTGGCTAACACGCTAGTCGTGTTGAGCTCGATTGCCGAGGACGGGGAGATCGAGGTTCGAATCTCGGTCGGGTGAATTGGGGGTGGTTTTTTCTAAATGGTTTTTCACTCTCCCTCCACGCAAATGCGGGTTCACTTCTCTATAGTCAACCTTCCCAATTCCTAACCCATTAGCGTCATTAGTACTTAAGCGTATAAACCGAACGGGTAGTAAGTCGCGGTGCTAAATAAAAAAAAAACTACATTGTAACAAGCTATGTATCAAAACATAACCTTCTAGTCAACGCAGCCAAATACAGTGCAATTATAAAGTATTGGTAATATTCTAGTTGCGGTGTGTGTGGTTATTAGCTAACCTACCAGCAATATAGCATAATAGTATTTATTATACTACTCCTCTTTACTCCGTTAGACACCCACATCGTTTGGGCTTGGCGTGGGCACTAGCTGATCTCGTAAACTTGTTTGGGGCACTATCGCAAGGAGAAGCTTGCAATGACGCCACAGAGGAATGAACATGCGTGGACGCGAAGTTCATAGAAAATGAAGTGTGAAGTCTATGTAAAATTCGCCATTACTATTACGTTAGCAGTTTGTCGTTTATTTTAAAGAAGGACTTTAGATAAATTTTACATTTTATAACATGGTTTATTTATAAAATAATGTATTTAATTACATTTGTTTAATTAGATTAGTTTAATTGATTAGTTTACATTCCGCAATAGAAAATGCGTTGTGTTCCAAGTGTAACTTCCCACTTCAAATCTTTTAGTTCGTGGCACTAACGCTGCGAGCGCTACCGATGTAGTTCTACTTGCTAACATTAGAGTGTCATTTCTATATTTCTGTGGGTTGGGCACGTAGACTAAAGGTTAGATTCACCTAATCAACTTCACAAGTAATGGGGAGTTGGGCGTTTGAATCTTATTCAAGTGTGTTAAGGACAATTCTACTAAACTGTTTCCTACTAACTTTCCACTCACCTTCAGTTACACTTCATTTACGATGAAAGGTAACTGTCTTACATTGAAGGATTACTTCTTATAACTTATGTCATAGAGTAGTCTATCAAGGTAAAATTATTATCTTTCAATGTTCACGAGTGCACATTTATTCTTAATCATACCTTTCCTAAAATCATTATTAAAAGACTTGTAGAATGGACAAGTATTAAGATGCGAAGGAAACAATAAAATCCCCAAAAACATCTTTATAACCAACTTATAAGTTTACGAAATTTATTAAAGCATCGATGTCAAAATGGCCCGCCCTAAGTCCAAGGCCCAGTTTCATAGTCAAACTTAGTACGCGTCAAGTGCGGCGTTGTACTAAATACGATACCACATCTACCTAAACTTTAGAGGAATGGGCTAGTCTCGCATATGAAACTAGCCCATTCCACTCTGGTCTAGGTTGGTGTCGTCTAGTATTTAGTACAGCACCGCACTTGAGGCATACCAAGTATGACTATGAAACTAGCTCTAACATACAATGAAGAGTTTAGCTGTACTATTCATTTTCTAGGATAGTAAACCATTTGGTTACATTCATCCTCAAGTCACTGGTTCATAACTAACCTTGAGAAGTCGACATGGAACATTAAAGGATAAGACAGGTTTAGACTAGGTTTTAGCCAGGAAGTTCTGAAACTGGAAAAACCCGGTCATGGTAAGTGTTCGAATAAAACAACATAAAAAAGTTCAATGACCTGTTATAAATACAGGATCATTAAAATATTAATTCCCCCACTAATATTTATATGGCGCAAGTTAGATGCTTCTTTCAGAGGTGAATTGAAAGTGTTGAGTTAGGTTTTTGTTCACCGCATCCTACTACCCATCCGGCCTATCCAAAAATATTATAATACAGGTGGTATTCTTGTTCAGAGGCTATAGTTGAGAGGAAATGTACCGGCATTGGCATGAAGGGAGGGTTGTAAACTGTTTGGAAAAAACTACCATCAGTAAATTGGGCTGAGATTCAACACCCTCCCCCAACCTCTTTTAACCATTAAATTAGTCTAATCGATCTTGACGTTTAGCCCGTGATCTCACAGAAACTGTTGTTAGATTGTTGTTATTGTCAAATAATTGAGATAAACTCTTAAATACGTAAGAAAGAGTTCAATGCGCATGTCACCGAACTCTCTAAATACATTCCTATGGAATACAAGAATTCAAAATACAGTCATGTACCTTGTTTTATCCATTATTACGGCTAGATCTATTTCTTGGCTGTTTTAAAACTAAAGCTCTGCCTACATTTTATCTTTCACCTCATCGTCACTCAGTAAATCTAAGATACATCATCTGCATAACTCAACAATTTATTGATTCACGCCATTTAACCGCATTGTTTTCTTTCAATTACTTGGCTGCAAATGTAACAGCCCTGAGTTTTTTTTAACACATTTGAATAAGATTAGCTAATTTTTTGTGTATAACAAAATTAGCTATAATACTGAACAAATTTTGCCTTTAGATGAAATCATATACTGTTTATTAAAAAGTTACAAATACATCTGCTGAGGAATGAAAATTGAATGGATAGAATTCAATAAATAGTGCTTGAATAAAATGTTATTTTTTCCATTATTTGTGTTATTTAGGGGTTGTAGGCAGAAATTACGGACTAGAAAAACTGTATTTGTGTTTGAATTTGTGTGTGAATTCTTCAATTATAGAACACTTAAGGAAAAAGTCAGATTTTTCTTTGGTTTATGCAAACAATTTATCCTCTATATACATTTGGGATTTTCCACTTGATTCTGACACATGCATCTATTTTCCCTAATTTTTGACAGTTTTAATTTATTTTAAAATTATTTTGTTATTTGACTTCATTATTGTTAAACAAATAATATTTTCTATAATAGGTCTAATTTTTTATGAGTAGGAGATATTTATTTAATCAAAAAATAATGGAAAATATAATTTGCGAAGGATTTGTACTACATATTATTCACTTGGTCATCAGGAGCTGTTATATAAAAAATATAATCGCCCTGTGGTTAGATACTTGATGAACAGAGACA
Source organism: Timema podura (assembly GCA_033556935.1). Classification (NCBI taxonomy): domain Eukaryota; kingdom Metazoa; phylum Arthropoda; class Insecta; order Phasmatodea; family Timematidae; genus Timema; species Timema podura. The sequence goes on from JAVRXN010000010.1 coordinate 31,813,533, forward strand.
TGCGAATATCCATATTTGTCAAAGTTTGGGATTAGTAAACCACACACCAGTTATGATTAAAAGAAATAATTATTTTGAGGAATTTATAACAAAGATTACACATTAGCTTTTATTAAATTAGAAAATGTATATTCTTCCATTCTCTTACTAAAGGGAAGTATCATTTTATCTGGCACAGTTTAGTTGAGGTAGCTTACATATGTATTAAATAAACCAAATAATTTAGTTTCATTTATAGCTCTAACCATTAACGATGAAGTAGAGAAAAGAGTGGAAATTTCGAGGAAAAATATAAATAAAAAAATTATATACCTATTTGTTTTAGAACGCATCTTAGTACTCATTCGGGCTATACACCTATGTACTGCTGACTGACTGTAGGGATTAAGAAGGTTGAATGTTAGACTAAGAGTACCCGCATCTGCATAAAGTGATAATAGAAAACCATTTAGGGAAAACCACCCTTAGTAGGCATACACCCCACCGTGAACGAACCCTGACACCCCGTCTTGTGAAATCTAGTCTATTGCTAGAGTAGCACCCTATACCACACGTCCATCAAAACGGGTAATTGAAAATTTACTCATATAACCGTTAAGGTGGGATAGAAGGTTACGTGAATTAGGTTCAGTATTTTTTCAGTTTTTATAAAAAATAAAACTATTTAGCAAAAAAGAAATACTATATTAGTAGATATGTTAGTTTTATTTTTGACTCATAGTAATATCAGCTGTTCGTCAATATTTATTTGAGCTTAGTGACATTTTAAAATGAAGAGAAAAATTCCTGTTCAGATTCCGCGATTCTCTTGACAAAAATTCAAGAAATTTTATGATAACTATATGTAGAAAATTAAAATAAACTTAGGTACCCTGCCTGAAACCATATTTTATCTATATTGAATCAAATGGTATCTAATTAACATAATTTCATAATGTGTATGTGTCTTGCCGCACTCTCCGGAAGCACCTAGATGACCTAGAAAGATGAAACTTTGCACGCATATAGTATAGACCAAAAAACCAAACCGAACGGTGCCGGATGATCTATTTTCAAATATTTATGTTAAATTTTATTTTATTAAGTAACAATAATTTAGTTAATTTTCAATTTATCTACTATTTCTTAGTAACTGAAAGAAATATACAGTTTTACATGAACAGCCCAAACTTTCATGCGCTTATAAATTGATGTATAGGTATTGATAAGATTGGTTAATAGTCAACCTGTCGTAGACAGGCCTAAGTAGTAGTTTTGTCATAGCAACTATAAAAAAAGAACGCTAAATCATGTTCCCCTCCACCCTGCCTTTAGGAGGGAGTATAAGGAATGCAAGAAAAGGTCAGTGGCTTTTTTTTTTCAGTTTTTAAATAAAATATTTTTTTTTTGCCAAAATAAACATGATATTGCTTGGGTACAAACTTAGAGTTTAATTTTCTTCACATGTTGATATCAACAATTCTTGAATGTTTGTCAATAGCATAGCAGCACTAGATTACATACTTTTTAAATGAATGGAAAAATATGTCATTAAATTTCAGGACACCCTTGACAAATATTCAAAAAATGTTGATATTACCATGTGAAGAAACTTAAACTCTTTGTTTCTAATAGAGAATTATTGTATTTATTTTAGCCAAAAAATATTTTGCTACAAAAACAGCAAAAACCCTACTTTTTCCTACGAGAGTAGTAACTTCATATAGAAGACTACACAGCATTATACTCGGCTGGGATTTGAACCCAAATCTTATAATAAAAGGCTATCAAGCGCCATGCATATCTGGGGCCTTCTACCGCCTAGCCAACTCCGATGGTAAACTGAAATTTTGGCTAATATGATACCTACATCAATCCAAGCAGACATTTTCTTGTTTTAAGAAAGGAGACAATGTTCGGGCACTTGAATATGAAGATAGACATGACTATTTACATTGGTCATACACAGTGGCGAAGCATGATAATAATTTTTGAGTAAGCTAAGCCATGAACACTCATAAACAGACACAATTAACGATGTCGAAAATGGGATTCTTATGAGTTGAGGTTATATACATAATACAGTACTGATAGGCTATTACTAATACTTGTAAAAATAATTATAATTATGATAATGATAATATGTATTTATTTAATTAATTATTTATTGTTTTACCGTCTGTGAAATATCTAATTTTAATCTTGCTTTTAACCTTTTTAAATGCACTTTTTGTTCAAAAGAAAAAGCCTATGTAGAATTATTTAGCAAAAAATCAACTGAATCATGAGTCATTGTTGATGTTTACAGCGTCTCCAAATTTTACTTTCTTTCAAGACCTCGGAGGAAGACATTGTGATTGAAAGTAAATTTGAACTCGAGATTTTGATAAATGTTGTGGTTTCATAACACCCTGAAACCTAAAAAGTGGTTTTCATGATGCCGTCTCTCTGTCTATACCTTGGGCTAAAGCCTAAACCATTTTACAGATTAGGATATAACTTTGTATCCGGGGTGTTCATAAGGTCCCCCCGTGGGATTATTTCAATTATATGTCCAACCCTAAATTTATGGGTAGATTACTGAGGGTCAAAATGAGAAAAAATTGACATTCTCGATAATCGCTCTAACGATTTTAATTTTATGTTATATCTAGACACTGTTTATTACTATAAACAAGATGGCTATTCTCGTTTTCTCATGAAGATGACTTTGAGGGTATTTTTCATGAGGGAAATTTTCCGATTTTCATCATTTTTCTAAACTGTTTGAGATAATTAATATCTTATCATTGTAAAGTTGTAGTAATATTAAAGATACACATATTTTATTTGAAATATATATTTTTATAAAACTATTCGCTTAGCGCGCATGCTAACATGTCAGTATGCTTTAAAAAATGACCATTAAAATGATTATTTTACATAAGTTTTATGTAAAGGAATGTATTTTCTCCCATTTCAAAACCTTTTACGATAGCTGAACTTATCCTGCCTACACTGACGCCTCGCTACTGGTCAAACATATGCTCTTGTGTAGTGGTTTTTAACCTGTTCAAGTTCGCAGCAGACTTTAGATTCAAAATTTAGGGGGCAATAGATTAAATGGCTAAACCTTTTGTTTCTTTGTCAGTTTTGTAAATTGCGTATACTGGTTAAAAACACGTACTCTAGTGCCAACACTAACTGGGTCCCTGGGAGATCAACTATCTAGGATGAGCAAAGTTAATCTGACTAAAATATTGATGCAGTAGGATTATGATAGTAAATATAGTATTGGGCATATATAAAATTTATTTAAGATTCTTTAATCTAATCACACGTCAACATATGATTGTGATGAGCAGTTTTAATTTTTGATGGCTGTATCAATACAAAATAAATGGGGCAACTTAATCGCACTGGCTCTCTCATTTTGTATATTATTGCATCGAAGAAAATGTTCAAAAATTAGGTTTTCTGTAAGCTTCCGTTATATAAGTTTTACTCATAGATAAACAAACCACCTTGTTGATAACAATAAACACTATTATTTATAAACTTTAAACCAAATTTTGCAAATATTTGTAACAAATTTCAAGTATTCAATATTAAATTATTTCTAAACCACCATAACATTATTTGTAGTTTATAAAATTAAACCATATTCCTATTCATCATGAAACATTATTCCCAGAGACCCATTTTGAACTCAATCTTTATGGCCAGTTTCGAAATATTTCATATTTTATATACAGTTATCGTTAATAAGCTACCTTCAAATAAATTTATTTTAGAAAAATAAAGACACATTATTTACTAAACTATAAAATCTTCCCCCGATATCTATTTTGAAAAATTAAAAATAAATGTTTTCAAAAATAGCCAAAATTTACAAAAAATCATCCTAAAGTAAGCTAATATCCCAAAACAAAGTATACAGTGATATTTGGAAGCCACTCTCAAAACATCCATTTTAAACACATTTTTAGAACAATTTTTAAAATAGCTCAAGATAAAAAAAATTGTCATCGGTAAACATCACTTCAATACATTTTTAACCCAAAAAACCAGTAAACAGTGATATTTTATATATTAAACACTCCCTATTGACCAATTTGTAACAACATTTTTAAAAATATTTCAAATTTTTAAGATTTCTTTGTTTTGTAGGCAAACCTTAAATAAGTTTTTACTCTAAAAACAACTATACAGTGCCATTTTTTATGGTACATACTCCAAAAATCGTATTTAAAATTAAATCATTATACAATTATAAAAATGTTCAAGTTTTTAAAAATCAGTTATCAGTAAACTACCAATAATTAAGTTTTAACCCCAAATAAGTATACAGTATTGTTTGTTATATCAAATATTACCATGATACCCATTTATAACCAAATAGATACAGCCATTTTTAGGTTATTTCAGGTTTTAAAAAAAACATTCTTCAGGACCACTAGCCTTAAATGAGTTTTTACCCCCCCCTAAAAAAAATACAGTGTTAGCTGTGATGTAAAACATTCCCAAGCTAACAATTTGGAACAAACTCGTTATAGCCATGTTTAAATATTTTAAACTTTTGAAAAATAAATCATCAGTAAACTGCCTAAAATGAGTTTTATCCCATAAACAAGTATTGTTATTTTCCATACCACACAATATCCTGATATACATTTTGAATAAATTTTATTGGCTATTTTCGAACTATCACGAATTTTTAGAAAATTATCATGATTAAACTAACCTTCAACAAATGTTTGCCCAAAAACCAATTATGTGGTGCTAATTTTCAGTACAAACAAATCCTAAATATGTATTTTAAACAAAATCTTTATAGCCATTTTCGATAAAGGTGGACTTCAAACCAATCACACATCAGTAAACCACCTTAAATTTAAGGGCTAGATTAAAAAAAAAAGTCTAGTCCTATAAAATCTATCAAGTTTGAACAGAATCCATCAAATATGTTTTTGGATCCGTGGCCGAGACAGAAGACAGACAGACAGACAGACAGACAGACGAAACATGAAGTCAAACAAATTTGCAAAAATTTATTTTTTGGGTTAGGGTTCATATATAACTTAAATATTCATCATAATCTTGTGATCAATTTTTCTCACAATTACAATAATTTCTCTTGATACTATAATAAAGTAAAAAACTAACATTATAAGTTATTATAGAATAGTGTCATCAGTGTTGACCACAACTAATTTAGTATTTCACAGTCCCCTTTTCCTACATTCATCCAACTAAATATAATGAATTGAGGGTTTCAAAAATTCACTCCTTAAAAAAACACAATAAATAAGGCTACCAAAATCTTAGCAAGGTATATATATACACATATAAATGTACGTTATATATATATATGTAAATAAATGTATATATATTTAAACATACTATTGTTCACTACAGCTTACTAAATGTTCAAGCTATAAGCAGATTTACACTAATCGATTGGATGTGAGGAGGATATCATTTTGAAGAAGTGTACCCAAATTTACATTATAGAGAGTAAAAAAATTGTGGAAGATTCAAACCTCAATCTTCCAATGATAGACAATCCGGTCTATGGCTAGAATGACGCCACAGACCATGCGACTACTGATGGGTGTTAGCAAAATTACCTGTAATCTCTACACATGCAGAATAATCGGTAAGACCATCTAGTCTAGTTTTTTGGTGAAGGGGAGGCTATGTTTTGACTATCTACAGGATGGGCTATGGGAGGCTTTTTCAAAATATCTTACATCCCTCCCTCAAGTAAATTTGAATGAATTTCGTCCGAACACTACCTTCCTTATCCTCCTTTACCATTAATAGGGATTAAAAATGTGGATAAACGAGATGTTTAGTAATATGCAGTGATAAATAAAAAAAAGATATCATTATTACTTTTGTGTTTTTATATCCTTTAGGATGCAGCAAACCAAACAACACTAGAATAACTGTTTTAACCACTAACTAGTTCCAGTTGTGATCTCAAGCAATAGCCCAGGATTCCAACGCAAACAAGCCTCTCTTCTGCTTTATCTTATACTGACAAAACATACTGTGGAGTAAGCTGTACAGGTTTAAAAGAGATGATGTGATTGTGAAACCACTCCACTCCTCAGACCACCTTAGCAGATTTGCAATATAAAAGCCTATCCCATAAACACAGCGGAAGCTACCAAACCTGTAACCTATTTTATTGTTTCTTGCTTAGATTGCAACCACGAAGTTGATGAAATATAATACTCAAATCAGATAAAAATACTGATACTTTCAAATGTGATACAGTGATAAGCTATCCACGACCTTAATTCAATTAGTGCGTCTTCCAACTGAGCTAATGTCCTAAACTTGATTCCTATCAATTGCCGAATAATGTACATAGGTATTCTTGTAGCTTGATTTTCACTTTGATGAATTATGTTAGAGGACTACCTGTTGTTCCTGTTCTAGAATGATGTTAGTGGTATGCAGTTATAATACGTTAGTTCAGAGATTATACTTTGTAACAACTAAATTTTATATTATTAGTAAGTAATCAAATAAAGTCCCACATCTTAGCTAAGTCGTTAACTATTTATCCTCTGACTCAGTCCTATTCTACACTAGCGGTTAAAACGCGGTAGTTTTCCGCTAGCTTACGCCCCCAAACTCTTGAATCTACACCTGACTGTCAAAACGCAACTGTTAAACAGCTAACATAAAATGCTACTGAGTCTACACTAGTGGTTTAAATGCCACGGTTGTTGCTTCCACTTGTGCAGAATGGTTTTAAAATGGACATTGAACAGGCTGGCTGTATTGCGGGACTTATTTTGTTGGAGGAACCTCTCAAAAAAAAAAAAACTCGTAAAAAGAGACGTTTGTAGACTCACCCCAAATTATCGAACCGTCTCTCAACAGGACAGTTTTATATTATGTTTATGAATCACAGAATGTACCCGGAGGAGTTCTTTTTGTATGCTACTATAGAATGTCTGTGGTTTCATTTGATGAACTACTTTGTTTAGTGAATGTAGAATATTGCAAAACGTGATGCCATCTTGAGGAAGAGTATTTATTATTCCTGCTGAAGGATTATTGTGACAAATGAGGCACAACTGCCCGTTAACGCCGGGTGTAGTTTGATTCGCATTTCTACCACCAGGTCGGTTTTAACGCCTCTAGAGGTAGCGGTCAAAACTCTGGTCTAGACGAAAACTTATTTTCTAACTTGATAACAAGGGTTTTATTCAAAGGCACTGTTTGCTAGCATTTTAACCGCTAATGTAGAATAGGCCTAAGGGTCCTGAGTTCAATTTAAAGCGTGCCCGAAAAATTTATTCTTGTTTAAAATGGGTTCTTCAATTTCACAGTGATGGATTGATGTTTGGGGCACAGGGTGTTATATTGTTTTAGAATTAAGCTAGTTTATTAATCGTGTGATTTTTTTTATGTCAGTTCAAAAACTACACGTTGAACATCCCAAATTTAATAACTTGTTAAAAAATAAATTTTGATTCAGTTAAGTTTTGTAAGTTCCCTAAATGGAGTCTTAAGTAAAGCTATGAAATCATTAAAAATCAGTTCGCATCTAAGGGCACGCAAATTAGATGTCAGGTTAATCTAGTCTTGTTGGCTGCTGACCAGTAGGTTGAAACTATAATCCTGACCTTGTGTACAGAGGATACTTTTTATCCTAAACTGTTTCTCACACTCCCTCCACGAACTTGGGGATACACCTTACTAAATTCTACATAAGTTATCTCAACACCATAAGCGTATCAAATACGTATAATTTCGGTAGATATACCCTATTTTGGTAGAAAATCCATTACGGAAGACCTTTTACCTACCAGAACACACAATAAAATTCTGATTCGAAATATAGGCCTTCCTAAAATGGGCTTCCTACCAAAGTCAAGGTGTAGTAAAACGCCGTGAATGATAAATATAGCCCATTTCAGTGGTCAAATGGTCTAAATCATCTCTTTTGCAATATACTGGACTGCCGATGATGCAGATATCAGGGTTTGAAACCCGGTTCAGTGTATTGATGGTGTTTTTCTCCTAAACGTTTAACTGCTCGCCCTTCACAAAAATGGTAGTACACTTCCTTTAAATTCAAACCTCCTCATCCCTAACACACTAGCGTTGTTTTTATAATATGGGTATAGATCGTACGGGAAGACAAGATGAAAAAAAGAGAAAAATAAGCTTAATTTAAAAAGCACTCACCTCTACACCATTCCACATGTAGTGCACGGCAGTACCGGAGGACTCGTGATGCTGATTGGCCGCGGTAGCCGCCGCAGCGCTGTTCATGTGTTCCGCCATGACGGACATCCAGTGAACTAGGCCCTGAGTGGGGCCCCCGCTCGTGGTGCCCCCATGCGCATGCGCGCCAGGTGAACTCGCGGAAGACTTGCCCGCATTCACCACGGTGACGGGAGCCCCAGGGGGATGATGGGTCCCGGGGCCGTGGTGGTGATGGTGGGGCGACTCCGGTGGGGGTGAAGACCACACGAAGGCGGCCTTCTGCAACAAAGGTATCGGGTCAGTTGGTGCTATACAGCCCTGGAAACCTCTTCACCACGTGAGGGGTTAGATTGGGGGTAGGCACGTCTAGATCTGACTTGGAAGTCTAAGGATCAGTAACAACTGGTTTTACGAGTGGTTCCCCTTGTGATATAGTTTTTCCTGACTTCTTCACAAGTGATTAACTAGCGAGGCTTACAGTGTTTGGTTTATAGGCGTAAGGAAGTTTGGGGTTCAAATCCTATTGGGGTGTACTAAAAATATTATTTTCTGTAGAGCTTCCCACCCTCCCCTCTGCGTTAATGTGGGTACATACCTTGATATTTTTTCCTCGACATCTTTACTATATTAGTAAAACTAAATGCCTATAATCAAGACGGGTAGTATGACGAAGATAAACAAATGCGCAGTTCCTTTGAAACCATGTACTGTTTACATTTCATTTTAATAACATTTATCTAGATATTTATTTGTTTTAATATTCTCTACAAGGCCTTGCTACCTGTCCAGGTTATAAAATTTTAATTATTTGGGTAAAATAGGGTATAATTTAGAGGAAATATACCCACATTAGCCTGAAAGGAGAGTAGTAGTAAGCCTTTTCAGAAAAATTTACTCTCAGTATACACGGCTGGGGTTCCAGCCCCATACTTTCCTGCCAATGGAAAACTAGACTATATGAAAGTGACACATGCCCAGCGATACAAGTCTCAGCAACTAAAACTTATGTTAAATTATTTAAGCAAACATTATGACTGTAGAGGGTAGATAAATGCACACATATTTGATTTTTAATCAGATAGTCATAAAGTGTAAAAAATTCCCAAATATATATATATATATAAAAGATATAGCCCAAGACTTCTGTGTTAACATATAAAGAAAGATTGTTAAACACTCATCCACTCATTTCTATTTCAGCCCTTTCATCCTGGTCTTAGAGACTATATAGATATAGGAGGTGATATCGAACATTTTTATACTTTTAAATTAAACTTTAAAACGCTTTTCTTTAATATCCCGTATAAGTTTTTAAAATTAAAGCTCACATTAATTCACACATAAATCAAAAAGAGGTCCCTGGACATTATTTGTAACCACATTATTCATGTTCTTTAACATCAGTACTTGCCTATGTAAACTAAAAGAACAAATTGTGTGGATATTATTGAGAGATACAACAATAAAACACACCTGTATATATGATATATAGAGTAAATTTATGGAAAAAATATGTTCAATAAATTTACATTGAGTTCTTACTGATCTCTATGTTCGGTAAGGTGTGCCAACCAAATGGATCAGTTGTCTATGATTACTTGTTCAACAACAATACGCCTTATGCTCAGTTATATAAAATGATATTTATAAAGTGTGTTTTCATAAATTATGTATTTATTTATTGAAATAAAACTTAATGAATGTGATGAATTTAAATTATTTTATTAATAACATTTTTCTATATTAATTATTAGTAAAAAAAAAGTTGCTTTGATTTTTACTACTACTATGGATATGCACATTTTAATTATAATAATAGAATAGGGATGAGAAAGGTGCTTTTGGAAGAATTGTATCATTGTTAACCGGGGAGATGAAAGTGAAAGCATTTAGTAAAAACTACCTCAGTTCACCTGCCAAGGATTCAAACACTGACCTACCCGTTACAGACTATATAGGCTTGACGTTTATATCACGTACCCTCCAATGAAGGTAAATCAGTAAATTTTTTTTTAAAAGGGACATAATTTTTCATACAAAAACGTGTAGCATGTCCAAATGTATGCAGTTTTTAGTTTATAGAATTGGAACAAGTAGATCAAAAAATGTTATAAAATAGATTTCCTGATCTATAGTATTGTTTGAATGTTGTTTTAGTTTATTACTTTATAGTCCTTCCCATTGATACTATTTATTTATCAAAAGTATTATATTCTTTTCAAGGTAAAGTTTGGTATGGTTTAGATATTGTAAACGAGTATAGAGTATGTTATGTTATATTGATTTTGTTTTCCTAATATAGGTGAGAAGTTAAGCTAGCTAGAATAAACTTTATTTGGGAGTTGGGCACTGATTTAAATTTTAAATCCAATAATTTGGATGAAAACCATTTTTGCAAGCTGTACTATAAGTACGCTAGATTTCAAAAACCTACTATAAACGTAATAGGGCTCCAATAGACATTTCGAATCATTTAACCTGTCTTGTTTTACGTTTGTGTTTGATTGCACTAAAAAAACCAAAGCTATATATTCTTTTGATATTAACATATATTTTATATTCCAGACAACAGAAAGTATGCCCCCTCAGTCGGAACTACCAAATTATAGCTCCTCAGTTGCGCTAGAATTGTAGACTATTATTATTTAACTAAAAAATTAAAAATAAGTTTTTGAACATTTGTCATTTGGAAAGGATTTGTTGATGTGCAAGTATGAACCATTTTTGTTTAGCACCACGTCTTAACACCCGTTCGGGCTATACGCCTATGTACTAATAACTCTAATGTGCTAGGGATGAATAAGGTTGAATTTAGAAGACGTATATCCGAAGTTGCGTCTACAGAGATTTGAAAACCATTTAGGAAAAATCACCTTCAATAAAATAAACAGGGATTGAACCCTGATCTTCACATTTCTGGCAGTCTAGTTTACTATAAGCCTATGCCTTTGACCATGCAGCCACTGATGAGGGTATGAACAAATTATTTTAAAAGTAGTAACCATTTTAAATCCACCCTTATAAAAAATATTAACAACCTAATTGATGAAAATTATAGTAAGAAAACTATCTAAAGATCAAATATTGTATTCAGACGGTGGCCCTCTTCTCAAAAGCATTATACCATTCTATCAACTTTGCGGTTTTCTTTCGTGTGTAGGTTTCAAATGTGTGTGTATATATATATATATATATATTGTACCTGTATTAATCACAACTTGTGAATGTGTGGAATGCCAGGCCTCCACCGTGGTTCGGATACCACGTTAAACTGTAGGCTCTCCATTTCATCTCACAATCACCCTACCATTACACGTTAGCGTAAGGGCGTATAGCCTGAACGGGTAGTAAGACGCGGTGATAATAATAATAATAATAATAATAATAATAATAATATATTGTACCTACCTGTATGAATGTAAGAGTTAAGATAGTAAAACATCTTTTCAAAAGATGAATTTTCATTTACTTGTTACAATATATATATTTAATTCCATGTTTTATTTGAGAGCGGTTGCTGTTAAGTAGTGAAATGGATTTGAAAAGTGGCCTCATTGAAGGTCAAATGGTGCCTCAGGGTTTAACGCAGGCATAGCCAGGGGGCTCCTCTTAGAGTCAAGCGGGATAGCCTGGAAACAGGTGGCTATAAAAGAGTGGGGGGAGGGGGATAGGGGAGTATGGATAAGAAGAGGTCCGCCCATCGCCCAGGGCGACAAACAAACTCTACTCTGGCAAGGCTAACTTCAAACACGTATTTATACTAGGAGATATTGTGGATAACATTGACCACATAGATCTAGAGCACTCGTTCAAAACCTTTATGTTTTGTTTACGTTATATTTTATTATGCGCGTAATGTTTGTTAGAACGCCTGTCTGGTGAGAAAAATATCTCAGGGATTCTATTAATCGTGACAATTGGAAATATCCCATTGTTGGTTGGTTTGGTTATCCTTTCTTGAGAACTAACTTAAAAGTAATGAGATATGCTGGTTTTATTAAAATTTATTTATGAAATTTTCTTAAGCCTACCTGGATTTATTCCAGGCTTATAATCAATTTAATGTTAAAGTAATGTAACCTTCACTGAATTTTCATGTATGGTAAAGAAACATAGTGTGTGATCAAGGTTTACTTCACGTAAATATAATATAGCTAAACACACTGCCAATATGTGATTTGGAATGTTTGTAAAAAGACTATTAAGAACTAGGAAAATCAAGAAGTTTAGGTTAATTAGGCTTCAAGTATTTACATACTGGAGATAAAAAATAAAATGTAAAACTAGGGCATGCCTCTTATGGTGTTTGCGAGCTAAACCTAAGAGCGCATTTGTCAACCATGAGCAAATCATTGGGGTAATAGTGTACCGTACTCCGTGTTGGCGTCACGCGTAATATGGTTAGCTTACATGCAGGAACAAGTATTACATTTAACGTAAGAGTTATGCTGTAGGCAACACTTATGTTAGTTTAACATAATTCCAACGTAACGTTAAGTCCACTTCCATTGAACACATACTTTAAAGACCCTAGTGAAATGTCATTCCTTCGTTACATTAAGTGAGCGTTACGTTAAATTAAGGGAAACTTACGTTACGTTTCATAATATAAAGTCTATGTTAAGTTCTGTTAAGGGAACGTTATGTTACGTAATGTTAATCGTAAATCCGACATAAAGCGTACCAACTACAAACATTTTATTATCATATTCTTAAAAATTAAATGAACCCCTTTATGTTTCCCTTAAAAAAAATTCAAATTAATAAACTTTAATTTTATATGTAATGTATGTATAATAAAATAATTAAAATAAAAATAATAAAAATTAAATTCGTGTACTTAATTTTATTTTAAGATATTCAATTTAAATTTTACCAAATATATTATGAACTATCTACATTTTTAGATCGGGCTATTATTGGGCTGGCAAAGAAGAGTTTTGTTTGTTATTAATGATTGGTCTTCATTAATTCGTGAGGATAACCCGAATATGTGTCAAGACATGGTGGGGAAAAAAACTAGTACACCTGACTGAGACTCTAATACCAATCTCCCCGTTCCCGGCAATTCAATCAAATTCAATATAAATTTATTGACGCGCATATTCAGAAAATGAGATGTTAGCGGATAGACCATGGGTTAGTGAACTTTTTGATATAGAGGGATGTATGAGTTTAAAAAAATTGGTGGGCAAGTTTAGAAAAGAAAAAAACAAGGGGGCAAAAATTTCAACTCGTATAGTAATTAGTTATTAGTCGGTTTTTATGAACACAGTTGTTTGTTTGCTTAATATTTAGCAGCCAGATAAAATCAGTCGCTAGGCCGGATCTGTACCACGGGATTTAGGCTGCTGACCATGCAACAACATATATTTATTGGCTTATAATAGTTTAAACATCATTATTTATTTTTCTTTAAGTCTATATATAACCTATATATTCTATATATAACCTAAATATATAGCCTATATAGGCCTATTTTTAAGTATATAATAGCTTATGCATATAGCCTATATACATATATATATATACAGTAGAGCGTCGGACGTCCGGACGTCAAAAATCCGGAACGTCGCAAATCCGGATCGGCGGTGAGAGCAGGTCAAGTCTTGTACCAAAAACCATTAAGGACTTTTTTACCCAGTAAGTTTCCATTAATTACTGTAGATTCTTGTGTTTTTTTTCTAAAAAGTATTATAGAGTTACTAATCTAAATTACATAATGTACAAGGTCTTATTTAATATGCTTTATTAAAATATTTTTCGAACCCTTCAGCCTCTATTTTGCAATACAGTAGACTGCCGAGCGTCATGTATCCTCTAGTCAATACATTACGTATGTATACAGTTATTGAAAGCACATTTGAAAATCCGGACAATTCAGTAATCCGGATGGGTCCCGGTCCCGATCGATCCGGATTAACGACGCTTCACTGTATATATAAATCGTTTTGCATGTTTGCGTATTTCTATTCGTCCAGGTTATTCACGATTAACTAGGATAGTAAGAGTAAATGTGAATACGTTAGAGATTAAAGGAGATATACCCTGATTTACGTGGATAGATAGTGGGGAACTATTTCACTACCGTAAAGAAAAATTGAATATTTTTTAATATCTCCCCATACCTCACTATCCATTTGAGCTGTACGCTTATATAGGGACTTATATTACACTAATGTGGTATGGATGACGAAGACTGCCACATTTGAATGCAGGGAGAGGGAAAAACAATTCAGGAAAGAACTCATTTGGTACACCTGACCAGGAATTGAAGACCAATATCCCCATCAACGGCAGTCAAGACTACTGTGTGTATTGTCTTTAACCATTCAATCATCGAAACAAGGGAGTGAGACATAATTCTTCAATTTCCTTCGCAACCTACCTTCCAACCGCAATTCAAACCCACAACCCCTCATAACTTGAAAAACAAACAAGGCTAGACCGTTGTGTACTCCATATGCTCAGAACATGACTACCCACGTGGCCTGCATCCCTAGCCCATTAATACAATTAAATGTAGATAGTTCTAACTGATAGTAAGATGCAGCGAAAAATAAAAGTATAAAATCACAGATAAATCTTTCTCTGACTAGTGAATTCCTTATCACGTTGTTTGTAAGCCAACAATTTTATCGAGGAAAACTGTTAATATAGAAGCTACTAATCCACGTATTATTACGCCTTTAAACGTTGGTTTTTCATTTATTTTTGGTATTTAACATGCACTTTTTGAACCGATTGATTATACAAGTGAGGTGAAATTAATCAGATGATTAGTAGCTTGAAAATTAACATTTTAATTAAAAAATAGATATTACTAAGCGAACTATATACTACACGTTTCTACTTTTTGAAGATAATATCACACAGGTGAGCTCCACCGGACGACAGGAAAACCTCAGCACGTTGTCCATAACTTTCCTCAGAATAGATGGTTTGAGTGTTTCCAACCCACCGTATATGAGCACACGACTTATAAACTAAATTAAATCTAGAACGGACACAACATATAAGCCCCGGCCATTAATTCTTCACCGTGAAAGAAGAAATCCACTTTTCACCACTGATACATTTTTAGGCAATGCCAGGAATCGAACTCGGGAATCTTATCTCAGTAGACAGACACGCTTCCGACTGAGCTAAGATGTTGGACTTTCCTTTGTTAAGGTTTATTTAAAATAACAACTAGCTAGAATTGATGTTTATAGGTCCTGAAATAATACAAGTTACTCAAAATAATTAAAATAATCCAACATTTGATTGCTCTAAATCTACATAAGCTGACCAAAATAACTTTGATTTGTAAAAAAAAAATCCGATAAAAATGACCGTGGTGTGAGTGCCTTATGAACTTGACCAGTCCTCCCCCCCCCCCTTTTCCACCCCACAACCTCCTCCACATTGAGCAAAGATATTCGTGTTTAAGAGCCATTAATAGAGATCAGGGAAGGAACAAATCACTTATTCAACCAAAACATGTTATTTTGTACACGGGATGATTGGTTGACATCCGAGACAAATAATATTTACACAGCCCTAAATCCAAAAATTGGCGAATCATAAACTAAGATAATTTTCATTTCGTTAAATCTCGAGCATTCACAAATGAAGCCACTGTGCATCCCTACATTGAATGATCATCCTAGCATTTATCATTAGTGCCGAAGTAAAAAGTCCTATTATGATCAATTAATTATGTAACGAATGACTGTACACAGATACCATAATTTTTGCTAAGAAACATGTGATCGTTCTTATTCAATTACCGTTTGGATAATCTTCTAACAATATTGAGTTTTCACACAACTTGATTTTATCAAATACCCTTAGTGAATTGAAATGCTCTTAAATAGAATTAATAATTACGAGTATGTGCAAGGTTGAGAATTCTTAGTTGTGTTCAAAATTCTAGATGAAGAAATTGTGTTAAGAGATTTTGTCTCACAACTTTAGCAAACAAACACAAATGTTTTGATTGAAACTTTCCTACATCCATTAAAAGAAATTGTTTTTATGAAAATATTTTTTTAAGGTATTTCCGTTCCCAAGAGCGGTTAATCCTCATGAGAATGTGTTTGGACCCATGTAGAAAGGAGTACAGTGAAGATTTGTAAAATTGGATATAATTTTTAGTTAAAGGCTCCTTTTGATCAAAAGCTTCCAATCGCTAATAGTATGTCTGCCTTCTAGCTTATAGGCTAGAAAATAAAATTAATTAAGTCAGATAGTCACCTTTTCTACTGAAAAATATGTTTTTTCTTCCTGCAATTGGTAGGCCTGTGTAAGTTTCATGACCATGTGGTCCTATATAATGTGCGAGCACTCACATGATGGGTTTTATTAATGACAGGCGGTCTTCAAGACAAGACAAGCTGATGCCATTTGTCTGCTGTCATGGCGACTTGTTCAATACGTTCAAGGATTCCGGAGCCGCTAATGCAACCGAGTTCAGCACATAGCCTCAACCTCTTACTTGTCCATTGGGAGAGGGAGACCAGTTCTCGTAATTACCAAATGTAGTTGCCGCACTTAGCATCATTTTGAGCTTAGGATTCAATGGTCAGTGCAATAAAGAAAGGTCACGGAATAGGAAAGAAACATGTCAAGACGTTACTCCTTCTCAGGTCGTCAACTATCTAATTATTTCAACATGTATCACCCTCAATTAATATCTTAGTTCAATTTGAAGCTTTGACCCACATCGGTGGGCACATGTACTAACTATGAAAGCTTATCCAATAGCATTTGCCAGTGACGAGGAGGTCTGATTTCGAATCCTGACACGATGTATTGGGAGAGATTTTCCCAAATGGCTTTTAAATCTCCCTTAACGTAAATTGTTGTACTTTCTCTTTAAATTATTTATCCCCACCTCTACCTCTTTGGGTAATTTATACTATATTTAGCTCACACGGGTAGTAAAATGTTGTGGCAGAAAAAAAAGTGGATATCGCAATGCCATAAGCTGTGAGTGAGTTGATTTTATTTTATCTTTGATGGTATCAATGAAACAAATATATATTTTATTCTATTTATTTAACCATAAATATGTCTACCATGTGCGTTCTTCCAATTAAATGATCTATGCTAATCCGCTTTGATTTAAAACCCAAGTGGTTTATTATATATACCTAGCAGATTTTACATGACATAACCAACCTATTTTTTTAATTAATCACTCAAATATTACTAAACTACTTTAAAATTTAGTCTTGACATTTTATTTTAATACATCTGACATAAATTTAATGAGATTAATCAAAAGCTATTGATAAAAAATGTGACAGAAAACAAAGTTTGTAAAGCCAATATTAATTTAAGGCTATGCTACAATACATAACAACTAACCAGCCTATCAATTACTAGACTTAGACCTGAAAAGTATATATATGAATTATAGTTGAAAAATAGTTAATGATACCAAATTCTTGTAAGACCTAATTTTAAAGAACTACTACGATGGTAGTTAAATGAGCTAGCTAGTATGAGTTAACTCCAGAGAGAGTTACGAAACACAAAGATTAATCTCCTAGAAGAGGAACTATCATTTTACAAATAGTAAATGGCGAGCTACCAGGAATCTAGGCTGTTAAGATACATGGCCGGACTATTCTTAATTAGTACTGCCTGGACATTCAATAGTATATTTTACTTCCACCCAATCTTGGATACATTAAAACTAGTGCCAACAAAAAATGTATTAACTTATACAAACGGTGCCAGAATGGGGCCGGAGACTAATCACTATCCCCGCGGGCCACTTCTACGAACTAGTAGTGCTCCCACAGGTTGTACACCGTAAAAAGGTACACTATGAGAAATATTCGGAACTGGTATCAGTAACTAACCTAATCAGGTCATTGAACAAGGCTTTAGATAAACTGATTTCCACCATTATGTGATCCTATGAGTTAAGTAAGCCGTATCATGGCCTTACAGTTTAGGATGTCAAGTCTTATGGACATAGAACAAGAAGTCAGAACCATTGACACACTAAATAATGTCATATGGACATAGATAAATAGATCATAAAGCCCATTATTCAAAACTACGCCATATGAGCATAGAAAAATAAGTCAGAAACTCTGACATTCATTTCTATATCATATGGACATAGAAAAAAGTAAGATTTCTAACAATCAAAACTATGCCTTATGGGCATAGAAAAAAGTCAGAAACTCTTACAAACAAAACTATGTCTTAGGGATATAGTTTAAAAAGAGTACTAAAACTCTAACGCAGATTCTAACATTCAATTAATCATAGTCTCAGACGAGGCTTCGTCTGCGGTGAGGAGGAGAGACCAACGCCTCACACATCGTAGTCACCAGTTGCTCTGTCCACCGATGTGGTTTTACGTTCAAGTTGTTCCTCCGTCAAATTGATACAATAAAATACAAAATGTGAAGAGAGGAATGACCGTTTTATACAAACAGTACTGACATCTTCGAGGAGGGTCTCCACCCGAACATAAAAGGGGGAGGTGAATTTGCAAAATTGCGCCGCATGACAACAAGTGCTGGTAGACGGCGTGGAGAACCCAGAGAAGAAGCTCAGTCATTTAATCAAAGTGGGGCCTGCGAGTGAGATGTCGTTCTGTTGATCCTCCAGGAACAGTCAGCAGGTGCACTTTCCTGAAGTTTGGGCGTTTCATGGCAACATGATTTCATCGTGAGTTAATATCTGCCACATATTATTATAATATATTAGTTCTTGTATTTACCGTGTTAATCATATATGTGGATTTCTGAGTGTACGTGTTAAACGGGACGTTCCCCGCTCCCCAGGACAATTCAAGCATGACAAATATAATTCAAGAAATTCAAGCATTAGTGAAAAAAGGTAATAAATATAGTTTCTACAATAAATGCCTGTGCTAAGTCTTGTTGGTTTATCTTAAATTAATTTCATGACATACATAGCTACCAGATCATAAACTATCAATATTTTCCAGAAAGAAAGAATATAATTAACACAGTGGTATATATAATCAGCCCTCACAATAAGTTTGTTTGAGAAGAAATGGACCAGTATTTACAGATATGAAAAAACAATATTCTTCAGCTTTCAGCTAGTTTTCCTATCGTTAAAATACTGACTTTCCTTGTAATAATTGAAGAATTATATAGTGTAAGTTGAGCTTTATAAACTACTTACTTACATACTTACTTACTCTATGACATTAGGAGTTTGAAAGATCATTGCCCACTTAAAAAAATACACCCATCCCTATCTTGAATAGTTCTTTCTAGTCCACCTCATTACACCGACTTGAGTATCCCTTACAATGTCTTGTGATGAGTGCAGATATGTTACTTATCATTATGTAACTTTCTCTACTCCCCAGTAGCCGAATCCATTTTTGGACCAAATATCTTCCTAAGCCCCTGGTTTTCAAACACTTTATTTTTCTCGTTATGTAAGATAAGATACCACGTTTCACAACCATATATGACTACTGGTAAAGATATTGTTTTATATTAATTTTTAGTCTTACATTCCTTGAAAGCAAGCGAGATGCCGACATCCTATCGACTGGGTAGTAGCATGCATTTACCAAACATATTATATTCTTAATTTATAAATTAATATCGTTATTGCTAGTTAAAATTGTTCCTAAATGTTTAAACTCATTACCTACGTCAAATAAAATGTTGTTCGTAGCAAACTCTCTACTATCGTTTATGTTTTAATTATAAACGTGTTTTACTTTCAAAATTAAGTCACTGACCACTAGTAAATCCAAAAAATGTAGCCTTAAATTTAAGCTTAAAAAAGTTTAAAAATTCCCATTTTCTAATTAATTTATTTAGATAACATATAGAAAGTTAAATACGTTTACTTTTTTAGGGGTCGGTCCCGGCACAGATTTATCTTTAATTCCAAACCCTTCCTTCACCTCTGACAAGACGTGTACTAATCACAACTTGTGAATGTGAGGAATGCCAGGCCTCCACCGTGGTTCGGATTCCACGTTAAACTGTAGGCCTCCATTTTCATCTCACAATCACCCTACCATTACACATTAGCGTAAGTGCATATGACCCGAACGGGTAGTAAGACGCGGTGCTAATAATACTTTATGGGGACTTTTTAATATGCTGGAATGATTAATTCCAATATATAAAATACACATTAATGACCAAAAACTAACCATTTCCAAAATTGTTTGTCTTAATTCAGGTATATATATATTCAAATTCAACAGCAACCATGGCTGTACACAAAAAACTTAAACAAGAAGTGTAAAATATTTGAATGGTGTAAGAGTTGGATACGAGTGTACTTGTGTTCACACTTAGCTGATGAAAGCACAAACTGATTTAAATGTCAGATTATAAATTTTATTTAATATATTAAACACAAGGGTAACTAGAAACCTTAGTTAGATATTAATATATGCAGGAAGGTAGCACGAAGAAAAATCCTTCAAATTAGTGTGCAGTGAAAAAAACCCAGTGATAATCTACATAAGGAAGAGTACTTCCTTGCTCACTTAAGTGAAATTCTAATATTAGCCCTCACGGCAATGGCAATCCATTTAAAATATAATGTCTTCTACCCCCACGGTCACAGATATGGGTAAAAAATTAGATAAAAAACATTAATGATATAATATTATGCATAAATTAGTAGCTGGATAATGTGTAGTCAATTCCATTCTTTCCAGATAAACACGTGAAAATTAGATCCAAAGATCTAATAATTCTATTATTACCAAACTGGAGCACGCTTACCTGTCCAATTCAAAAACACAGAGTAAATCATTTCACAGTATGTAATAAAGGTTTGAAATTCATCATCATATTTTTGAACACTTATGATAAATATTCATTCTTATATTATAGTCCACAAATGTACATTTATTTGTTAAATATCCTAGCTACCCGCATCATCTGCCACATGGTCTCAATCTAACGAATCATTCACTCTAGACGGCAATTTAAGGGTCAGAATCTAGGTCTTGTGTATTGAAGGTTGTTTAACTTAGATGGTCTATCATCTCGCCAAGAAAATTCTTGTTCATTTCCAATACATTCTACCTTATTCATCCTTGTCATATTTGCGTGACAAGAGGAATTAAGTATGTTTTAAAATATAGATAGAATATCTAGTAAGTCATTGGCTAGTAATAAAATCTATAGTTTTTATTGTAAAACTGTGTACAAAGGTTTATTTTTGTTGCACCACGTCTTATATTATACTGTCAGGGCTATCAAAATATTATTTAGATGTACGATTAAGAATGAAGATGCTAAAATCAAGAGGACATAAACTATAAATATAGTGGAGGAGTAGTGGGGAAATATTTAGGAAAATTCAACCTTATTACACCTGGCTGGGATTCAATCCCCTTCCTTTCCGTCATTATTAAACCATACTAGATGAACTGACCTTTAATCTGTGTGGCTACATACTCAAGTAAATAAAATTTCTATGGCCTGGATTCGGATAGAAGCACAAAGGGGAAATTATATATTTGTTTATGATTGTATCAGAAGTAGTTACAATATTAGAATCAATATTGAATATAGGCTATAGGCCAGTTTCATGGTCAGACTTAAGTGAGGGCAAATGCTCGATACAGGACGACATGAAACTGGCCATATGTGATGAAGCAACACTATGTTCTAATCCCATTAACAACTTTAAAATATATTGAAAATATTTAAAATAAAAATCTAAATACTGTCTGTATATGGATCTAAGATGTTAGAGTTTACATTATCTCTCAAACGTTATGGCTGCAAATAAGAGCTCATATCATAATGACAAATTAAAATTAGTCTAGTAGTTTTAACTGTAGTCCACCAAGGTAAGCCTTCCAATTTTAAGTATAAACGAAGAGTCCAATATGTGATTTTTTTTAATGTACTGATAGTTTGTCTGTTATTTTATTTTTTCCGGACTTTCGGCAATCCGTACTATCTCTATGTCCCCACTGTCACCCTCCATTTATTTGGGATTATCAAAGTTTTACTGGACATGTTATAATAAAGTATTAACCAGCTTTCTGGATAAATCCTGTATATATTTATCTATAGAATCATTCTCATTGAAACACCAGTGTTTATTATTTTGGGGTGTTTGTGTTTCTTGCGCAGTAATAATTAATAATATTTCTAATATAATATACATCAAGTATTGAACCTAAAAATTAATCACAATGTCAGTAAAAGGTATTTTATAGGGAGTCAAACAGAAATAATTATCAGTTCTGGTTCCTGTTCCGTTCTTCAAACAAAATTTTAAGATGTTCTGATTCTGGTTCTAAAAAATATAAAAATCCTGTTCCGTTCGGTTCTTGATTAGGTTCTGATCTGGTTCTCATCCTTATAAATTTATATGTATTAGTTTTAATGTCATTAAAACTTTTGTAAGTAAAACATAATATTATAATATTATATTATACCAAACGATTTGTGAAATAACCATAATAGTATAACTATAACTAAAATAGTGCGTTTGAAAAACACAGCTGGATTTCTTAAAACGAATTAAATGTTAGTGAGGATGGATTAAATAGGGAGATGTTGTTGTAACATTATTACTACCCCCCAGAATAAATCCAATACATATATACATCCTGCAATATCAAACATTTACAACACCTTACTATGCTTAAAATTTGTGCTTTATAGTCTCGGCCAACAACCATTGCACGACTGGTACACATCAAATAATTCAATTAGAAGACTGATAAAGCTATGAAAGGTGCATCGACGATTCACTTCAATGAGGTGATCTAGAACCACGCTGATTGGCCTAGCCGGCCGACCGATGAACCTCACGCGAGCTTAACTGCCAACTCCCCAGAGTTCCGGTCTACGTGTCAAGATGATGATGGCTGTTAACAAGAGAACCATGCTGCTAGCACGTGTTCGCAACTGAGCATTATACGTTTAATATGAAGATCCCACCCCCTATTTCCATCAACTAGACCTATATAAAGCTGGTTCTCAGCTAACATTGTTGACTATTAAATCCGACACTTTCACGAGAAGTCCTGATCTGGACTTGTATATATTCGCTCCTGGATATCAAAATATAAACTCTTTATATTTTATTAAATATTTAAATATAATCGACCTATAATTGGTTTTGGTGTTTGAACACTTAGTTAATTATGTGACTAAAATCTTTCTGTGTAGGCATCAGTAATTTCTCAGCAGATGATTTATTTTAGAAAGTAAAATTATTTTATAGAACACTTAATGTTTCCTTTTGCCGCTTGGGTGCTATTATTATTATTATTATTATTATTATTATTATTATTATTATTATTATTATTATTATTTATTATTAAGCACCGCGTCTTACTACCCGTTCGGGTTATACGCACTTACGCTAATGTGCAATGGTAGGGTGATTGTGAGATGAAATGGAGGACCTACAGTTTAACGTGGAATCCGAACCACGGTGGAGGCCTGGCATTCCTCACATTCAAAAGTTGTGATTAATACACATCTTGTCAGAGGTGAAGGAAGGGTTTGGCAATCAGATAAATTTGTGCCGGGACCGAGGATTGGCTTGGGTGCTAGTCTCTTTGTAAAATTTAGACTTATTAGTAGGTAGCCACTTTTTGATTCTTTTTCTTGCTTGGAATATTTAGTTTAAATATAAATGTTATTACACTTGTGGTTAAAAATAATTGTTTAACTTCAAAATTTGATAATGTTTAATTTATAGATACAATTTTGTAGACGTATTTTGTTTAGAGAAATTATAAGAGTATTTATTTTTTTTGGTTTATAAATTATAACTTCAACAATATCGATTAGTTTAGTGAGAAATTATCAGTATTCTAATGTAATATATAGCTTTGTTTTTATATTATAATGTTAAATATTAACAATTTGAAATCTTCTCGATTACTTCTTAGGTGGTGGAAGTAATAGTCCCACAGAAGTTTGAGTTATGTCGGGAAGTCAATGGCAGTCCAGTTTATTGCGATAGTGAAGCCTTAGACCGTAAAATAAAATATTAAATAAAATATCAGGGAGTTGAACCAGAGTTGGAAACAGAAATGATAACAGATATTAACAGTTATTTTAAAGGACCAGATTCATAACAGGAACCAAGAAAGTAAATTGCTTAAGAACCAGAACCGGAACAGAAATTTGTAGATATTTCTAGGTTAACACATATTCTTATCGCTTCTAAAAGGTTCCTACGTTTTACATATGAAAACATTATTTCATGTCATGGCCTTATTTTTGATACTTTATTATATTTTGAAAATAAAATATTTCCCTAATCTTAGGAGCTTTTATGAGGGTAGGATATATTTATTTTCCAAGGGGATTATAGAAGTATTAATGAGAACATAACAGTAAGCACTAATGATTATTGTCACGTTGTGTAGTGTGTTCTCATTTTATTATTTAGACTAACAATTTTGTAAGCTGTATTCAGCTTTGAGTGACAGCAAACATATCTAAGAAGGGTGAATACTGAGAAATTAGAAATTGCCTGGTTGTAGAATAAGTCTAAACTGAATATGATGAAATTTATTTAAAATTGTTATTCCTAAAAGTTAAAAAAAAATTAAGTTGTTGTTGGGATGCTAGTTTACTTGAAGGGGCAGAGGGAGGTAGGGTGTCGCAAATTATTACTATTTTTCACTCTGCTTTCAAATATCAAGTAAGAAATCATCCAGGGTTTGTGTTCATTTTGTATAGTCGTTCAGAAGTCTTTTATAGTTTTATTAATAAGTAATTATTTGTATTATAGTTTTAATAATAACTGATTATTTGAATTATTTGCTGGATGGGGCGAAATAAATACAACCCAGTGCTGAACTTTTTAAACTACAGGTAAAGTGAGTGACATAAAAAGTATAATATTAAGATGATTCTTAAGGTAAATTACATAAAGTTTATATATTGTAGCCCGGCACACTAATCTCTATTATTTTGGTGTGTCTACAAATTAAGGACTTAAGAAAGTTCTAACATTTTAAATTTAAAATGTTAAAATTGTTAATGAGAATATTGCGAGGAAAAATTATTTAATATCCTGTTAATTAAGCTTAAAATAATGTTTTATTATGTATAAAGAATTGACACACACATTATATGGCTGGTTTAAATTTTTTAGTCAAATAAACTAAGATCATATAGGTCTACACTATTTCCATTTAGTTCTGATATGGTAAGTTGCTGGCTTAGTTGCCCCAAACCCGCTTTAGATTATTTATTCACTTTTTTCAATTGAAAATACGCATAAAATAAAGTTTTATTGTAAAAAAATTAAAAATTAAAATGAAAGTATTTTCAAAAATAAAAATAAAATAAAATTCCATTGGGTTAGCCCACAATCAAGCCATACCGAACGGGCAGCCTCCATCTGTTGGTGGAGATAGTACCAACTTCTGTGGATAGAGGGTGTAATGTGTTCAGAATGACAAACCCTTCAAGCGTTAAGTTCAGTTTTCTAATATTAAGCTGCTCCTTCTTTATTCAAGTAGCTCCTCATTTATCCTCACAAGACTGAGCCTGACCCCGTTCCAGACCCACATCTTCACAACAAATCTGGAAGAGCAGGGATTGAACCCAGTATTTCAGAATCTGTAGCTAGAAACTTGATCACTAGACCACAGATGCCGTCTTTTTATTGTTTTATAGAGTTCTGGCGAAAAAAATAGAATAAAATGATCTCTTGCTCAAATGGAACCCCGAATTTTAAATAAATTGAGCAGCTATCAAGCTTCAGAATTATTTGTATTTTTTAATATAAATAACTCGTTTTACAATAAATAAAGTTTTATTATTATTATTATTATTATTAGCACCGCGTCTTACTACCCGTTCGGGTTAACGCACTTACGCTAATGTGAATTGGCAGGGTGATTGTGAGATGAAATGGAGGACCTACAGTTTAACGTGGAATCCGAACCACGGTAGAGACCTGGCATTCCTCACATTCACAAGTTGTGATTAATACACGTCTTGTCAGAGGTGAAGGAAGGGTTTGGCAATCAGATAAATCTGTGTCGGGACCTGGGATTGAACCCGGACCTCAGCACAGAAGTCTGACACCTTACCCCTAGACCACCAGGTCACCTAATAAAGTTTTAATATTATGTTTTATTCACACATATTTTAATGGTACTAAAACAAGTAAATATACATTTATAAGAACTGGAACCTAACTAAGAAACGAAAAGAACAAGAAGTTTTATTCATCTGGAACCGGAACATTAAAAAGTTTTTTTTGTTGAACCAGAAGAGGAATAGAATCGATAATTTTTTCTGTTTGACACCCTGTTAAATACCTTTTTCTAACATAGGTATTCATTTTTCATTCATTTTAAAAACCTACTTGATATATAGTATATTATAAATAGTATTAATCAATATTTCACAAGAAACACAAACTCTCTAATGGTTTTTCAGTGAAAGAAATTCAATATATGATTAATATTTACAGGATTTACCCAGAAATCTGGTTATTACTGTAATATAACATGTCCCAGTAAAACTTCATTAATCCCAACTAAATGGAGGGTGACGGTAGTGACATAAAAATAGTCTGGATTTCCAAAAGTCTGTAAAAATTAAAATTACAAATAAACTACAAGTACATTAAGAAAATTCATCACATATTTGACTCTCCTTTAACAAAGAAAGTTGGATAGTCCTTTCTTGGTGGACTACACTTTGCCCCTATCTTATTAGCGATGTAATATTGGAACAAGGAAAATTAAGCTTGCTATCATTCAGTTCACACTCGGAAGAGAAAAGTTATACAAAGTAATTTATGTATTATAGAAACTACTACTTTTAAACGGTAATATTATTTAAACACACTTCAGTGGTCAAATAGTCTTTAAGGAGTCACTCTCGCAATATATTGGACTGCCTATGATGGGCATATTGTGATACAAACCCTTGTTGGGTGTACTGAGGGTGTTTTACCTAAATGCCTTTCCTTTTCACCTCCATTCAGTTGCTGATACACTTATACAAAATTCACCTTCACTGGTACCTAATTAATAGCAAAATTGTTTAATACGCGTACAGTCTGAATGAGTAGTAAGATGAGATAGCAAAAATGAAATGTTTAAAATGTATTTTACTGGAAATGAACCGGATGGTCCTGAATCCAGTGAATAAGTAACTCTTAAAGTTGGTAGGAAGTTGAAGAAGTATTTCTGCCTACAACACAGAAGTGTGTAAAAAAAACGTAGCCATAGTCCGGATAAGTTAGGTCAGGATCAATACTTGTCTATCAGTCACACTAACTTGTCGGACTCGTCCATCTCTTGCTTTTATTTGGGGACGTTTGATTGTGTTCAGCTAAACAGAAAAAAATATAAGTGCACTACTATATTCAACTAAAGAAATTAGATAATAAATCGGGGAAGAATAAAAGTTCGTAATGTGTAGTAAAAGGTTTAGCATTTTAATTACTTTAATAATACTAATAAATCTTTCGTATATTAATTTGAATCTATTTAACTAGTGTTTTTAAACGTTTATTATGACTTTGGATGATAGGAGTCATATTGGTTGAAATAACATTTCTCGACTTTTATTGTAAAAAGTCTCTGTTTGAGCAAAAGACAAACACAGCACGTCTTGCGTGAATGCTTTACGATTGCATGTCCGACAAGCGGGGGGTGACAGATTGTAGACGAGCCTTATCAAGTTTTACTGTAATAATTTTTATGCTGGCTAGTATAATTTAATATAATAATTCCTATATACTCTAGTAGAAGATATACAATATTCCTTTAGGATGTGACATAATGGGTCTCCATTGGAACGCTCAACGTCACATGTTTACTATCTCACCACGCTCATTTGCTGACTTTTGATTAAGGTTGGATGTAGGAGACGCGAGAAAAGATAAGTGTCTTAACAGTTTTTATGGCAACAATTTTTTTTAAAAGAAATCGAACAGATCTTCTGTACAACATAGAGTTTAACTTTCTTCCCATGGTGATTCAACGGTTGATGAATATCTGTCAAGGGTGTCCTGAAATTTAATGAAAACCTTTGCTCTTAATTTAAAAAGTTTGTAATCTAATGCTGTTATGCTTATGACAGATATTCATGAATCGTTGATATCATCATGTGAAGAAAATTAAACCCTACTTTTGTATTGAAGCAATATTTTATTTATGTTTGTCAAATAAAAGGTTTTGCTATAAAAATGTAAGAACACCCAACTTTTCTCGCGTTTCCTACATCTCCAACTTAAGCATAGAACGTAGCGTTGCAAGATAGGCCCTTACTAGCTAATACTTAGCAACATTTTAGCTTGGTAAAAATGTGGAACTATCATAAATTCACGCAAATCTTTCGTATTGCCAAATTATTTTGTGCTACGATTACAACCATGGGATTTATGTTCTATACTATCTACAAAAGTAGTTATTTAAAATGTGGATTTGACTATACATAATTGATAAATTCACATAATTAATACAGTAGTTACAAACTAGATTGATTCATCCGTTTGTATGTAAAATTCTAATCTGAATTGTGGCATCTTTGTGACCAGGTGGTAGGATTAGTATATTACAGGTCTAATGATCCTGGTAGGATTAAATTTACTATAATGTAAGTCTTCTATGCTGTCCAAATTATTAAAGCTAGGGATACTGTCCTAGGTTAAGTTAATTTAACAATAATCCACTTAATCATTCAAATCGCCATAAAAATATGTACAATTGACCGAGAAAGGTGAGGTTCTGTTTAGCTTGACAATTCGGTCAATTCGTCTGTCCGTTTGTCTATCTGCCTGGATCTTTAATATGCGATAACTCTAGTGTCATTGACCAATTAGCTCAACTCAAAGGATTTGAATTTATAATTTTAATCAATCAATCGACTTCCTAGGGCGTATTTTCTTTAATTTGGACTTACATAGCTGGACTGTAGTCTTAAGCCACGTGAACTATGGCTATTATCAATTAACATAATGTACTATTGAATATAATATTCATTTGTTATTTATTTAATTTGATAACCAAATAAATATATTTAATTCA
This sequence comes from Timema podura, assembly GCA_033556935.1. Classification (NCBI taxonomy): domain Eukaryota; kingdom Metazoa; phylum Arthropoda; class Insecta; order Phasmatodea; family Timematidae; genus Timema; species Timema podura. The sequence continues at coordinate 31,842,733 of JAVRXN010000010.1, forward strand.
AACCCAAGGAGAATTTATATAAAAGATTTTAACTTTAATTTAGAAGTATAAACTTTAAGTTTGTAGTAAAGATAAGATCACATCATTATTAATATGATACATTTAGTATTTATTGAATGGAGGGAGCGAGATTATGGTTCACAGAACTACTAGTAGATACGGTATATAATAAGAAAAGAGACATATTTATTACGATAGCAAAAGATACTCAAAATATTTATGCTCTGTTTCCGGTCCATAAGTGATATCCCAATATAGAAAACTATCCATTTCTAGCTGCATGTAATATCAACTCAATTCACTTAGTGGATAATGAATCATTTCTTTTTTTAGCAAAGTCCAGTCTAATATCTATTGTGAACAGGTCTCCAATTTTGAAACGTGTTAGTTACTTGCAAGCTATGATCCTACAAGAGTCACAGGCTGAAATAAACAGAAATTATTTTTAAATGTTTCTATCGTACTGAGAAAAGATGTATTACTTGATTTGGGAGACTGATAGAGATTGAGTTTTCAATCAGAAAACAATGAAATGGTGGTGATGTTTCAAATTTCTGAGACGATAAGATTGAAACGAGCCACACACATTATGTGTAAACAAAAGGATACACTTTTATTAATTATAGTACTCTGTGTAGGATCTTTTTGGCTTCATAAGTTGTAAATATCAAACTTGTTCTTCCAAAAAAATTCATGTTGACATAAAATTGGCGTAACCTTGAGTATAATTATTAAATTGAAGACACTTAAACTCAGTCTGTAATATTTATTACTAATAAGCTTGGAATCATCGAGTCTCAATATTCATACTATCCAAAGTGTTTTCATCCTGAGTTTAAAGAGGGAACATGTCCATCAATAAATGTTATTAATAAAGTGCTAGCTCTATATCGCAGCATTTTTGTTAAACCATATATGTTGTATTAAGGACTATACAGTATACAGTGATCACCGTCCCAAAATAGCTTCCAAAAATAAGACAAAACAGGCTAATTATGGTTTTTACATTAACTTGCAAATTTTAGTATGCAATTGATGGATCTTATAAACACACATTTCAAAATTTTAAAAATTGTAGCTTTAAGAGAGACCAGTGTGGTGCCATTTCACTTCCTTCTCTCTTTAGTGTTGTCTAGCCAGCTGTACAGTACGCGATGAGGGGATGGGGATCTTAAAGAAAGTATGGGCTCAATTTCTTTGTACTATATGTGCGACACCTATTTATGTGCACTTATAGACAGGCAAGTGGCCAGTAACGGAGTCCCAGTACAGTCCGTTAATGGTCTAGTGATTCTAGGTGTGGACTGTGAGTCTAGGTGTGGACTAGTGAGTCTAGATGTGTACTGTGAGTCTAGGTGTGGACTGTGGTCTAGTGTGGACTAGTGAGTATAGATGTGGACTAGTGAGTCTAGGTGTGGACTAGTGAGTCTAGGTGTGGACTAGTGATTCTAGGTGTGGACAAGTGAGTCTAGGTGTGGACTAGTGAGTCAATGTGTGGACAAGTGAGTCTAGGTGTGGACTAGTGATTCTAGGTGTGGACTAGTGAGTATAGATGTGGACTAGTGAGTCAATGTGTGGACTAGTGAGTCTAGGTGTGTACTGGTGAGTCTAGGTGTGTACTAGTGAGTCTAGGTGTGGACTAGTGAGTATAGGTGTGGACTAGTGAGTATAGATGTGGACTAGTGAATCTAGGTGTGTACTGGTGAGTCTTGGTGTGTACTAGTGAGTATAGATGTGGACTAGTGAGTATAGATGTGGACTAGTGAGTCTAGGTGTGGACTAGTGAGTCTAGGGGTGGAATGGTGTATATAGGTGTGGAATGGTGTATATAGGTGTGTACTAGTGAGTCTAGGTGTGGACTGGTGAGTCTAGGTGTGGACTAGTGAGTATAGATGTGGACTAGTGTGTCTAGGTGTGGACTAGTGAGTCTAGGTGTGTGCTGGTGAGTCTAGGCGTGGACTGGTGAGTCTAGGTGTGGACTAGTGAGTATAGATGTGGACTAGTGAGTCTAGGTGTGGACTAGTGAGTCTAGGTGTGTACTGATGAGTCTAGGTGTTCACTAGTGAGTATAGATGTGGACTAGTGAGTCTAGGTGTGGACTGGTGAGTATAGGTGTGTACTAGTGAGTCTAGGTGTGGACTGGTGAGTCTAGGTGTGGACTAGTGAGTATAGATGTGGACTAGTGAGTCTAGGTGTGTACTAGTGAGTATAGGTGTGTACTGGTGAGTCTAGGTGTGGACTAGTGAGTATAGGTGTGTACTGGTGAGTCTAGGTGTGTACTAGTGAGTCTAGGTGTGGACTGGTGAGTCTAGGTGTGTACTAGTGAGTCTAGGTGTGGACTAGTGAGTATAGATGTGGACTAGTGAGTCTAGGTGTGGACTAGTGAGTATAGATGTGGACTAGTGAGTCTAGGTGTGTACTAGTGAGTATAGGTGTGTACTGGTGAGTCTAGGTGTGGACTAGTGAGTATAGGTGTGTACTGGTGAGTCTAGGTGTGTACTAGTGAGTCTAGGTGTGGACTGGTGAGTCTAGGTGTGGACTAGTGAGTATAGATGTGGACTAGTGAGTCTAGGTGTGGACTAGTGAGTCTAGGTGTGGACTGGTGAGTATAGGTGTGTACTGGTGAGTCTAGGTGTATACTAGTGAGTCTAGGTGTGGACTGGTGAGTCTAGGTGTGGACTGGTGAGTCTAGGTGTGGACTAGTGAGTATAGATGTGGACTAGTGAGTCTAGGTGTGGACTAGTGAGTCTAAGTGTGGACTAGTGAGTATAGGTGTGTACTGGTGAGTCTAGGTGTGTACTAGTGAGTCTAGGTTTGGACTGGTGAGTCTAGGTGTGTACTAGTGAGTCTAGGTGTGGACTGGTGAGTTTAGGTGTGGACTTGTGAGTTTAGGTGTTGAATAATGAGCCCAGGTGTAGACTAGTGACTCCGAATGTGAGATGTGTTAATGGAACTTGGGTCAGTGAGGTGTGTCATGCGTGTTGACTATTATGTCAAGGCCCAGTGTCGTAGTTACATGCGTGGTACAGGTGATGTAGTAGACTAGCTTTCTGTGAAATGTGCTGTAACTGGACATTTTATGTAACTATTATTTGATTAATTAATTAATTAATTTGGGTGTTTTAATTTTATGTATTTATTTATTAAAGGTATTTAATTGTATATTTCGTGTTTAACTTATTTATTTATGTAATTAGTCGGGTCATACGCTTATGTACTATTTACGGTAGTGGGTAAGGGATGAAGAAGGTTAAATTTAGAGTAATTGTACACGCATTTGCATATATATACATGAGAGAGAGAGGGGGAAACATTTAGGGAAAACTACCCCCCAGTACACCTGACTGGGATAGAACCTTGATCTCTCATCATTGGCAGTCTGATCTATTGGGAGAGGGTACGCTTTAGACCATGCGGCCACCCAAGCGGGTATTAAATAATTAAGTGACTGTAAATTTTTACCTTATTCAGTGTAAGTCTCTTGTTTTGTTCCCAATAATCCCAGCCTGGAATATTTTATGTCTGTTTTCAATCGTGTTCAATCAATAATATACCTCAATACCGTTAGAAAAAACTGAAATTTGTTGAGTTGGTAAAGAGAGACCACAACAAAAACCTAAATTTTTAAAATTTGAGATTACAGAATGGGAGGGTGGGTGTGGAGGTAGTTAAATGAGGGATGGGAATAAATTTCTAAAATTATTGATAAAAACACCTTTTGGTATGATATAAATTAAATAATTCGCAAATAGCTATAAAAATATGAAAGATATTTCTTTAATTTTAAAATTAAAGTCTGAATTAAGGGAGAACTAAAAATTTCAAAAAAAAAAAAAAAAAGGAAGATGTTTCTTACTGTGCTATAAAATTTAATTACTTGCAAGCCATTGGTACGACTGCCCCAAATAATCAAAAATAAAAAGAAACTCAAAATTTTAAATTTTAAAATTGGTTATAATAAATGGGGTCTCAAAATTTTCTAAGCCAATATAAAAAATCTTCTTGGTTAAAATTTAGCGTGCACTTAAATATACATACCCGGATAACTGAATGATATTTGAATAGATATAATTTTATAATTTAAAAATGGGAAATGTACATAGGAGCTCGAAATTAATACAACTAATGTAGAATGCTATTTTTAGTGTGTTTCAAAATTGAAACTATTCAGGCACGTAAAAGAACTATGTTATCAATTAACTAAATAAATCTTAAAATTTCAAAACTTGAATGTGGTAACCGAAATAACTTTAGTGGGAGAGGCAGTATCTTGAAATTTCTTCAAAACTTTTAAAATCTACCTTTCATTACAGAATAAAATTTAAATTTGTTGACTTGGTAAAAGGAGCAGCCAAGATGACATAAAAGTTGAATGATTTGAAATAAATAAATAGGGATCCGAGAAATTGATTTAAAATAATTGTCCCTCAAAACTTCAAAACTAATTGACACCAAAATTGAAAGGGTAGACAGTTTTAATTTTGTATAGGTAAATAATAACCCATAAAAATCATAAACACAAAAAGAAAATATTATCCCAAAGGGGATCCATGGCGCTGCTATTACATAGCTAGATATAGAAGGATAAGCTAACGCCTTTACAGGAGCGACTCCAAGATTAACTTATATTATAGCTTTTCCGTTTGCTTACATGTTTGGTAAAGTTGTGAATTTCTTTTGAACCAAATAAATCCCAAAATTTAAAAAAAAAAATGAGGAAGGGATGTGCGTCCTTCTTGTTTAGTAGTACTGCTCTACTCGATTTAGACATTAGCACCATCAAAGTGAGAGTTAGATATTTGAGTCAGGCACGCCATCCTTTCAACCAGCCCTACTTTCAAAGTGAGTCAGAGGTGAAATTCAGGCACGCTATCCTTTCAATCAGCCTCACCTTCATAGTGAGAGTCAGAGAGGAAAGTCAGGCACGCTATCCTTTCAACCAGCCTCACCTTCATAGTGAGAGTCAGAGGTGAAATTCAGGCACGCTATCCTTTCAATCAGCCTCACCTTCATAGTGAGAGTCAGAGGTGAAAGTCAGGCACGCTATCCTTTCAATCAGCCTCACCTTCATAGTGAGAGTCAGAGGTGAAAGTCAGGCACGCTATCCTTTCAACCAACCCCACCTTCATAGTGAGTCAGAGGGGAAAGTCAGGCACGCTATCCTTTCAACCAGCCTCACCTTCATAGTGAGAGTCAGAGGTGAAAGTCAGGCACGCTATCCTTTCAACCAGCCTCACCTTCATAGTGAGAGTCAGAGAGGAAAGTCAGGCACGCTATCTTTTCAACCAACCTCACCTTCATAGTGAGTCAGAGGTGAAAGTCAGGCACGCTATCCTTTCAACCAGCCTCACCTTCATAGTGAGAGTCAGAGGTGAAAGTCAGGCACGCTATCCTTTCAACCAGCCTCACCTTCATAGTGAGAGTCAGAGAGGAAAGTCAGGCACGCTATCCTTTCAACAAGCCCTACCTTCAAAGTGAGTCAGCAGGGAAAGTCAGGCACTCTATCCTTTCAACCAGCCTCACCTTCATAGTGAGAGTCAGAGGTGAAAGTCAGGCACGCTATCCTTTCAACCAGCCCTACCTTCAAAGTGAGTCAGAGGGGAAAGTCAGGCACGCTATCTTTTCAACCAACCTCACCTTCATAGTGAGAGTCAGAGGTGAAAGTCAGGCACACTATCCTTTCAACCAGCCTCACCTTCATAGTGAGAGTCAGAGAGGAAAGTCAGGCACGCTATCTTTCAACCAACCTCACCTTCATAGTGAGAGTCAGAGGGGAAAGTCAGGCACGCTATCTTTTCAACCAGCCTCACCTTCATAGTGAGAGTCATAGGTGAAAGTCAGGCACGCTATCCTTTCAACCAACCCCACCTTCATAGTGAGAATCACAGGTGAAATTCAGGCACGCTATCCTTTCAACCAGCCCTACCTTGAAAGTGAGAGTCTGAGCGGAGAGTCAGGCACACCATCCTTTCAACCAGCCCTACCTTGAAAGTGAGAGTCTGAGCGGAGAGTCAGGCACACCATCCTTTCAACCAGCCCTACCTTGAAAGTGAGAGTCTGAGCTGAGAGTCAGGCACACCATCCTAGCAAAACGCGATGTAATGGACACGCAATGTATTTGTAGCGCGATGTAATTGTGTATAAATATATATATATTTATGCCCCTTCATGCCAATTGGTTGTACGTCAGAGTTTAGAGAGGTGGGAGAAACGCGACGTGATGGACCTGCAATATATTTGTACCAAAAACAGGATGTAAAGTCTGTTTAGCGTAGGAATTGTTTTCTGAAAGGCCTTTTTCCCTACCAGAAAGCTATTATATAGTAGGATTTTGGTATGAAAAAAGACCTTTCAGAGAGTAATTCCTACCGTGGATGCAGTATAATAGACATGCGATGTAATGGTGTTCCCCCACTAATAAAGGGCTATAGGTGTATAGTTTAATCCTCTCGCAAACCACAGGTAGTACCTCATTTTTTGCAACAGCTACTTGCTAGAGACTTTTACAATTTTGTGTATCCGAGTTTAAGTGAAAGTAACAATCCATCCGCTAGTATTATAGACTCACATCTCACAAGTATAATAAATTGTGGATCTTTGGTGTTACTGATAGGCCTACATTAAATGTATATATTCAATTAACATGCCAACAAATGAACCAAAGTCAACATGGGTAGTTTAAATTTTAAATATAGTTCCATAGCTTACCACTAGAAAGCACTAGTATGAGTCCTAAAGGAGAGTGAGTATCTATACATTATATTTATTCATCCTTTCCTTCAAGTCTGCCTGCTGGCTGTGAGAGGTGAGAAGAGGTTAGAAAATACTAGCAATCCTGATGTATTAATTAAAAACCATCGTTTTACTAGCTAATAAAGGTGTTTCTTAGTGCATTTATTTATACATTCAACGACTTATACGTGGTATATTACCTCATCAGCATCCTCTGGTGGCGTGGAGAAGAGAAGGTTCCGTGGGAAGGTAGGAATAGTCGACACTAGCGCTGGGCTTTGAGAAGTGGAGAAGTGCATAGTCTCAGTCTTTCCCAAGACAGCTGTAGTCAGCAGATTCTTGTACAGCTCGGCGGGTAGACGGAATTCCTTTTTATTATCATCATTACTATTACCCTGGTAATCGCTACGGTTGCTGTCGATTTTAGAAGGTTCACTATCGTTGGTAAGATTCTGAACCAAAGATGGTGAAGAAGAGGAATCCTCCGTACAGTTGTCTGGTGTTGAAGACATAAGGATGGTTTTATTAAAATAGGGATTGATGAACCAAATATGCTCTGACAAAAAGTAGCCAATGATTCATCAATCATTGAGCAATGTTGTTTACTTAAAGTCGAGTATTTGTGTGATTTCTTACAAAAGGGAATGTCATCTCCGACAATATTGACATAAATAATGTAGAAACCTATTCAATACATTTGACTTAGATTTTGAAATTATTTTGAATTTAAGTTTTGACTTTCTAATAAGTTTAATAGGCATTATGAAAATATCTGATAAGAATAAAGTTTTACTTTCCGCACTAAGTCAATAGAGAGAATTTATACTAGGCTGTGCGTGGTTTGTATGATAATGATTTAAAAACACAATTTTGTTTCCATTTTGTTATTTTATACCCATTAAAATTATGTTTACTAAACCAGTGTTGAGAAATGATATAGTAAAATATAGCTTCACTTGTTGCTTCCGGCACCCAATCACTTTCCGAAGCAAAGCAATTATTTAACAATGAACATATTTCATGTTTATAGCATTTAATTGAAAATCCAAAAATAATTATGAACAAAAAGAGAGTTAACAAATGGATACTCATCTTAATTTTATGGATGTCAAATTTCTCCAAGCATAAATGGTATATTTGATAAAACCATCAAAATGAATGTTCATGATAATATACATCCATGAAAATAGTTTTGTAGCGCATATCTTTTAATTTATTGATTAAATAGTAAATTCATGGTACAAATTTTTTAATTATTTAATATTATGCTTTTGTTTTCATTTTTCTCACTGTCTTTGACCCATCGCTTGAAAAAAATTCAAACAGTTCTTCCAACCATTGAAACTTAAACTTACTAAAATTTTCTAACGTAAAATAATATAGATGATGAGAAATTAGGATTAAGCACACAGTGAATTATCAAATTACAAGATTCTGTATTCGTTGTTGAGTAAAATATGTACGGTATTAATTTGATAAAATCAACATAAACTGAATAATACAGTTTTTAACAACTAAACACTGACTTTTCTATGCAATCAATATATCAATTACACTAAGAAGAATAAATTGAGAATAAAAGTTATTTTTAATAATGAACACATGATAGATATTTAGCTTAATTAAATATTTATCAAAGGAAAAAAAAGGATAAAACTGTATCTTCAATGTCACAAGCGCAAAACACAAAAAATCAAGTAGACGAATAATGAATTAGCTTATTTAGCATGTACAGTATATGAAGTATATCCGCTCCATCAACGAATAATTGCACTCGTAAGGTTGGTAAACACCTCTCCCTCAACGAGTGCGCGGCAACTTTAAAGGAGGTTAATTAAGACAAGCGACTCGACTTTTTATGCATACATTTAATTGTATTAAGCGCTCCAACTGGAAACAATATGGGATATATGGGGTAGGCCAGCTACTGCGAGTACCGTGTGGGCTAGACTGAAGAGCAGAATTTAACACAAGGTAAAAAAGAAAAAGAAACTTCAGTACAGAGAAAAAACGAAAGACAAAACTTGAAAAATATATAAGGAAAATAAGGAACAAAAAGAGAGAGGGATATAGGTTCAAAAGAAAGACATGAAAAGGAGCTGAGTGAGGGTTGCAAGAGAGGAAAGAAGGTATGAAAGAGCGAGTTGAAAAGAGAAATAAACACACACACACACACACACACACACACACACACATACATATATATATACATACATACGTATATGGATCCATATAAAGAGCGAGATAAAAAGAGGATGGAAAAAAGTGAGTTCTTGATAAGGGGGGGGGGGGGTCGAAAGGGGAAGCTACGTCTGGTGCAATGTTAGAACTAGGAACGCAAGCGCATTCCATATTTCACGTGCTTGAAATGTAGGGGTGAAGTAGACGAGTAAAAGAAATGGAAAACATTAATTTTTTTAAAGAAAAAGTGCATTGAAGATTTTAAATAAATACATAACGCTAGGATGAAAACTGAAATTCCTTCAGTTCAACAAATACACCAGAATCAAGCTTAAAATTGTTTTACAAATAGTATTTATTTTATAAATAATTACTTATTTAATTTAATACTTAGATTGTTCTGGCCATAGCTCAAAATCAAAACACATGCAGAACTGTATTTAACTACAAAGTGAAAATTTTATATTTTCTCACAGTCTATTACTGTAACATAAGTCTATTAGTATTCCTTATGTTTAAATTAGGGCAATATGGTAACCAGTTATTTTTCACGAAATGGAGTAATGATAGCATAATTTAAAATAACGCCTCTATAGTCACCACCCATTAAAATGCCTCTAAAAGTTCTCTTCCAGACTAAGTGTGAAGCTATTACAAAAATTCCAACTATCTATCAATCTATAAATATAAAATGCATTCATCATAAATTTGGTTTTATTAGTTACTCAATAATATATTTGCTAAAGCAAATAATCTCAAAATACAAAGCAAACAAAAATTAAAAGTATAGTTTTAACGGCAGCTATTAAGTTTGATCCAGGAGCTGATGGTCTCTCAGTCAGTAGTTGAAATAATCGGTGCCCATGCCGTATTGTTACAAACTAATGTCATTGGGTGTAAGATTGTTGTGCCTAGAAAATATTCAACACTCTTCAAATGTGATAATTTGAATCTTGGTGGGGTTGAAGATTGAGATTTATATAGTTGCAAAGGAAAATAAAATTGTCATTATAACTATAGTCTTAAATGATGACAGCTCCTTTGAAGTCCAAGGACCTGTTTTTAAATAGTTATTTTATCTTTGAAATTTGATTCTTTAACTCATAATTTGTTAATAGCAATACAGGACGTCTTCCATTAATCGGTTTAAACTATAGCTGTCAAGAGATTTAAAAGATGAATTACAAATATTAATGTCTTGCACTTCCACGAGCTTGTTAAGTGTGTTAATTTTCTCTTTATCTACTGACCCTGTATTTATTTATGTCTTTGCTTCTAATAGCATGTCCTGGCTGCAACAACTTATACTAGATAAGAACACATGGAGTGGAAGAACCATTTAAAGAAAAAAATAACTTACATTTGACTGGAGAAAAATTATATAAACATTTTATAAATTAAGTGAAAGATTATATAAAGTTTACTCAGCACAAATTCGAGAAATGACATCCCTGACAGCTTTCATCAAGAGCAATGTGAGTTTAATGACATTCAGATATCCATTGAAGTAAATATCTCTATTAAAACTCCCTTTTACGTGTAGTCTGGACAAGTAATAAGACGCGGAGGAAAAAAAATCCCTGAAGGACTAAATAACTAATAATATCAAATTGTTCGCTAAACTAGGCCTTCACATTAGCAATGCATCTACTTTGGGAAATATTTACCCGAAAAGATTTTAGGTATGCGGTCATATCAGGATATGTGTAAATACACAAAGTTTCTAGACATCCTATTGAATTGATGTAGTGTGAGCGTTGTGAACAAAGGGCATACATGTTACGTGCAACTTTTTCCATCAATGAAAATGGCATCTAAGACACTAGCTTAGGTGTCAGCGTTTTAAATTATGTATCACACGTTAATGAGTATGATTTTAGCTTTATCACATATTTTATTAAATCCATATGTGCTTTCAAATTACGTCAAGGACGTAAAACACAACAACACGTCGGAAGAATGTTATAATAGTACTGCTGTATATCTACTTGTGTCCAGACCCATATGGGTGGATAATAAATATTTTCCTTTTATGTAATTAAATACAAAAGTTATTTTTGAGATACAACTATTATTAGAACATGCATTACAATTTTTTTTAAAGATTAATATCTAATGAGTTTTCGATTATATCAAGTTGGCCACAAAATTTCAGAATAAATATTTCGTAATTTTTCCCTTATTGAAAGACTCAAATTTCCCTGACTTGTAACCCAAATCGAGATTGATAATAATGTTTTTTAAAAAATAAAAAATATTCAATTGTTATGAATAATGATTTGTTGAAATGCACTAAAAAAAATACATATAGAGACTTTGATAAAAATAAATTGTTTGAATGGAAGGAACCTAAGACATAATATTTCCGCTAGACACCCAAATATACAATTTTACTTGATCTACAGAAAAACTCTATTATTTTCCTGTTTTTCTCAAAATGTTTATATTCCCTGACAATCCCAGGTTTTCCATATTTTAAACGGCAGGGGCCACCTTGTTCCTAATATTTAGCACCGCGTCTTACTACCCGTTCGGGTTATACGCTTAAGTACTAATTACTCTAATGGATTAGGAATTGGAGGGTTGAATCTAGAGGAAGTGAACCCGCATTTGCGTGGAGGGAGAGTGGAAAACCATTTAGGAAAAACCACCCCCAGTTCACCCGACCGAGATTCGAACCTCGATCTCCCCGTCCTCGGCGGTCGAGCTCAACACGACTGGCGCGTTAGCCAACTACGCCACCGAGGCGGGTTACCTTGTTCCTGACTCAGGATTATCACGCTTCAACCTCACTGGAACTTGAACTTAAAAGATTACCGATGATTTAGTTGGCCAACGTTTAAATATCTTTTTACCAGATCATTTATAATGATACGTTTTATTTGGAGATATAACTGGTATTTATAGCCCCGTGAACGAGCGCCAATTATTATGTTACCGATTGTTTGACCCCGCGATTGGGCGTCAATTGTAACTTTACGGTATTATTGAGATATAATAGGTTATCATAGCCCCGTGATCGAGCACCAATTATTATGATATTTTACTTGAATAAATACAACCGTTAATGTTGCACACGATTTATTGAAGTAATTTTATCTTTGGTACAAAGATATTATGTAAAATTATAAAATTTTACTTGAGTTACAAATTATGTACTATCGTGATATTACCCGTTCTCTAGGTTTATGTCGCCGGCACTCTGTGTGTTAATACGCACACACAGCTTATATATGACCTACCCCTTGCCCCTTGGATCTCTCATGACCAGTGTCAAAACCAACAAATCGAAAGCGTCCCTGCGACGGGTGTCTTGAAAGCTAGCTTCCTATTGGGTAAAGGGAGCTAATGTCTCTTGCTCGTTTGTTAAATACTACGGAGTTAAATTTTGAAATAAAAAATCAATTTTAATAGTACAACCCTTCTACATTATTCTTGAAAAGCGTGTGATTCTCCATGGATGAGGTCTTAAAAGGATAATTTACATACAATACTTTAAAGAAAAATACCTTCATCCATGACTTTTTAAATATATGAGAGCGGTCCAAATCAGTTTCGTTACACGAGTTAGAATAAGTACTGGGCCTTACCTTCACACGTAAGAGTTAGAATGTTGCATCAACAAGCAGCTAGAACCTCACAAGAGCAATGATTTATTAATTGCAGGAGATGTATCACGACAAGTGGATAAATGGCTTAGGGGCTTAGTCATTCAGGTTCCAAGAACTAAACGAATGATTTCTAAATTTATCAAAGGCCATTTGCCACTTCCAATCGTTATAGTCTCTCTATTCCATCAAACACAACAATATCTTAAAACTCTAAGTATATATTGAAAAAAAATTAAGAAAAATATACATATAAAACTTAGCCAGGGTTTCCCTTAGCAGACGTGGGCAAATTTCGTTTGCAGGATCCTAGATCACCAATACAGGGAGCCTACTATACGAGTGCTCAAGCCATCATTTCCTACCCCAAACTTTTCCCTCTGTAATCTAAGAAAGCCCTCAGAACCATGGAGCCCTTTAGGGCTGCATCGTTTACACAGCCATAAGGGAAACTTTGAACCTAGTATTCAAGGGGAGCTCTATATGAGTGCTGAAACGCATTACATACACCTAGAGATCCAGTGTTATTCAAGAAGTAGTATATTTTTTCGAATATATGGTTCACAACAAAGAAAGGTAGACATAACCATCGCCCTTTTAACATTTAGGGTAGATGGTGATCGAACCTTCTTTTAACAACTAAGGTAAGTGTTCAAAATACATTTAACAACATAAAGATTTTAATATAATAAAGGATTATTTTAGGGTTTTTAAAGCTTTCGATCCATAAACATTCAAAATTTCTTAACTTGTGTGGCATCCCTAAACATCAGCGTACATTCGATGTATACTGGTCGGCTTGTTTTTACCGAAGGGGCTCAAAATTCAAACAGTTAAATTTTTTTTCCCAATATTATATTTCTTTTCAAGTTAACTCTGGCTCAATTCCATTAATCTTCCCTTTTTAATTATGTATACTTTTTCTCTTTGTTTTATGTAGCCAAGATGTCCTGGTTGGTCGATGAATCACCTTACCTCTGAGTGGTAGTGACACTGGCAACGGTATACTGGCTTGCATGGCAGTCTCTATAGTAGGGATACTGTTTTGTAGTAATAGCGCAAGGGTACTCAGGGTAAGACTGAGCAATGGTTGTACTTGTGGTATACTGGCTAAAATGTGCCGACACCGATCTATATAGTACCCTTACCATAGGCAGCCAAAACAGACTTGGGTAAGGGTATTATCGAGGCTGGTAGCCTAGTCTTATCTAAACTAATTGATATAATAAACTGTATAATATTAGCCTCGGATGACCAAAGCTATGGTGGGTAGCTGAGGTTAAAACTGAATGGCCTATCTGTTGACAAGCTGGTTAGAACATGGACTAATGGAATGTGGGATGTGAAATGAATGTGTGGTAGAGAGAATGAAATGTTAGAGGAAATGATTACAAAAATTGATATTTTGTGTGTATGTGAAACCAAGAGTAAAGGTAAAGATGTTTTATGATGAGTGATGGTAGCCTGGTGTAGATGAATGGGTACGGGGAAGTCAGGAAGTAGATTTAATCCTAAGCCCAGCAGCTAAGCTGTTTGTGAGACGGTATGAGTTGATATCCTAAATACTTTTATTGGTAGGTATGAAAATAGAAATTCATAGCATTATGATAGTTGTTGGTTATACTCTGATGTATGGTGAAAACAAGAATGTGAAAGCGGGGTTTTGGAATGAGCTTGGTGAAGTTTTGATTGTATGTGAACCGGCTAAATAATTATCTTGTTATGAATATGAATGGATGGGTGGGTATCCATAGAAATATATGGTTCAGAGAGAGTGTTAGGAAGATATGGTGATGAAATGTTAAACAAGAATTGTAATGAGATAGTGAGTCTGTGTTTATAAATCAGTTTATTTGTGTCAAGCATATGGTTTAAGCATAAAGATATTCACTTGTATACGTGTCAAAAGGACGATTCTAAACGATTATAGATTTTGTGGTGAATGATGAGAGACTCAGAAGTTTAGTAAAATAACACTGAGGCTGTGTGTAGAGCTGAATGTGGAACGGATCACCTCCTAGTGATCCTCGTTGAATAAGGTAAGAATTTTTTGAAGAAGCATATTAAGAGTATTTATCAAGAAAGAGTGAAAGTAGACATTTTCAGGATAAAAGTGGAAGAGTACAATATGAAGAATTGCTGTGCGAAAAATTAACTTTTCATTAGCATGACTGGAAAATCGAAATGTATGAAAGTACTTGATCAAAATAAAAGCGGCCGTAGTTGAGTGCATGAAAGATATGTGGGGATCTGTGGTTGAGGGAAACATAGATATAGATGTATTGTAGAATGAACAGGTGAAAGAAGCTATGAAATAAAATAAAAGAGCATACAAACGAATGATTGCTGTGAGGATTGAAACAGAACGGATATGATTGTGGGATGTATACAAAGAGAAAAAGAGGAATGAAAATAAAATGGTAGAGGACAGTAGGGAGGAAATATGATTAAAAGAAGAAACAGCAATGCAGAATGACTATGAAGGAAATAAAGTGTGTAAAGAGAACGAAACAAGGAGATCAAGGAAAGATCTATGGCATACAGAATGAACGTTGTGATATGATCTGGAATGAAAACAGTGTAAGAGAGTGATGGAGGGAGTATTTTGAGCCATTGTAAGATTAAATTACTCATGGAAATACATTTTTTATGTGCTATTATTATGAAAACTGTTTTCTAATTCCCCCCCCCCCCCAAATTTTTTTTATAACGAACACCCTTAAAATTTTGATTATCTCACTTTTTCTATGCGCAGTGTTTAATTACTCATCACTTAGGTAAATATTAACAAAAAACTATCTAGGTTGAGAAAGGTGTAATTTATAAGAAATATAACCACATTTGCTTGGAAAACAATATTAAGAAATTAATAAACTCTGTATAGCTGGCAGCTATTCGAAACTAAATCTCACAGTCACAACAAAACAAAGCAAGACAAAATCAATGCCTTTAATCGTTTGAATTCCAGCCGTTGCAATATTTTTACTTTCTCTCTATCTTACAGGTAGAGAAAGTATTGTGATCGTCAAAAAAATCGAAGTCGAGATTTTGATGAATTTTGACGTTTCATGACTTCCTGAATCCGAAAAAGTGGTTTTTGAATTTCCGTCTGTCTGTCTGTCTGTCTGTCTGTCTGTCTGTCTGTCTGTCTGTCTGTCTGTCTGTCTGTCTGTCTGTCTGTACCTCCAACTAGAGCCTAAACTATTTTACCGATTGAGCTGAAACTTGATATCTTGGGTTTTCATAGGGTTGCCCCGAGGGGTTTTTGGAATTGGACATCTACCCCTAAAATTAAGGGTAGTTTACTGAAGGGAAAAAACAGAAAAAGTCGATTTTCTCAAAATCGGCTCTAACGATTTTGATTAAATTTCATTTATGAACATTAATAAATATTCCAAACAAAATGGCTACCCTCAATATTTCGGCAAAATCGCTTTAAGGGCTCCGGTCAGATGCGTAAATTAACATTTTTTATAATAGCTCCGAAACTATTTGAGATATGAAATTACTTAGCATTACAAATATGTATATATATTTATAATACAAATATTTTATTCGAAACATATTTTTATAAAATCAATAATTTTTAATCTATACGCAATTATATATATATTTTTAGCTTTTTGGACATTAAAGCTTAAGTATTGCGATCGTAAAATAAAAACTAACCTGAAATGTTGATGGATTTCGACGTCTCATGACCCCCCGAACCCTAAAAAATAGTCTTTGCAATGCCATCTGTCTGTGTGTCTATTAAAACTTAAAATTAAGGGTAGTTTACTGAAGGGCAAAAAGAGAAAAAGTCGATTTTCTCAAAATCGGCTCTAACGATTTTGATTAAATTTCATTTATGAACATTAATAAATATTCCAAACAAAATGGCTACCCTCAATATTTCGGCAAAATCGCTTTAAGGGCTCCGGTCTGATGCGTCAATTAACATTTTTTTAAATAGCTCCGAAACTATTTGAGATATGAAATTACTTAGCATTACAAATATGTATATATATTTATAATACAGATATTTTATTCGAAACATATTTTTATAAAATCAATAATTTTTAATCTATACGCAATTATATATATATTTTTAACTTTTTGGACATTAAAGCTTAAGTATTGCGATCGTAAAAAAAACTAACCTGAAATGTTGATGGATTTCGACGTCTCATGACCCCCCGAACCCTAAAAAATAGTCTTTGCAATGCCGTCTGTCTGTGTGTCTATTAAAACTTAAAATTAAGGGTAGTTTACTGAAGGGCAAAAAGAGAAAAAGTCGATTTTCTCAAAATCGGCTACAACGATTTTGATTAAATTTCATTTATGAACATTAATAAATATTCCAAACAAAATGGCTACCCTCAATATTTCGGCAAAATGGCTTTAAGGGCTCCGGTCTGATGCGTCAATTAACATTTTTTTAAATAGCTCCGAAACTATTTGAGATATGAAATTACTTAGCATTACAAATATGTATATATATTTATAATACAAATATTTTATTCGAAACATATTTTTATAAAATCAATAACTTTCAATCTATTCGCAATTATATGAATTTTTTTAACTTTTTGGACATTAAAGTTTAAGTATTGCGACCGTAAAAAAAACTAACCTGAAATGTTGATGGATGTCGACGTCTCATGACCCCCCGAACCCTAAAAAATAGTAGTTGCAATGCCGCCTATCTGTGTGTCTATAAAAACTTAAAATTAAGGGTAGTTTACTGAAGGGCGAAAAGAGAATAATTTGGTTTTCTCAAAATCTACTCAAACGATTTTGATTAAAATTCGTATCTAGGCGTTGATTAAGATTATAAATAAACTGGCTATTTTCATTTTCCTATGAAAATGATTTTTAGGGTACATTACAGAAGCGTTAATTTCCGTATCTCCACAACTATTGGAGAAACTAAACAACTTATCATTGCAAAATTGTAGGACTATCAGAAATAAAAAAAATTTATTTGACATATATTTTTATAAAAGCAGCAGTTTCTGAGATATTTGCAAATATATTAATACAATTTTGTGAGCTTTAGTAGTAAACATATACTACTTAAGTCTTAACGCAATAATTCTCCAATGCCATAGAGTAATTAAATATAAGTATCTAAAAAAGTATGTTATTTTTCCTTAAATCTCTTAGGAGAAATGTTTGCATAGCAATGATCTATCTCCATTTTAGACTCAATAGTCAATATTTACATTTTTTATTGGTCAAAATGTATAAATGAATAATTAAATATCAATGCGATGACTTGAAGATCTGCAACACCTTATAAAATGTTAAAATTTTAACCAGAAATCGAAATTTTAATACGAAGTGTTGACCCTTGTGGAAGACATTAAACTGTTTTAAATGCTCTTAGGTGGACAAAGATGCGCCTCTTTTCTCATTGATTCTATATCATTGTATATTTTTTATGCGTGTTCTTATGTGGAGTGGTGATGATACAATGTACATTATTCCGTTCAGAAATCTTATGAGTTTATAGAAAGAGAGAGAAAGTCTGTGCGGTGTGCCGTACCATTTATTATATTTTAAGCCATAAACATTTAATAACAATTTTAATATTTCTAACTGGGCATATAAACAATAACTTATTTGTTTAGTAACATGTTTCAATCTATGTATTTTATCAACCCGACAACGTATACCAACGGTCGAATGATTATAAAATTCAAATATAAAACTAAAAATTATACTTTTCATAAGTCAAGATGAAGTTTAAGAAGCAATCAGGGGTATTTTTTTAAAAGGTTTTAGCACCACGTCTTACTACCCATTTGGCTTATACACCTATGTTCTAATTACACTAATGGTTTATGGATTAGGGAGGTTTAATTCAGAAGCGCTTCATATGCATTTGCATGGAAGAAGAGTAAAAAACTATTTAGGAAAAACCCACCTCAATGCACACGACCGGGATCGAACTCCGATTTACCCTTCTTCGGATGTCTAGTCTAACACGAGAGTAGAGCGCCAGACCACGTGACCACCAAAGCAGGTAGGAGAAATACTCTAAAATAGTGGTATTTCTTATGGGAATGGCAGTTCAGAGGAACAAATACTATAAAACCATACTTAGCTCTGAAACTATTGGTTTTATAGAAAATATATTTCAAATAAGATAGTTTTATATTTATTGGTATTACATCTTCAAAATGAAAAGTTATTTGGTAACTCAAATAGTTGCAGAGATATGATCAAGATTGTACATTTTTTAATATTTCAAATATCCTCAAAGTCATTTTCGCGTGAACATGAGAGCTGCCATTTTATTTGTGATATTAAACAGTGCCTAGATACCAATTAATCAAACTTGTTAGAGTGGATTTAAATAAAATGTATTTTTTTACTTTTTGGCCTTTAGTAAACTAAACTTAATTTTAGGGTTGAACACCAAGTTACAAAAACTCCTTGGTGGAACCTTATAAAAACTCTAGATACCAAGTTTTAGCCTGAACGGTAAAATGTTTCGGTTCTGATCCAAGATACAGACGGCATCGCGAAAACTACTTTTAGATTTCAGGGGTCCATGAAACGCCAACATATTTTATCAAAATCTATAATTCCATTTTTTTACTATCACATTACTTTTCTCTCCAATATGTCGGGAGGAAGTAAAAAGTATTTTAACAGCAATGTTTTATTTAGACATAAATAAAATTAGTTTTGTTGATTTAAAAAAATTAATTTTCCTTAATGCAATGTTTAATTAACTATCAGTGGATTAATACAATTTGCTATGATGCATTACACTGGCATTAAGGAAGTATTAATGAAAAAATCAAAGCCCAAACTAATCAAATTCAGCCTAGCCTTCAAACAAATATTTTAATGTTGAATATGATGTCATTTCTTTTTGTGTGTTTAAAGTTTGTACATAGTTTGTTTTAGATTAATTAATTAGTTTAAAAATGTAGGGAGCAAAATGGCCAGTAAATTGAATAGAAAGGAAAATAATAGTTTAGGTGTATTGAATTGATATTATAATTAAAATTTCACGTTATTATTTTTATTATTTGGTGTAATCAATTTTTTTCTTTAAATATTGCCTATTCAGTTGGTTTAGAACACGTACAGTACATATAATCTTGAATTTAAACATGAAGCACACAATTATAGCAAGATGTGTATTTACTAAATATAATTACATCCTGTAGCAGTTACATTATCTTGCTTCTAACAGGGATGTCAGGGTTCGATACCAGATCAGAGAAGCTGTAAATACAGCAGCGAATATTACTGATTCAACAACAAAATACTAACTAATCTAATCGGTCAGGGATGATACCGCTATGTTTTAAGAAAATGCATCACCACTTGTCTGTATATAAGTTGGGGCTTAGAAAACAGCTTAGGATTACAACCATGCCAGCGATCCCGAATGAGATCTGAGCCCCAATCTCCCCGTCCATAGAATTTTGGATAATTTAAGTCTTTCAGCTATATTACTTGGCCACAATCACGTTAATCTACCACCTAATCAAGATCTAAGTGATTGGAGGGAAAGATAGAGGGAGAGTTTATATTATAAAATATTGCATTTATCAGTTTTATGGTTTTTATGAATATTGTACTAATTTAACAAATCCAATCACACGCAATAAGGTTGAAATTTACGAGACTGCAATGGAGTTTTCCTTAATGGAGAATTGTAGATCATAATTGAATAAATTAACCTCTAAATAATTCATTTTGTATCAAACCCTGACCTCTTCGTCAAAAGCAATCTATTGTCACTATTAACTGGAGTTACTATATTGAATCGATATACAACATGTTATGCACTGTATTTTGTATTTATCATTTGTGTGTTAATAAGTGTCCCACAAACATAACATAATGTGTTTGAGAATGTATTTGCATAGTTGTTTAGTAGTAAATGTTCCCCTATTTTTACTAAAGCTGATTATTATTTTATAAAATCTTTAGAATTCTACGTATCCTGCTACCAAAATATCAAAAATAATTAATCAATCTAAGGCCAAAGAATGAGGGTCAGTTTCAAGGAACTAATCTGTTGTATTCCTATAGTTTGGCAGAGACGCCATCTAGGAATATCTCAGCCGTAGTCCAACTCCCTTTACGATTAAAAGGACCAAGGGAAATCTAGCTCTAGGATACTCCGACATATCCGCGAATTACAAAATTTTGTAACTATCTATTATTCAAACTAGATACCCACTTTTAGATTTTTGAATGTATCTTGTTTTCACAATGAATATATTTAAAGTGCAATCTATAAACACAATAATTCAATTGAAATACAGTTCATCAACTAGATTAGAATATCGAATAGTACACATCTAGTTTTAAATATAGTTACTGAGAATGAATAAGAAAGAGAAAATATACAAAAATTAAATACATTCATCAATGCAAACAAGATCCTAACTAAATTCCTCAAGCCTCATTAAATAATTCTAAACATTAAACAAAAATTTTGGGGTAAAACCTAATGCAAAATATTACATTTATAATAGTTTTGTAAATTCAGTAAAAATAAAGTCATCAGACTCCTCAGGTCAGTCGGTAGCGTGGCTGTCTATAGATCAAATAATCCCGGGTTCGACTTTTGACATTGGCAAATAAGATATCATTGGTGAAATAAAGGTTTACCCTTTCACAGTAAAATCCTAACGACCGGAGACTATTCTAGATTTAAGCTAGTTAATAAGTCGTGTGCTGATAAAATCAGTCGGTTCAGAGAGTGCACATTAAATACCTGAAATATTAGGAAAAAATAAAGTAGATATATTAATGTTACCGCTATATTTTCTTTTTGGATGAAATATTTTCTTCTGTGTGCAGGAACCAACATTTCACGAGGATCTATTTCTTTTGAAAATAAAATAGCGGTAGTCTTGGTGTACTCGGATAACTAGCCCTTCGTTAGTGGGTACAGCCCTTAGAAATATAGTGACGATTAAATACGACATGAAAATCTCACATTTAGCCTATACTAAAACACCTTTAACGAGAGTGCCTATACTTGAATGAATGAAATATCGAGAAAGCAGAATAAGCCATTGTAAGTTTTGGGTGATGCATGACGTCACCATCATCTTGGTCAGCTTAGTGGGGTGTGTATGGTATGACCACGAACTCTGTTTTAAATATAATATATATGGGCAACACATCAGGACCAAGATTTGGGTTGTAGATTCACTTTCATTTGCTATTATTATATGACTATATGCTTCTAATGAAACCTAAAATTACCCTCAAAAACATATGTGAGAATTTTTTTACACAATTAGGCTATTTTTAATTTATATTACCTGCTTCGGTGGCCGCATTGTCTAAGGCGACACTTTTTCAATAGACTAGTCTGCCGATGACAAGGATATCGGAGATTGAATCCTGGTCGGGTGTATTAAGGTGTTTTTTTTCCAAAATTGTTTTCCATTCTCTTCTACGTAAGTGTTTGTATATTCCCTAAGAATTCAAACTTCTTCATCCATATTTTATAAGCGTAATGAATACTGTACCTATGATTATAACCTGAACAGGTAGTAAGGCGTGGTGCTAGTAAAAAATAATATACAGCTTAAAGTATTTACTAAGAGTATTTTTTTAGTATAAAAGATCAAAGAAAGTGTGTGCTTTCAATGTAAATTGAAAAAAGCAGGATCTGAATAAGTGCTTAAAAAGGGCATATGTGGAGCTTCATAGGCGACAAGGTGACAACGCTAGAACGAATACGTCACTAGACCACATGTTTCAACCCTGTTTATTTTACTACTTAGTAGAGATGTTGAGGTCTGGCCTGACGTAAAAAAAAATCAGCCATATGTGAGACGGGAGTGTCGTAGATGCCATGGTTGAGAGAGCAGAGCTTGCTTTGCTCTCGTAATGATTTGTTTTTTTTATTTTTATCACGATTACTACCCACTCGAGATATACACATTTATTCATTCATCGGAAAATTATGAGGAAGGCATAATTTATAAAAAATGTATCCTCGTTCACTTGGAGGGAAAGTGAGAAGGCACTTAATAAAAATATCCACCCTCATTTTACCTAACCGGAGTAGAACCCCGGCATTTCCAACAGAGGTAAACCAGATTTGATAAGCTTGAAACTGAATCCACGTGTCCACCGTTGCGGATATCTCAAAGTGAGATACAAGAACGTACTTTGTCTGCAATAATTAAACTCGTCTATTATATACATATGAGTTTGTTTTAGTATGTTCCTTTTCATCTCATAAAACACTTTACCGATTGCGCTGAAATCTTTCATGGATGGATATAACTAGGACGTTTGGTTAACACATAGGCTAGATATTTTATTTTAAAATTCAAATGATTTTTTTTAAATATTTTGTCTTAAAATCATATGATCAAAGTTGTACTCTCCTATTGAATCTAAAATTCATTTTTCTTTCTTACTCGATCGCCAAATTGAGTCAAAATCCAAAGATTAATTATTATAATTAAAGTACACATTTCAATCTTAAATTAAAGAGAAATTATATTTTGTATTGGCTATTTTGTATTAAATTAGTAGCTAAGCTAAACTGTGCTGTGCTATGCTGTCCTGTGCTAAGACTTTGTCAGTTTAGTTTCACAATCAAAACTAAGATAAGCAATGGTCACTCTTTTTAACCTCCCGAATTCAGTGTTGTTTCTTTCTGGTATACTCCAGTGAAGTTTAGTTATGATGGCGTTCTCCAAAATGTCTTGAGTTCAGGTGATAGTACTGAGGAAGAAAATATGTGCTGTTAGCAGTTGTTTTGGATGTTGAAGAAAATTTAGGAGGTGAGGTTTTGACTTGTTCAATTAACACTTCCATTTTAATGTAAAAACATTTATTAAATATAAAACCTAAATAGAATATTACTTAAGCACTCGAGAAACAAACTGAAAACCAAACTTAAACAATTTCTTTAGTTATTCTCACCAAACCAGCACTGCGTCTGTTCAACACGGAGCCCAAGTTGCGTCATGCGCATGCGCAATGTAAGATGGCTCAAGATGGGAGATGGAAAAATTCCCGGCCAGCAATCGGAAAAAACATATCGCGGGCGTAGCAAGGCATAGCTTATTTTAGATTTCTTGTGTATCCAAACACATTTAAATAATGGTCCGCTATTTTTCTAAAGAGTTAGCAGAGCAAAACTTAGCTTAGCGTTTATGTGTGTACCGGACTTGAACATTTCCTTTAGTATATTTTAATCATCACTACACTATTTGTATAATATACAGACAGACCAGAAGATTATAAATACCACAGAGAACAAAAAAAAAAACCCATTATACTAAGCCCAAAATCTTGCAGTCTCGATACTATCACATATATTTAAACTTGCATATATGTAACCTCACACATATAGTAAAATAATGTAACTTGGTCTCATCAGGTGAGTCAGGGCTTAAATCTTGACCTAGTTTATAGGAGGTAGATTTCAGTGAGCTATTTTTATTACCACCGCATCTTACTACCCTTTGGGTTACACACTTATGTACTTAGCACTCTAATGATTCTATAATTGATAAAGATTATTCTAGATGTAGTGTACACGCTTTTTCGTGGAGGGAGAGTATAAAACCATTTTGTAAAAACCACCCTAGGTACACACGACCGAGATTTGAACCTAGATTTCCCCGTCATCGGCAATCTATTGCGAAAGTGACGCAATAGACCATTTGGCTACCTAAGCGGATAAGGTGTACTTCTTGTGTTAAACCAGCCTCTTGATAACGAGGAGATTGAAGTTCAAATTCCAGTCGGGTCTACTGAGTTGGGTTTTCCTAGATGGTTTCCCACTTTCCTTCCACGCGAATGAGGTTAGATCACCTCTAAAATGGTAACTTTCTTCTACCTGCCCATCAGGTAATTATCATACATGTGTATAAGCCCAACCGGTACTAAGACGAGGTGATAAAAAACTAAATAATCATTTTATTAATATGAATTTTTATGATGACCTAAACATAAACATTAATCTAGGATAAAAACTGAACAGTACACAAATAACTCAATAGCATAAAACAGTAATTTTTACGCATCTAAGAAATTAAAATACAATATTTATAAAATATTGTAAAAACCCTTAGTATCGAAAAAATGTTATTTCTATCTCTTTTGTTACCCTACTACCTCAAATTCCTGACCAGGAAGGCATCAATATGTATTATCACTGTAATAATATCAAAATCTGATAAATTCTATCACAAATAGAGTTCAGATACCCATTACATAATTATTCTTGGTACCTAAGCCCATCTAAATTTTAAACACAATTATATATATTTATAAATATATTTGTTGTGAAACACATTTTTATGAATTTTTAAAAATATTTGTTGATATATATTTATTTAGCAACACTAGTACATAAATCATTTTTACTTTCTCATATCAAGATAAATTATTGTGATCGTGAAAAAAACATCGATCTTGAGATTATGACTAATTTTTACGTTTTATTTGAACACGAACACAAAAAAGTGGATTTTACTATTCTGTCTGTCCCCATGTCTATCTCTCTGTATATCTGAGTCTGGCTGTCTGTTCCTGGTTACGGATCCCTATCTGTCTGTCTATCTGAGTCTGGCTGTCTGTCCCTGGCTACGGATCCAAAACGCTTTTATGGATTTTGTTCAAACTTGATATTTAGATATTGTATGGCAATACCACAACACAGTTTTTTTTTTACACTAGCCCTTCAATAAATGGTTGCTTACTGATAAGTGAATTGTTTTGATAATTTTTTTTTGAATGACTCAAATGAATTTTTTTTAAAGTGCATATCTGCTATTTGTTTGATATGATAAATAGCACTATATAATTGGTTTTAGAACAACAATTCGTTGAAGTTTTGTTTGTTAAGATTGTTTTTTTTATGTGAAATATTTTACAAATTGCTATAAATATTTGGTTCCAAATGGGTATTTTAGAAGTGTTTGACATGACAATTAACACGGTATTTGTTGGACGCAAAGTCAAAAATCGGCCAGTGGACGAATTTTTGCTCAATCCTAGGATTGAACGTTTTAAATAACCTAAGCTCGGTGCTCTAAATTTTAATGCCCGGGCTTTAACTTCTCCAAACAGCCAAACCTAGGATTGTGCAATTAATAAATGACCAAAGTTGAAAATACAGTCGCTAGCTTAGGTTAGGTTAGGCTAAAGCTTCAAAAAAACCAATTTGGTCAAATGGTTTTAATAATTAAAAATAAATTTGTAATTTGTGTCCGGCTCTATTTGCATATTGATGATATCCACTTGCCCTCTTGATTTCATATGGCTGCTCAAAATTTGGCACGCGCCGCCTGCTCAGTCTGGTCTAGAAACGGACTAAACTGTTATTTCAAGCTTTGTTCGTTTAGTAATTTCACAATATTAGATTTAGCTGTTCCGAGATGGCTAAGGCCCGAAATTGAATAGAACTTTGGGTATTGGTCATTTTAAAACGTCCATTCGTAGATTTGAGAAAAAAATCTGTGCGCTGCCCGTTTTCGGACTTTGCGCCCAAAATATATTTGTTTTAGGGGTAAATAATTAACTATCTGTAATTTACAGATGACTGATTTTTCAGAACTGGAAATATTTTTAAACAACCACAACGGTTTGGTTATAAGTTGGTACCTTGGGAGTATTTGGCATGGAAAAAAAACCTTGTATACTTTGTTTTGGGTTAAACAATTGATAAATGTTTATTACTAAGGAGAGATTTCTGAGAATTTGAATTATAATGAGAGTGCCTATAACGATTTGGCTTGAAATGTATTTCTGGATAGTGTTTGAAATGATCATGACAAATAAAGCTGTATACATGTATTTGGCAAAAATTTGATAATGGATAGTTTACTGATGACTGTTAATTTTTAAATTTGAATATTATAAAAAAAAATCTTTAGCAATTTAGTTCAAAATTGGTATCGCGAAACTATTTTACACATCAACAATAATGTATCTTTATTTATTTAAAATACATTAATTTACAACAAATTTTAGATATTTGAATGTTTTGGAAATTGGTCTTTAGAATGAATAAAAGGGAAATCTGTCAATAGTTTGTCATGATAAACAAAAGTACGCTTTGATTTTTACAAATAACTAATAAATTTAGGATAATTTACAAAAAATTTATTTTTGAAAAATAGAATTTTATTAAATAAATTTGATTAATCACATTTAAAATTTTAATGTAACGATTGTTTATTGTGATTAACAAGTTTATTGTTTTTTTATGAGATAAACTCTTTTAAAGGTGTTTATAAAATTTTCTTTTTGAAATTTTTCTTTGAGATATAATAAACAATATGAGAAAGATAATGCGATTGTGTCACAACATTTATTTTAATAATAATTTTCTCTATTTGAATTAAGCAAACATACTGTTTCACCCAAGTTATCTATTTTTTGTTTTGGCATCCATGTCTTACTTACTTTTCGAGCTATAAGTTTGGTTATTTATGTTTAGTGATTGATAAGGAATAAATAAAACTTTTTAAAAAACAGCCTGTCTCGGCGGCGTACTTATCTAGCGCGCTAGTTTCGTGTTGAGCTAGACTGATGAGGACGGGGAGATCAAGGTTCGAATCTAGCTAGGGTGAACTAGGGGGAGGGGGTGTTTTCTAAATGGTTTTCCACTCTACCTCCACACAAATGCGTTTTCACTTCCTCTATATTTAACCTTCCCATTTCCTAACCAATTAGCGTAATTAATACTTAAGCGTATAACCCGAACTGGTAATAAGACGCGTTGCTAAGTATTATTACTATTATTATATTTAAAGAACAATTTGGATTTTTTATTTATTCTTATTAGTATTTAAATTGTCTAGCGAGATTATAAAAGTAAAAGATCACAGTTTGGGTTATAAATATGCATTATTTACGCTGATAGAGTAGGAATGAGAAAGTTTGAATATGAGAGGAAATGGACTTAAGCTCCCGTGAAAAGTGTATGTCAAATTATTTAGGTAAAATCACTTTCAGTACAGCCAGCTGAAATTCAATCCCCGAACAGATCGTCAACTGTAATCCAGTATAAAACGAGGATGATAAGTTAAACCACTCGACCAATGATGCGGGTAAGAAAAACTATAATCAAATTTATTAATTTTTTGGTGGTTAATTTATTTGTCGCTTGGCTAACTGAGGTCAAAGTGTTAGACATAGGTAATATGTTTTTCAAAGTGTGCTAATATAAAATAAGCTTCCGGGTGTACTGGTATAAAAAAATAAGAAACTTGAAACGAAAGTTGTTTGATGCATAAAGTATAAGGTACACAATTTGTGGCAGGGTCCTCGTATCTACTTACAACACGGCTAATTCAGAAGGGGGTGTGCTAGGTTCTTTATGTAAAAAAAAAGAATGATACCATCCCTTATGTACCCTAATAAACAGCTAAACTTTAAAACCCCATTCACCAACCAAAATGGTTTGTTTGGTGACTGCCCTCCTCTGCCTTATCCTTACTATTCAAAATGAGCCCTCAAGAAATTATACTTTGGTATTTTAAACTCCTCCTATTGCAGGTTGGGAAGCTTTGTTGTTGTTTTGGTTCAAGTGGGCTTGTGGTGGCGTTGGAAATAAATAGACCAAACAGCCATTTCCCACCAACATGCAACGATCTCCTCGTCTGTATGAATGATTACATTTGAATAGATACCGGAAATAAACAGCTAACGGTTCCTTTGTGGCGCATATATAATAAATAACAGAAGGGTATTTACAGGCCACTACGAAACTGCATTTATGGAGTAGAACATTTCTTATTCACAAATAATTTTGTATTGCTTCCTCCTCTCAAATATTATAGTAAATTATATATAGATATATATTATATTCTAACTTAATCTTAGTACCCGTTAGTTAACTATACTCCATTCAAGGTAGGAATTACTCTCTGAAAGGTCTTTTTTCTATCAATATCCTACTAAATAATAGCTCTCTGGTAAGGAAAAAGGCCTTTCAGAAAACAATTCCTACGGTGAACAGACTTTAATATGTTAAGAATGATGAAGTTTACTCCGAGGAAATATATATAAAGTTGAGTGAAATAAAATAGGATAAGTCTGTTAGGTGAAACAACACAAGTAGGGCCTACATTAGTTTGTGATTCAAATTTCGACAACCCAATCACCAGAAATTTGTCTTCAAGAGCGTGTTATTTTTTTCGCTTGCCAATTCATAGGTGTTTTAATATAAAAAACATAAAAAAATACGATTTTGTGTTTTCATTAAATAAAGAACATTTACCATATTTTATTTATACACCGTTGCTAGCTACTTGTTCGTGATATCCGGGATGTTCACACTAATTAGATATAGATGAGTTGTAATTTGAAGGTGATATAAAGTACCTAAGTTTACTTGGAGAAATAGTGGGAATCCATTTAGAAACCACCAGATTAAATACAGCCAGGCAGAATTAGAATCCTAAAAATCCTTTCAATGACATTCCAGGATAAAGCGAGAGTGACGCCTTGGATCACAAATTAGATTATAATGGGACTATTTATGGGTCTCCAGCTCATTTATTGTATTAGAGACTCACAAGTCAAAGTTCAAGGATATAAGTATCTGTTGAGTATCTATCATTCGAATGGATCACTTTGATGAATGATGAACATAGCTTAGTCTTGTCATTATATTCTGAAAATTGAAAAATGACCCCTGGACACTGGAATCTAACCCGGGACCTTTGACTTAGTACGCCAATGCTGTAACCACTGAACTATACAGGAATCGTCCCATGCCCAGGGTCATTCTTTACTCATATTTTAAGGCAGAGTCTATGATGGGCGTGCGTAAATCGTCGGCTTTAAATGTGTGATTTTATTAATATCATGAGCTATCAGATAACGCAGCCACCTTAGACTATGTAATTGGCTTATTGCTGCTATTAGTACAATTTTAATAATACTACTAATAATAATTATAATAATTGTACAAGTGGCAGCAATAATATAACTACCTAGTCTAAGGTGGCTGCGTTTTCTGATAGCTCGTGATCTTAATGAAATGACACATTTATAGCCGATGATTCCCGCACTTCCATCATAGACTCTGCCTGAAAATATGAGTGAAGAATGACCCTGGGCATGGGACGATTCCTGTATAGTTCAGTGGTTACAGCATTGGCGTACTAAGTCAAAGGTCCCGGGTTAGATTCCAGTGTCCAGGGGTCATTTTTCAATTTTCAGAATATGATATCTAGATGAAGTTATCCTCACTAAAAGCATAAATAATAGCTTTGACTATTTAATTCTTGTCATTATATGATTGTATTTTCTTTAAATAGAAGTCTTGCTTTTAAGAGATCTCGCCACTCGTTAATATTGATATTAAAATATTACTCTAGAAATTGAACGAAGGAAATGTTCGATCCCTTAGCTCTATTGGTATTGTGAATGCATACCTAGCTATAGCTCTCGGGTTCAATCCTTGTCATGGCTGAAAAATTTATCATTGGTGAAATGAGAAATCTCCCTTTTACAATGATAAATTAACGGCTGGGGACTGGGTGTTAAATCTATTCTAGAATTAAAATTATTTATGTCTTGTACTGATAATTATGATCAGTTGGTTCAGCAAGTGCAAATTAAATGCCTCAAATAATTAAGTGAAATGGACTAGGGAACTATCAAATACGGTGTATTATTTTATTTGGTGTAGTTGGTTCACAAACGAATATTGTACTTCAAACTAAACGATGATTTCAACTAAACTAGTTCTCCTTATCGAAGTGATATATTTCAAAGTAGACCATGAGTTGACGGCTGACGTGAAAGTACACAATCTCCGTCACAGAAGAGAGTTGATTGTTTAATGTCTATCCTGTCCAGTAAAGCTATCTTCGGACTTTCCAGAGTACTTATATTAATGACCACATTTTAAACAAAAATGAGTATTCAAGAATCAAATATCCAAAGCTATTATATTGGTTTTAGTGAGTGTTTACTCGCATCCAGATCTAGATCTAGATTTTCAGAAAAATGAGAATGTTAATGAACAACATTTAAAAGGGAAATGAACGATTTAGGTATGTCCTATTCCATGTTAGTACGTTTATATGATGAATTGCCTTTATCGCGCAGTAGCCATGTTGCATATGTGTTTCAGAGGTCTCTATACCAAACTGAATCTATATATTAGTTAATATATAGATGCAGTAGGGGGCTCGATTTGACACATAATATTCGTAGCTATATTATTCTTACTAAGATATTACCAAATTTATGCGAGAATTGACTATATGACACTCAGACTATTTAATATAATGAAACAAGATGGTACAAACAGATTCTAAAAGATTGCAATATTATAAATTTGTAAAATAAATATTCCACACTGTACTCGGTTGGTAACTTGAGAATATATAATAGTAGCAAACTCTAGTAGTTCTAAATATTTATTCAAGCATAAATAAACTGTAGAAATATTACCTTACATATTTAAACATCTTTAAGAGAAATATAATTTTCTAGAGGGTACGAGACACAAGTGTCATTAAATATGTATAAATAACCATCATAGTGTTACTAGTATTTAAAAAAACATATGTTGCACTTAATATACAAAAGATATTTCTAGAAGAAATCCACCTCTCTAAGAAGAATTCAAACTATGAATTTATAATCTTTAATATTGTTAATTAACAGGGTAGCCTTGTTATTAGTTTTAATGTACACAGGGTGGTTAGCAGACAAAGTTGTTTGTATCCTTATCTTGTTTGTTGGTTACAGGTATTTGAGTCCCAATAGGTAGTACCGATGGGTTTTTCCTAAAAATATTCCCAATATACCTCCAAATAAGTACTGGCTCCATTTCTGCTAAATTAAATTTCCTCAACTCTGGCGTATTGCATGGAGAGAAACAATGGAGACAACGTTTTCAGTGTTTTAATGATGAGCGACAAAAGAGAGGATGAATTTTATTTAATTATTAACTTCCCTCCAAACAAATACGTCGTATATTCTCTAACTACCTTCTTTGTGCTTCATTAGCTTATTTATAATTTGCGTAACCTGAAAGTGCATCAAGACGTAACGATAAACCAAGATAATAATTTCCATTTTATATCCCTAGTGCAAGAAACTCAATGGTCTAAAAATAATAAAAGGCATTAATTAAAAGTAATATTTTTTTTAGGGAGGGGGGAATGAATTTGCCTCAGGAATCAATTTACCTAAAAACAAGTAAGTTATAGCATGTAAACAAAACAAAAAAATATATATTCGGAATAAAATCGTTATAGCCATTTACGAGAAATTTTCAACTCTCAAATATAGTTTATCATTAAGCTTCTCTTAATGTTTGAGGTAGAATTAATTTCACAACTTTGCCTTTACATATAACATCTAAACATTTAAGTTTAAAAAGTATCCATAGTTGTTTCGGTTGTTGCTCTAGGTACGGAGAGACAAACTGAATCGTAAAACGTGTTTTTGGTTAGGGGGCATTATACCATCGATAATAGTCTGAAGGTAAAAAGTTTTCACGTTTTCAATATTTTCTCTATGAAAAAGTAAAATATCTAGGGAGCTTTAAAAACATCTGTTTTAAATGGTTTCTTAAATTGAAGATCTCGTTATTTCATATAAAGCAAAGGAAATAAGGATATGTTCTTAGTTGAAACAAGATCCTTAAATTGTTCTATGAGCGGAATTGTGTGTAAAGCTGTGTATGTCTTTATGCTCAGGGGTGGTGACTGGATGCCTTTATCTGAAAGTGTTTTTGTTTAATTATGTTTATACATACCTATTAGCTAGACATATTATTAATATTCCTAGATTTTTTACGATGAAATAAATAATTCTATTTAATTAAAATAAGTATTTTTGTAGGATTGGAAAAAGAGTATTGTAAATTTATTTTAGAGCCTATCGTAGAGACCCAAGCAGCTTAATTGCTTTTCTCATAACTTTTATATTAAAAATATTGTTTGAATAAAACTTGGACTTAATAGGTTTATTCTTCAAATTGAAAAGTGACACCTGTACATGGAAAATGAAACCGGAACATTTGGTTTAGAGCGTCAATGATCTCTAACAACTGAGCTATCCAGAAGTCGTCCCATGCTCAGGGTAATTCTTCACACATATTTTAAGGCGGAATTTGTGATGGTCGTACAGAAATCGTCAGCTGCATAATTAACACGAGCTATCATATAACGCAGCCGCAGACTCATTCTGTAAAAAGTACATTTATAATTGTATGAATGCGCAATTCATGATCGATTAAATAGCCAAGCTATTATAATTATAAGTTGCGATTATACTTTATTTAATAACATATTCTTTGAATTGAAAAATGACATCTTGACACGGGAATCGAGCCCGGGACCTTGAAAAATGACCATTAATATGGGACGAGTCCTGGATAGCTCAATGGTTAGTGAGCATTGGCGTATTAAGCCAAAGGTTCCAGGTTTGGTTCCCGTATACAGTTGTCATTTTTTAAATTTAAAGAACATGACAAAAAATGCGGCTATAACCATACTCTACAAATATAATAGTTTGACTATTTAATCCAGCATAATATCTTTAAATACAACCTTAGTTCACAAAAGATGAAGAAAACTATTTTTATCTATACTTTAAATTGCGTATATACTGACTACTACACTTTCCCTGAAGAGGTCTTTCATAGTTTCCAAAGTAGTCGATGCAACTGTAGCTAATTTGAAGCAAACACAGATATCGACTAGTACAACAAATTATTTGCTACATATCTAAAGCGCATAGTTTTGAGGGTGAAAAATTATAATTAATAAACAATTTCAACCTGAATTAGGAGTATAAAAATAAAATAAATAGTTTAAATACACTCAATTAATTATGTTTTTCATCAAAGAGTCAAAAAAATTCAAACAGAGTGTCAAAACTGGCATTAAAATATGTTTAGTTAAATAAACTAAATGGCTACGTTTTTCGGATATAGAAGAAACTCTTTATAGAGAGCTCGGTATATGATTGATCAAAATTATTATATATATGATATATTACTAAAATATATTATGTATATGATATGTATGTGTAAATTAATTTTTTTAAACCATTTTACACTCTCACTCCACGCAAATTCACGTATACTTCCGCTACAATCATCCTTTATTATCCCTTAATCATTAGTGTGATTAGTAGGGCCTACATATGCGTATAACTGAACAGGTAGTAAGACACGGTATTAAAATAAATGGTACGGCACACCGCACAGACTTTCTCTCTATTTCTATAAACTCGTAAGATTTCTGAACGGAATAATGTACATTGTATCATCACCACTCCACATAAGAACACGCATAAAATAATATAAAATGATATAGAATCAATGAGAAAAGAGGCGCATCTTTGTCCACCTAAGAACATTTCAAACAGTATAATGTCTTCCACAAGGGTCAACACTTCGTTTTAAAATTTCGATTTCTGGTTAAAATTTTAACATTTTAAAAGGTGTTGCAGATCTTCAAGTCATCGCATTGATATTTAATTATTCATTTATACATTTTGACCAATAAAAAATGTAAATATTGACTATTGAGTCTAAAATGGAGATAGATCATTGCTATGCAAACATTTCTCCTAAGAGATTTAAGGAAAAATAACATACTTTTTTTAGATACTTACTTATATTTAATTACTCTATGGCATTGGAGTATTATTGCGTTAAGACTTAAGTAGTATATGTTTACAACTAAAGCTCACAAAAATTGTATTAATATATTTTCAAATATCTCAGAAACTGCTGTTTTTATATAAATATATGTCAAATAAAAGTTTTTTATTTCTAATAGTCCTACAATTTTGCAATGATAAGTTGTTTAGTTTCTCCAATAGTTGTGGAGATACGGAAATTAACGCTTCTGTAATGTACCCTAAAAATCATTTTCATAGGAAAATGAAAATAGCCAGTTTATTTATAATCTTAATCAACGCCTAGATACGAATTTTAATCAAAATCGTTTGAGCAGATTTTGAGAAAACCAAATTTTTCTCTTTTCGCCCTTCAGTAAACTACCCTTAATTTTAAGTTTTTATAGGCACACAGACAGACGGCATTGCAAAGACTATTTTTAAGGGTTCGGGGGGTCATGAGACGTTGACATCCATCAACATTTCAGGTTAGTTTTTCTTACGGTCGCAATACTTAAGCTTTAATGCCCAAAAAGTTAAAAATATATATATAATTGCGTATATATTGAAAGTTATTGATTTTATAAAAATATGTTTCGTATAAAATATTTGTATTATAAATATATATACATATTTGTAATGCTAAGTAATTTCATATCTCAAATAGTTTCGGAGCTATTATAAAAAATGTTAATTTACGCATCAGACCGGAGCCCTTAAAACGATTTTGCCGAAATATTGAGAGTAGCCATTTTGTTTGGAATATTTATTTATGTTCATAAATGAAATTTAATCAAAATCGTTAGAGCCGATTTTGAGAAAATCGACTTTTTCTCTTTTTGCCCTTCAGTAAACTACCCTTAATTTTAAGTTTTAATAGACACACAGACAGACGGCATTGCAAAGACTATTTTTAAGGGTTCGGGGGGTCATGAGACGTCGACATCCATCAACATTTCAGGTTAGTTTTTCTTACGGTCGCAATACTTAAGCTTTAATGCCCAAAAAGTTAAAAATATATATATAATTGCGTATATATTGAAAGTTATTGATTTTATAAAAATATGTTTCGAATAAAATATTTGTATTATAAATATATATACATATTTGTAATGCTAAGTAATTTCATATCTCAAATAGTTTCGGAGCTATTATAAAAAATGTTAATTTACGCATCAGACCGGAGCCCTTAAAACGATTTTGCCGAAATATTGAGAGTGCCATTTTGTTTGGAATATTTATTTATGTTCATAAATGAAATTTAATCAAAATCGTTAGAGCCGATTTTGAGAAAATCGACTTTTTCTATTTTGGCCCTTCAGTAAACTACCCTTAATTTTAGGGGTAGATATCCAATTCCAAAAACCCCTCGGGGCAACCCTATGAAAACCCTAGATATCAAGTTTCAGCTCAATCGGTAAAATAGTTTAGGCTCTAGTTGGAGGTACAGACAGACAGACAGACAGACAGACATACAGACAGACAGACAGACAGACAGACGGAAATTCAAAAACCACTTTTTCGGATTCAGGAAGTCATGAAACGTCAAAATTCATCAAAATCTCGAGTTCGATTTTTTTGACGATCACAATACTTTCTCTACCTGTAAGATAGAGAGAAAGTAAAAATATTATATACATTATATTACTATAATATGTATTATATATTTTATGTATCATATGTATTATATATACTATTATTATATACAATATGTATATATATGATAGAATCTGACACCTTAGATTAGTCGGTAGCGTGTCTGACTAGTGAGCTAAGGGTCCCGGGTTTGAATCCTGGCATGGCCGAAAATGTACCATGATGAAAATGTGGGTTTACCCTTTAACATTGATAAATTAACGGCCAAAGACTGGATGTTGTGCCTGTCCTAGTCTTAAGTTAGATTACAAGGCATATGAAGCTATGGCAGGCCTAACAAGCCGGTTGTGGAAGATATATGACTTGAATAAAAAATTGACCCAGGCCACAGACTGAAAACAGTAATGGATGTGAAAATATATATGTACTAGTGGGTTGTTGCAGCGATGGCTGCAGATTATTGCACTAAAATGTATTCTCAACTTTATATATATATATATATATATATATATATATATATATACATAAAATAAGCCCTCAATCAACTTTCTAGTTTAAAGTCTACTCGTCAAAGGCTATCAAATTTACATATATATCTTTAGCTTTCGGTGTTTAATTTGAATCAAAACATCTATTTTCCCACTTCACGCCATTATGAGAACTTCAATAAGACCCGTCTCCCAATTCACTATTTATTTGTTGCACCAAACCACTTGAGTCAGAATTGAGCTGTTATTATCTATAACCAAAGATAACTATTTTATTTATCGATATACAACTATACATAAATTCTGGTTTATATGGTTATGTAAACATAGAATGATTGCACAGATGAACTGCTACCAACACAGAATACAAAATTGGGTTTTAGTTTCAGGCTACTTTTTTTGCCAATATCCTAGACCCCTAACCTTTAAAAGTGTTGATTGGTCAGAATCGGTTAAACCGTTTTCTCGTATTTTCAATCACCGGAAGTGGGATTATCAAATTATATATAAAATATATGATATAGAGAGAGTGATGGTGAAAATGAGAGTTTAAGTGTTTGAGTGTGTGACTGTGTAAGTGTGTCGGTGAGTGTTAAAATGAGAATGTGAGTGTGAGGAGTGAGATAATGAGTGTAAGAGACTTAGAATAAGCAATTGAGAGAGATTAAGTGAGTGTGAGCGAGTGATAGTGAGAGTATGTGTATGTGCAAGAGAGAGAAATACTTGAAGAAAAGGGAAGTGTGTGTGTGTGTGTGTGTGTGTGAGGAGAGAAAGTGTGTGTGAGAAAAAGAGTTGTGTGGGAGAAAGTGAAAAAGAGAGTGGTGAAGAATAAGAATATGTGAGGTAAAATGCGTGATCAAATGTGAGTGTGTGTGTATGTGTGTGTGAGAGCGAGAAAGAGAGAGAGTAAAATTTTGGAGAGAGAGTTGTGTGAAAAAGAGATAAAATGTGAGGACGTGTGATAGAGAGTTTGAGAGAGAAAGTTAGAGAGGGAGAGATTAGCTTAGAGCTAGAAAATTAGAATGAGGAAAAGTTAAAGAGACAACTTAAGAGAGAAATTGAAAGAGTGAGTTTTAGAGAGAGATAGAGAGATCGAGAGAGAGTGAGCGCGTAAAGAAAGAGTGAGATTGAGATAGAGAGAGAGTGGGGGTGATTTAATGATTTAGAGAGAAAGTGATTTAGATAGATTTTGAAAGAGAAGGAGTTTGAGAAAGAGATAGTTTGAGGGAGAGGGAGTTTGAGAGAGAGTGTTTGAGAGAGAAAGAGAGTGAGCATTAGAGATATAGAAAGCGTTTGAGAGAGCTCAAAAGAAAATATAAAGTTAATGTGAAAGAAATTGTGTGATAGAGAGTACATGTGAGGGTAGAAAGGGTGTGTGAGAGAGGGATAGTGTGTGAAAGAGAGAATGAGAGAATATTAAATGAGATAGTGTGTGTTATAGTGTGTGCACCTCTGACAAGACGTGTATTAATCACAACTTGTGAATGTGAGGAATGCCAGGCCTCCACCGTGGTTCGGATTCCACGTTAAACTGTAGGTCCTCCATTTCATCTCACAATCACCCTACCATTGCACATTAGCGTAAGTGCATACAACCCGAACGGGTAGTAAGAAGCGGTGCTAATAATAATAATAATAATATAATAGTGTGTATGAGGGGAGAGAGTGTGAGAGAGTGAAAGAGAGTGTCAGATAAAGATAGAGAATGTGAAGAAATAGATGTGAAACACAAAACATTCCTGTACTTAGAAATATAATTCCCTTAAAATTAACTATCAACATGGAAACAAAACTAAAATGACTGAATTTATAAGAATGTGAAAAGATAGATGGCGTACACAAAACATTACTTTAAAAAATATATCGTATCCTCAAAACTAAGAGGTAAAATGAAAACGTAGCTTAACTTAAGTATTTGTATTGTATTACTATACGCTTAAATAACATCAAAACCCATTATTTGAATAAAATGAACATCAAAACTCATTTTTTGAAAAATGAACACTAAAACTCATACTTAGATAGTTAAAATGGCTATTTTAAAAATTATTCAAGGTCATTTTTTCGTTTCTTAGCTTATAATACATACCAACACATATTTAAACATCGTTTTATCATGCGCGAAACAAAACGTAGACAATGTATCCACGAACTTAACAACTTAGCCTTTTAATTTTCTAATTATGCTCAATATTATTGATTTAAATTCGAATTAACGATAACGAAACTCCAATAAAAAAATAGATGTTACCATAGTTTTAGGCATCTCAATTTAGATATGTTATGACCAGCATCGAAAGAGAAATATTCTCCCAAAGAGAAAATTGTGATGTGTTCGGACCAACAAATAAAGATTGAGCAATTATTTTTCAGCCAAAGAGATATATATTTTATTTAGAGATCTAGAGCCATGCAGCAAATAACGATTTCCATAGTGACTAAACAAAGAAGGAAAAACTTAAAATTATCTGTGAAAATCGGGTTTTCATGGAAAACTAGTATTTTTCCCGTCATTCTGGACTCCAAACCGTTTAAATGAGTGGTCAGTTCAATCAAATTAATTTCTCTATAGACGGCCTACAAAAGTTGAACTAAAACTTTTTATATGAATTCAATGCCTATATAGTTCCTTAAAAAATACACGTTCCTCATCATGTTCTTCTTGATGGCACTGATTGTCGCTACTTGTATTCAAGATTATGGGTTACACATCTAAATTATAAAGTTAACTATGATATATAGGCCTGTATAGTATGGAGACGAGTGCATATCGCAGAGGCAGGATGCTGAGCTCGTCTCCTGAGGGAGGAAGAATCTTATAGCGTATAGGAGGGATAGGGGAGAAGGAGGGGAGCGAGTTGGCGCCAGACAAGACATTCTGGATACACGTTTGAATCACAGACAGACACTCAGACGATCTTCGAGATGGCATAGCTACCGTTAGAAACTCACTGGCTTAGCAGTAGTGATGGCCACTATAGAATGATTTTAACTATCGAATGATGAAAACTATAGTACAAACCATCGAATGATTATTCGATAGTTTTGATTTGATTGTTTTCCTCCGATTGTATGGTCTATTCATTCGTAGCTGCTGTGACAAAGCTTTCGATTCAAAATAATGATAACGAGTAATTTTCCATATGACTAAGCCATAAAAGGCATAAACACACAAACATAAACACATATAAATTAGTACCTAGTAATATATGATATAGTAGTAGGGTCTAGATTGATATGAGATATTTAAATAATTATAGGAACATTCGTTGATAGGGGTTTCACCGGTTGGTTTGGTGAATGTTGCATTCTTAATTTGAAAAAGTTTGATAGCTTTAAACTTATTTCATTAATTTATTACTTTAGCTAGTGTACACATTTTAAATTAATATTGTAACTTATATGTGGTTTCAGTATGATACATTTTTTGGGATTGATATAATAATTGGTTGGTGACACTTTTAGATTAATATATTAATAGGAAATTATATTTTCTAGTTATTTCATATTTCTTAAATGGTTTTTAAATACATCAGTATTTTCTAGTGTTAAACTTTCTAATATTTAAATATGCAATAATACCATATAATTTATAATTAGCTTACTCATTTAAAATATTTTTTATTTTATTATATTTTATGGCAATCAATCATTTAAAGAAAAGTTCCCTCGCATGGTATTTGAGAAGAAACCGAATGATAAAGTCGAGGTAAAGATTATATGTTTTGAGAAGCTAATGTTTGGTCCATCCTTGACATATTAGTTCATGTTATTCTACAATGGTGCTCTCTAATTTATATGGAGATCAATACTGGTTAAAATTCTCTAAGATGCAACCTTCTTCATTGATTATCTCAGTTGAATAAATTAAGTGACTGATATCCAGTTCCCACATTTATGGCTACAATTGCTAGAGTATGCTATTAGGGTAATGTAAGGGTAGGGAAGGGTTGCCATTAAAGGTTGCATGCGGCTATTAGGATACGCAGATGATTTAGCTTTGTTGGGCAATGGTAAGGAAGGTTTGGAAAGAATTGACAAATTATTGGACACTACTAAAGAAATAGGTTTAGAAATGAACGCTGAAAAAAACTAAATATAATACCACACAGAGAACAATGATTGAGGATGAAAATTTAGAGACTACTGCGAACAACATTTCATTTGAAAGGGTTAATGAGTTTAAATACTAAGGAAACAAATTTAGTTAGCAATAACTATAGCTACTAGAGTGGAAATTAGGATAATAATACAGTCGAGAAATGTATGCAATTACTAGGTCAGTAAATTGTTGACATCGTGCCTGATGTCATGGAATGTAAAACCCAGATTATACAAAACAATAATCATACCGGTTGTGGTCTATGGTTGTAAAACGTGGTCTCTTAACTTACATGACCAAAATCAATATAAGGTGCTCGAAAACAAGGAGCATGAGAAGCTATTTAGTCAAAAAGAGGATCTGGCTACTGGGGATTGGTGGTAGTTACATATTTATGAGTTACATACACTGTACTTATCACAAGATATTGTTAAGTCAATCAAGTCTCGTAGATTATGTACCACCCCACTCCACTATATTTAGGTACGGCCACAATAGACTAAAAAGAAGAAGGGCGGTACTTAAGGAAATAATTATATAAAAAAAAGGTGAAATATTAAGAAATAGTAAAACAATTGGAGGTTAAAGAACATTTGAATTATTTATTCAAAGTAACAAACAGTGTTAAAACATGTTTCATGGTCTTACATGTCAAACTGAAGTGTGTTGGAAATTAAATAAATCATTTTATTATATAAACTGGTCTAGAAGAAACCAATGAAATAAGCAAAATGGTTGCTATTAATTAAAGAAAACTTTCTTAATGATATACAAGCTTCTAATTCTCAAAAGCTTAAATTTTAAATATTACAAAGATTGCAAATTGCTTAAAGAGCCTCTTTAAATGATGTACAAAGCGTCAGATTCACACCTGTAAATACAAAAAAATTAATTTAAAATTTAGGGACTAAATTTAAATTTAAATATCGCACCAGATATTTACTTAAAGTTTTAATTCCTAACTATTTTACAAGATCATAAAGAGCTTATAGATCCTCTTTTAAATGGTTTACAACGCGTCTGATTCACACCTGTGAATGCAGACAAAATAGTTTTAAATTGACGAAATTTAAATTTAAAGTAAATATCACACCAGATTTTTACGTAAGGTTTTAAATCCTAAATATTTTACAAGATCATAAAGAGCTTAATGAGCCTCTTTTAAATGGCTTACAACACGTCTGATTCACACCTGTGAATACAGACAAAATAGTTTTTAAATTCAAGTTTAAATTTAAAATAAATAAATATAAAGTAAATATTGCACCAGATATTTACGTAAAGCACACAGATTTGACTTCCCAACTAAAATCAAACCTTCGTGGGACCATTTAACCTCGTCAATTTTTAAAGAATTAACTAAGAATCTATTATTTAACTTTCTAAATAGACAAACAAAGTCACGTTAGAAAACGTATAAATTCTACCTAAATGAATCTGTGAAGTCAATCTATAGTAATAAAAAATAAGTTACTTTATTATTAACATCAAAGAAAAGAAGTCTGCAAAACAACAAATAAAAGAAATGTTAATTAAAAGAATTTAAATTATTACTGATAACCACAAAAACAAAATAAATGGTACGGCGCACCGCACAGACTTTCTCTCTCTCTCTATAAACTCGTAAGATTTCTGAATGGAATAATGTACATTGTATCATCACCACTCCACATAAGAACACGCATAAAATAATATACAATGATATAGAATCAATGAGAAAAGAGGCGCATCTTTGTCCACCTAAGAGCATTTCAAACAGTTTAATGTTTTAAAGACCTTAATAAAATGGTATTTGAACCATTTGCTGACAGCTTGGAAACTCGGATCTGCTTTACATGTTCCAATTTATGAAAATTATATTACTAGAGATGAATGGAGGGAAGTAATAATAATAATAATAATACTTAGCACCGCGTCTTACTACCCGTTTGGGTTATACGCTTAAGTACTAATTACGCTAATTGACTAGGAATTGGGAGGGTTGAATTTAGAGGAAGTGAACCCGCATTTGCGTGGAGGGAGAGTGGAAAACCATTTAGGAAAAACCACCCCAGTTCACCCGACCGAGATTCGAACCTCGATCTCCCCGTCCTAGGCGGTCGAGCTCAACACGACTAGCGCGTTAGCCAACTACGCCACCGAGGCGGGTTGGAGGGAAGTAGAAAGAAATCTAAGGAATCCTAAAAGTTATAAAAAAGATTAATATTGGGTCCACAAGGGTCAACACTTCGTATTAAAATTTCGATTTCTGGTTAAATTTTTACATTTTGTAAGGTGTTGCACATCTTCAAGTCATCGCATTGATATTTAAATATTCATTTATACATTTTGACCAATAAAAAAATGTAAATATTGACTATTGAGTCTAAAATGGAGGTAGATCATTGCTGTGCAAACACTTCTCCTAAGAGTTTTAAGGAAAAATAACATACTTTTTTTAGATACTTACTTATATTTAATTACCCTATGGTATTGGAGAATTATTGTGTTAAGACTTAAGTAGTATATGTTTACAACTAAAGCTCACAAAATTGTATTAATATATTTGCAAATATCTCAGAAACTGTTGCTTTTATAAAAATATATGTCAAATAAAAGTTTTTTATTTCTAATAGTCCTACAATTTTGCAATGATAAATTGTTTAGTTTCTCAAATAGTTGTGG
Source organism: Timema podura (assembly GCA_033556935.1). NCBI lineage: Eukaryota > Metazoa > Arthropoda > Insecta > Phasmatodea > Timematidae > Timema > Timema podura. The sequence continues at coordinate 31,885,710 of JAVRXN010000010.1, forward strand.
AGATACGGAAATTAACGCTTCTGTAAAGTACCTTAAAAATCATTTTCATAGGAAAATGAAATAAGCCAGTTTATTTATAATCTTAATCAACGTCTAGATACGAATTTTAATCAAAATCGTTTGAGCAGATTTTGAGAAAACCGACTTTTTCTCTTTCGACCTTTATAAAACTACGCTTTATTTTAAGCTTTAATAGACACACAGACAGACAGCATTGCAAAAACTATTTTTTAGGGTTCGGGGGGTCATGAGACGTCGACATCCATCAACATTTCCGGTTAGTTTTTTTTTTACGGTCGCAATACTTAAACTTTAATGTCCAAAAAGTTAAAAAAATATTATATAATTGCGTATAGATTGAAAGTTATTGATTTTATAAAAATATGTTTTGAATAAAATATTTGTATTATAAATATATATATACATATTTGTAATGCTAAGTAATTTCATATCTCAAATAGTTTCGGAGCTATTATAAAAAATGTTAATTAACGCATCAGACCGAAGCCCTTAAAGCCATTTTGCCGAAATATTGAGAGTAGCCATTTTGTTTGTAATATTTATCAATGTTTATAAATGAAATTTAATCAAAATCGTTAGAGCCGATTTTGAGACAATCGACTTTTTCTCTTTTTTCCATTCAGTAAACTACCCTTAATTTTAGGGGTAGATATCCAATTCCAAAAACTCCTCGGGGGGAACCCTATGAAAACCCTAGATATCAACCTCTAGCTCAATCGGTAAAATAGTTTAGGCTCTATTTGGAGGTACAGACAGACAGACAGACAGACAGACGGAAATTCAAAAACTACTTTCTCGGATTCAGGGAGTCATGAAACGTCAAGATTCATTAAAATATCGAGTTCGATTTTTTTGACGATCACCATAATTTCTCTACCTGTAAGATAGAGAGAAAGTAAAAATTAATAATTTACCTAAATATTTCAAACATAAAAAGAACCAAGAAATGTGGCTACTATTAAAAAAAAAAAACTAGCACCCATGCATTAACAGGAAACATTAAGTGCTCCATAACAGAATTTACTTTTAAACTTAAAGTTTTTAGCAAAACATTACCGATGCCTACACTGACGGATTTCCATTACAAACTAAATCAAAGTATTTAAGAAAATCAAAACCCACCGCAGTAATATGAAGTTTTAGATACAAACAAAGGTATTATTATCAGCCATCCTGGCTAGATACTGTCCTAGTCCTGAAGAGGACTTCTCGTGGAAGTTGGAAAATAGTTCTCTTTCTAGTCTTTGTCCCTATTATATAGGTCTAGTTGCAAGGATGGAAGGTGGGAGTTGTCCTTTGTTACTACGTCATTTTCTAACATCAGGTTAGAAGGATGCTTGATGTTATCACGTATACCAGGTTCTATTTGTCTTGATATTCAACAACCGTTGCATTCGAATCATTTTCATAACATTAAATCCATGACGCCGGACGCGCAGAGGTAGAACTATGCTTGTTAGATCACGTAGGGCAGCCAGGTGTCCAACAACCTGAGTGGTCCTGTATTAGTACAGCACGGGCCAATCAGAGCATTGAAAGCTCACTTCGTTGTAACATCAAGGTGCTGCACAAATTTGAAGCGTGTTTTGGACTACACTCCATTCTAGCATTCGTGGTGAACAGGCTGGACTTGCAAGTTGCTCTACTCCAACATACATTAGCATGAGTAGAGCACCTATATTTGACATAGTAATATCGTGATGTTTAATAATGCTGGATGTCTGTGAGTACATAATTACTTTGGGGTAGTATTTCTATTGCTGGATGTCTATGAATATTAGCTTCTTTAGGGGTGGGTAGTATTTCTATTGCAAAATGTCTATGAATAATAGCTTGATTAGGGGTGGGTAGTAACGTTGTCATATTAGCAGTACACGCTAATGTTACAATTATGGTGGGCAGGACATACAGCATGAATGGGAGAATATAGAACCATGTTAAGGTATTGACTGGCAAACACAATGGGAAAAGACCATTGGGAAGACCTAGATGCAGATGGGAATATTAAAATTATAATGAACCTGAAAGAGATATGGTGTAATGAGGTGGACTCAAGATAGGGATAGGGGGCGTACTTCTGTAAGTAAGCAATGAGCTTTCGAGTTTCTAATGTTAATATTAATTTTATAATTTTAATAATTAAGATAAAACAAATTCTAGAAAAATTTACAAATTTTCTAAAAGTATCACTCTATAAATATATTTAAAGTCCTACCATTGCTTGTATCTTCACTTAAAAAACTTCAAATCATATTTTAAAATGTAATGCTTTGGTATTAAAACTTTAATAAAAATGAAAAATTGTTATAAAAAGGAATAAATATCGTGAAAGATTTATACTAAAATATTTTATTAAAGAAATATTTCAGAAGTCTTAACAATTAAAATTTTAAAATCCAATAAATGTGACTAACACAGCCATTGGATAAAATTCTAAAAACTCAGATCAGTCGATATTCCTTCTGGCTTCTTATTGAAGAGTCATTGTTTTGACTTAAAATAAGGTAGTAAATCTGTCTATATTTTTATAACAAAATTAGCTTTGAAGTGGGGTGTAGGGAAATTCGTGTTAAGGTAAATATGTTTAGAGTTATTATATCAAAACCTTTTTGTACCAAGTAAATAAATTATTACTTCCGTAGACACGTATGAATTAGTTTTTTTATGACAGTATTTTAATCGTTTTTTAATACTTGTCATATTAATAGTGTCAATCTAATTATTTTTAAATGAAGAGTAAAAGTCATGATCTAGTTCCACAATTTGACATGAGTAGTATTTAGGAACTTTTGAAATTATTATATATAGAAGAAACTAAACATATTCGCTAAATCATTATTTATTTATTATTTGTTTTATTTATTGGGATCTAAGCTATTTCACTCGCTTGGTGGCCTAGTTAGCTAATCGCGCTGGTTTCGTATTGAGCTAGACTGCCGAGGACGGGGAGATCAATACTCGAATCTCGCTGGGTGAACTGGGGGTGGTTTTTCCTAAATGGTTTTCCACTCACCCTCCACAAAAATGCAGGCTCACTTCCTCTATATTCAACCTTCACAATTCCTAACCCATTAGCGTAATTAGTTCTTAAACGTATAGCCCGAATGGTTAGTAAGACGGGTGATAAATAAAGAATCCCCCTTTTTTTACAACAACAATACCAAAATATGATTCCTAGTCTGGCTCCCCTTCTATCCCCCTAAGAATCAAGCATAACGATATCGACTATATTGTGGTGTTTGTCATATAAATAGGCACTAAAAATTATATATAATTGAAAATCATCAGTGATTATATGTATTATAAATAATAGCAATGGTTTTGATTTATTTTTTTTCGATAGAGTCTTAGGACACTCCAGCTCTTCAATATTAACTATACTAATAGGTTAGCAACAAACACAGGTTATATTTTATAGGATAAATATCTGTTTCCGTCTAAACCAGATTCCAGGACAAACTAGATCGGACTAGGCCGAATTGATACATCCTAAGAACCTCAGGATATCCTAGTTTAACCTAGTCTAAATTCGTTAATCCTGAAATTTCGACCTAGTTCATAGGATAAATTAGTATAGCCTACAACTTTATTAGGTTAAACCAGGTTTAGGCTAGGTTAGGTTAAAAAAGTTTAGGTTTGGTTAGGTTAGCTGACAACATTTAAGTGCAAACTGTAAATGACGAAACTTGTCCAAGTGGATTCATCGTTTAGGTTAAGAAGAATGAAAACTAGTACTGCCTAAAAACATCAGGATGTATGGGTTTATCCTATAAGCGGCAGGATGTATCAATTTAGCCTATTCCGAAATAGTTTGTTCTGGAATTGGGTTTGGTCTGTAACATATCTGATTTGCGTGGAGGTAGATTAAAAACGCTTTGAGAAAAACTTGCCTCAGCAAAAACACAACCAAGAATCGAATCCCAAACTTTTCATATTGTAAAACCAGACTAGGTGAGATATAAGTTTACATGTGTTCCAACTAATGCGGTTGGACGCAGTATGTTCCTTTAGAAATATTTGAAACTTATTATGTAATATTTTCTATTTAAATTTGTTTTCAGAAATTACACTTGGACGATGGAATTTCACCCAGGACGTTTGACCTAGATCGCCAATGTTCTACCATAGACATATAAGGTTGATTCTTTGTCAGGATAGTAGATCAATAATCATTTAAATTTAAAGTCCACCTGTGATATCGTCCTCTGGTTAGTAATAAACATCGCTAGGGTTGTCCCTGGTCATAATGTATTTTTTTAGCACCACCTCCTACTACCCATCCCCGTTATACATTTATGTACTAATTACGCTAATGGTTTTTAGGGCTTATTGAAGTTTTATCTATAGGGTTGTACCTTCATTTGCGTGGAGGGACAGTGGAAAACCATTTTGAAATAACTACCCTCAGTATTCGAACCTCGATCTCCCCGTCATCAGCAGTCATATCTATTTGCGAGAGTAGCGCCTTAGCTCATGAGTAGTCTAGTATGGCGTATGGCCCCAATTTGACCTTTGACCTTTGACCCCGACGCTGATTGGTTTGATTTGGTCACGTGACAAAGCCCCCTCGCTCTTTGATTGGCTTTTGGCTTTACCACTCCCTCTGACTCCCTCGATTTTACTTAAGCGTATTATAACCCGAATGGTTAGTAATACGCGGTGCTAAAAAGAGTAATATATCGAGTTCATGTGGTCTATAAATAATATGTGTGCCAGACCACCAGGTGAGTTTCCATTTAGAAACTGGTTTTGAGAAGTTCGGGGTTTGATCCCGCAGCAAGTTAATTTTTTAGGGTAAATTTTCATAAATCGCTTTCCACTTCCAATTCTGGAAAATTGAGATATACTCTCTTTGTGAATCTAATTTACTCAGCCTTAATTCTTTCTTGTGATAAGTATTAGACATGTAGAACGATGAGAGACTTTGTGTGTTGTAGACGGACATTATAACTTTTAATAAATATTCAGGGTAAGCTAAGCAAATCTACGCCATAGTACTCAATTTTATAGATTCCTTCATCAGCGTCGAGAGTATTTAGGGAGGTTTTTTCTAATAGACTTTCCATTCTTCCTCTGTGCAAATGTGAGCACACTTCCTCTAATTTTGGCTTGAGGCTTAAGTGGCTAATTTGTTTTGCGTTAATGTTATTTATTATGTCATTAAATTATAGTTTTGAGCATTAAATTATATTTAAAATTGTATTTGATATTACTTATGAATTTATGCAGAAGTAATATATTATCTCATCAAAATATAATTGCGAACATTAAATTTCTTTGATGTTTAAGTGGCTAATTTGTTTTGTGTAAAGGATATTTATTATGTCAACAAAATATAGTTTCGAGCATTAAAAGATATATTTAAAATTTTATTTGATACTACTTATGAATTTATGTAAGAGTTATGTATTATTTTATCAAAATATAATTGCGAACATTAAATTTCTTTGTTGTTTAAGTGGCTAATTTGTTTTGTGTGAACGTTATTTATTATGTCAACAGTAAATAATTTTGAACAGTAAATGATATTTAAAATTGTATTTAATATGACATGAATTTTTGTAAAAGTTATATAATCGGCAAAAATTAGATGAGAACATTAAATTATAGTAAAATAAATTCAAGTTTCTCATAATTGTATTTAAAACTACTTATGAAATAATGTAAGAGTTATATAATCAGCAAAATAGATAAGAGAACATTAAATGACATGTAAAATAAAACTTGTTTTTGCTGTTATAAGAAGCTCACGGTTGTTTATAAAATAATTTACATCAGCGGCGTGGTTGGTTGACGTGCTTGTTTCGTGTAGTCAGACTGTCGAGGATGGGTAAGTTCGAGGTTCGAATCTCAGTCGGGTAAACTAGGGTTTTTTCACAATCCCTCTACGCAAATGTGGGCTCACTTTCTCTAAATTCAAACTTACCAATTATCAATCCGTTAGCGTAATTAGTACTTGAGGAGTTCAAGGTTTGAATCTCGGTCGGGTAAACTAGGGGTGTTTTCCAGTCTCCCTCTACCCAAATGCGGGCTCGGACCTCCCAAATCCTAGTCCATTAGCGTAAATAATACTTAAGCGTATTATAACCCAAACGGTTAGTAATACGCGGTGCTAATAAAGAGTAATATATAGCAAACTCATGCTAATCTGCACGGCCGTGGTTTAGGAGGGTGGGTCGCTGGTTCGGTGCCACAGGGGGACAAGGGGCTTTTCCACTGATCGACCCCTCCCACCCCCTCATCCTTAAACCCCTGTGGTATATCGCGTGAAGGCGGCTTTAATTTAGGTCGATACCCGTGGTGATTAATGGACTCTAGTTTGAGCCCATGCCGGCACTTGAAAGGTTTTGTTTTGACTATTTTGTTTATGTTTTCAGCCTCTCATGGTTAAATATATTTTATACATCGGTGGTCCCGGGCTAAAAGTCGCCAGACTCGCACAAAGGGGAATAAGTGTAGTAAATCCTGAACCGGTAGTAAAAACGCTGTGGAAAAACAACTGTTTTAGAGCACATTTTTTATACAAAGAGACTTTTTCAGCCAAAATTTATAAAACAATACTACAGTTTCGGTGATATTTTATAGGTATTGTTAATATATAAAAAGATGTTGCTACAGATCAATTGTCTTGATGTATGAATAAGTTAAATTAGATCTAGTGGCTTTTCTAGCTGGGGACTGTAGTTCGGTGAGACAGTGCTCAGCTGTCATTTTCATCTTTAGGATTCAGTCCGAATCTCGTTGGGGTTCAGTGGGAATAAATCTCGATATTAAGATTTTCTATCTTGTTATTCTTGCATATATATGTTTTCTCTCTTTCGGGCCGGGCCGCTCGTCTTGGCTATCGCATATTTATATTATTATTATTATTATTAGCACCGCGTCTTACTACCCGTTCGGGTTATACGCACTTTCGCTAATGTGCAATGGTAGGGTGATTGTGAGATGAAATGGAGGACCTACAGTTTAACGTGGAATCCGAACCACGGTGGAGGCCTGGCATTCCTCACATTCACAAGTTGTGATTAATACACGTCTTGTCAGAGGTGAAGGAAGGGTTTGGCAATCAGATAAATCTGTGCCGGGACCGAGGATTGAACCCCGGACCCTCAACACAGAAGTCTGACACCTTACCCCTAGACCACCAGGTCACCCTCATATTTATATTAATGGAACAGGAATCTATAATAATAGAAGGAAGTGTTTGTCTGTGTGTGTGTATGTGTGTGTGTGTGTGTGTGTGTGTGTGTGTGTGCCATGCCCAGATAAATCTAAGACACGTAGAGATCTGTAATTTCTAATATAGGTGTACGGGAGGGGGTCCGAATGCACCTTGAAGCAGGATTTTTAAATTTTTAACGAGGCTATTTTTAACAAAATACCACAATGGATCACGCGTTACGCCGTGTGGGATTGCTAGTTATTAATAATTTAAAAGCTAAGTGTGCCCTCATTTGCGTGAAGGTAGATAATGAAACCATTTGAAAAAAATCTCAATTCTTCCGATCCTATTTGAACCCAATCACTGGCAAAAAAAGCCTAAGTCCATGGGTAGCAATCTACTGTCACAATGCATTTTATAATAAATTTAGTATACTTGCATCGCTGGTCCCATGGTCTAAGGCGTCACTAGATAGCTGGTGATAAAGTGATCGACGTTTGATTTGAATTAGTCTTCGTGGCTATTAACAAGGAGGTATAGTCCATGTGATTAATCAACATATTTCTCACGTGTTTTCTAAAATTGGGCCCCTCTTTTAACCATAGTTTAATTTTCTATACTGGGAATGCATTTTATAATAATTTTTGTATACTTGCATCGATGGTCGCATGGTCTAAGGCATTACTAGATGGCCGATGACAGAGTGATCGACGTTTGAAGCAAATGCAGGTACACACTACCTGGTCTATAAAAATCTGGTTGACCAGCAAATGGTGGGGTTGCACTCGGAAGGACGTACGAGCGTTCTAACAGACATTAGCTGTGCTAAAGATATCGAGGTTAGAATCCCGGTGTGCACATGGTCTAAATGTTAGGCTCATCTAATTCTGGTTGGGGGAAATTGTATCCCCGCCGTGTAAGCTGTAGGTAGTTCTCCCTCTGGAACATTTTCTTAATCATCCCAATGGCTGATACCTACATCCGCTCATGTCGACGGACGATACCATACAACCAATTTTAGTAGACTTTTGCGAGGGGGACAGAGGCCCCTAACTGAGCATTCCAAGGATCCATAATCAGAGCTGTGTCAATGCTTGCGGGAAAAAACCATTACCACATATGGGATTACGACATCATTTAAGGTTGTGATCTATTCTTGTCTCGATTTGTCTTGTAGAGCCGCCAAACTGGCACCGGGTTGCGACACCGAGAAAACCCATTACCACATAGGGGTGGTGGAGGGGTTGCAACATCGATGGGGGAAGGGGGTGTTGGATTACGACATCATTCAGGGTCGTGATCTATTCTTGTCTCGATTTGTCTTGTCGAGCTGCCAAACTGGCGCCGGGTTGCGACACCGGAAAAACCCATCACCATATAGGGGGCTGCAACACCAGGAAACCCCATTACCACATGGGGGTTGCAACACATGCCTTGAAGGAGGGGAGTTGAGGGGAAGTGAAAGGGGTCTCAAGGCAGGGAAACCATTTCTCACATTATAACCCAAACGGTCGTCAGGAGAGGTTCATTGTGTGTGTTCCGGGAAGTGAAAGGCCGGCAAACAGCTACCAGCTGGTCGCATTCTACACTACGCTGCCGTCGAGAGATGTTCTAGCTGCATGCTCCCAAGCCCGACGCCGTGGACTGCAAGCAAATAAACAAAAATAAACTCTGTGGTCGCATTCTACGGTACTGGGAGATGTTCGTGCTGCGTGTTCCCGCGCCCGATGCCGTGGACCGCACGCCAATAAATAAAAAAATAGACTCCAACGCCCGTTCCAATCCTACCCTGACATAAAATAACAATATAAAAACCATTGAGCACACATTAAAAACCAATAGGACAGAAACCAAAATGTTTGGAACAAGAACCAACATTCTTGGAACACTGGAAAGGGGCCAGGGGAGGAGGGGGGTCAGTGGGAGGTCAGGGCGAAGCCAACAGCCAATCAGAGAGCGAGGGGGCATGGTCACGTGACCAAAGCTGACTAATCAGCGTCGGTGTCAAAGGTCAAAGGTCAAATTGGGGTCATACGCCGTACTAGACGACTCTCATTCAAACACCTAAGCAGGGAGTTGGGGGGCTGAGAATCTAATTTTATATACGGGCTTTTCACAAATAAATTGTTTATTTTGTTTGTACCTTATCTCACTGCCCGTACAGCTATCCTGTTAGGTAGAATTTATAAAAAAGGTTTTTCACATTACCGTAGAAAGGGATTGGAAAACACAATTAGTAAAAACCTACCCATGTACACCCGTTAGAGATTCGAATCCATTCCTTTCAGTAAATGGTCGAACAAACCAGACGAAGTTGACGCATTAGCCTTTCTGGCCACCAAAGCAGGATACTGAGGGTAGGAAGAATTTCTCCAAAAAAATTGCTCAAAATTAGTTTTGAGATAGAATGAAAAGTTCTTCAAGATATTATTAATGTGGAAAATCACTTCGACAAACCTCAACCGGGAATCAAACCTATCTCTAAAATATCAGACATTTGTTGCTTATCCAAACATTCCGATAAAATAGATTTAAATAATTATTTAAACATATGATACGAGGTAGTTTTAAAAATATTATTTAGAAATTTCTGAATAGAAAAAAAATGATATAGCGTTAATGGCCCTAACTCAGCATCTATATACTGAGCTAAAATAATTGCTTCTGAATTATTAACGTGGTTTGAAAAGAGAATTACGTTACGTACTCATTATAATTTAATGCATTAAAACAGAAGGTAACAAATCCAATTAAATTAATTATATTTTATTATAAAGCATATTAATAAAATGTTAGATTTTGGTTTTACAGGGAGAATGATTGTTTGTAATTATGAACAAAAATTAAATACTTTACTTTTAATATAAATTACTAAAGAATAATTTTTAATGGTATAATTTGGTTGAGAGCAAGAGGAGGTTATCTTAATCTTATATACCACTTTATTTATATAAATCTGATTGCCAAACCCTTAATTCACCTCTGACAAGACTTGTATTAATCACAACTTGTGAATGTGTGGAAGGCCAGGCCTCCACCGTGGTTCGGATCCCACGTTAAATGTAGGTCCTCCATTTAATCTCACAATCACCCTACCATTACACATTTGCGTAGGTGCGTATTTGCCGAACTGGTAGTAAGACGCGGTGATAATAATAATAATAATACTTTTATAAACTCTAGAAAGATTAATAGTAATAATACTTTGCACCGCGTCTTACTATCCGTTCGGGTGGTATTTATAGATACTAATTACACTTAGTTGGTTGAATATAGTGGTAGTGAGCCCGCATTTGGCTGGAGGGAGAGTGAAAAACCATATAGGAAAATCTCCCCCAGTTCACGCGAGCGAGATTAGAAACTTGATCTACCCGTCCTCGGTAGTCTAGCTCAACACGAAACTAACGCGTTAGCTAGCACACCATCAAGGCGGGTCTATATAGATTAATGATTGGCCTTGTTAGTGTGTTTGCCTAGGGTTTATAACAAACAGTTGCACTGAGAGGGCTTATATATAAATTTTATAAGAAAATTATATAACATTTTAATAAAAAGTATAATTTATATTTAATTTTTTAAGAACAAAAAAAAAAACGAGCGTGGTCAATTCATCCCTTGTAAAGTGCTAGCCATTGTTGTTAATCATCAAAATAGAAAATAATAGTTGGTTTAAACAGCATCGGTGAGCATGCAGGCTAAATGTCTGGCACTACCGGAAATATGTGTTTCGAATCCTGGATGCTTGAATTCAGACGGTTTTTCATAAATCAATTCTCACACCCTCTCCAAGACAAAACGTATACAGTTTATCCTAAGTTTATCTATTTTATCTTTAACAAATTAGCTTTATCAAAATATGTATTTTTTTACCTGATACCCTTTTAGGATATCTACTCAACTTAGGCTAACCGGATAGTGAATGAGAATTCAGAAGAAATTAATCTAAATTTTCTTAAAGGGAGATGGTATATCGTTAGTCTGAAAATCCCTCTCAATAAACTCGTACAGTATTCGAACCTTAATCGTCCCGTCACAAGCTAAAACAAACTAGACGAGCCTTACATTTACCAAGCGTGCACACCAATGTGTTTTTTTGTGTGATGGCTTAATTTAAATTAATTTGTAATTCGTCTAACAAAGGAAAGATACAAAATGTACAAAAACACAAGCAAAATAAACAACAACACAACAACATTTATTTTGAATCGTACCCACTTTGTCAATACTACTGTCACCTTCTTAACCTTCATCCTTCCAATCAGTAAAACGTGAATGGGTCTATATGTCTGTGTTGTACCCTACGGCGGGCTTATATCTAGTGCTTGGTTCTCCTCTCATCCTCTTTATCCCAGTTGTACCGGTGACCCAGTTTCTTTACTCCCCATTCTACCCCGAATGCCCTTTCTCCCCTCCAATCCCCACCCGCTAACCGTATCAGAACTGATGTACAGACTACACATATGAGAAATAGAATCGATATCATTCATTTTTAGTGTTGGTTCTGTTGTCGTTCTCTCATTCGCCTTCGATTTTTAGTCAAGATTTTTTTTAATATATTTATTTAAAAACAAAATTAGTCTACGTCTGTAGGCATATGGGCCAAATTTTAGGCACACTTAGTATAGTTTTGTAATGACGGTTAGTAAGAGGAAAGACTTCCAGCTGGGTGTTCTAAGGGTGTTTTTCCTCTTAAATTGCTTACCCTCTCCGTCGATTAAAATGTGGTACACTTTTGTTTAAATTCCATCATCTGGATCCCTATCCTATTAACGTAATTATATTACGATCACCACGCCGTGTTATAAAAAACAGTTTAGTTAAAAAAGGAAATATGATTTGAATTTTGAGAAATATGGCTAGCTCTGACAATACGTCCCGCAAATGTTCTTTAAAATTAATCGAACTCAGGATCTTTTGCACACAACACAAGTTTATTACCATAACCGAAACAAGGATAAATTGATGATTCAGCTAAGTAGCTAGATTAAAATAGATTTTAAAATAAATTGTTTGCATTCATAGGTCATTCAATGGTTTCCAATCGAGATTACTCAGGTTGGATTTCAATTAAATCCATAAAGAATGTTTTTTTTTAAATATAAATATGACATCAGTTATCACTCAGGAATTCAAATGTTGACGTGGAAGTAAGGTTGGAACTTGCTTCAGTGGCCGCATGGTCCAAAGCGTCACTCTCGTAATAGACTAGACTGCCGATGACAGGGAGATTGGGGTTCAAATCCTGGTTGGGTGTATTGAGAGTTGTTTTCCCTAAATTGTTTTATATCACACCTATAAACAAATACGAATACACTTTCTTTAAATAAAGCTTCCGTTATCCTTTTCTCATTAAATTAATTGTACCTTAGGCATACAACCTGAACAGGTGGTGTTTAAAAAAAATTGAATTGTAGTGTTTTATGGGCTATACTATATCTAGATGCCTTTACGAAAGTATCAATTTTTATTAAGTAAATCAAGTGAGTTCGTTAACTTTTTAGCGCCACGTCTTACCACCCATCCGGGATGCCCATATTCGGTTATATAAATAGGTTTGGGAGCCAAACGGTATTCGTATACCGGCCTCCCAGAAGAGAGCCTGACTGAAATTGAAACACGGGAGTGTTCCAATGAATATTTTTAGATATACAACCAGATACAGTAAACACGCGTCATTTCACTGCATATTATTGTGAACAGGAATTTTAGCGCTGAAAAAATATAAATCAAATACCAGAAAATAGAAGTGCTTATTTATGTTTTTGAAGAGATGATAGCTGGTTTTTATTATATTATACCTTATATTAAAATCAAGCTCATAACTCTCATTGGATTTATATTATTTATGTGGTTGTAGTGCTTTAAACATTGTGGATTTCTAAGGATCGTACTAAAAGGCAGTTTTTTATATATTATAAAAAAATCACTGATATAAGTTTTATTTTTGAAGGTATTCCTTGTAAATACTAAATAATCTGTTAGAAATCCGTTATATTTCATTCCGTAAGTGCACTCCATGTAAAAATGTTGGAGAACTACAGACATGACAATCGAACACATTTGTGGATTTCCTCCGAATTAAGCTTAAACTTGAAGTTTTTAAACATGCAAATGTATTGGGATTATTAATAATTATTACTAAACATAAAGTCACACCGGTTTATTAGTAGAAAATAGTTAAATCTATAAAACATAGCAATAAATAAAAATCTACGTATTATATGTGTATAACCTATTCTAAAAAAAAAAAAAAAGTGTACATTTTTTGTGTTTCTCTAAGCTTAGCGTATAAGAGCCACCATATGGACATTTATACACATTTCACTTAATAATGGTAGATTTTACAAAACTATAAACAACACAACAGTTTATTTTAGTACTGCATCTTACTACCCATTCAGTTTACACTTTTGTATAAGTTACTAATTACGACGCGTTTCAATGACCGGATTGTCCAAGGCAAACTCTCACTCACACTAGACTAGCTGCCAAAGACGGAGAGATCAGGGTTCAATTCCAGTCGAGTGTACTGAGGGTGGTTTTCCTGAATGGTTTTCCAATTTCCCTTAACACCAATGCCGATAAACTTCGATTAACTTCAACCTTCCTAATCCCTAACATATAAGTTTAATAACACATAGGCGTACAGCCCGAACGGATAGTAAGATTCGTTGTTAATTAAAAAAGCTACTAGCTAAATTGATGAGCTAGGGATAGGAAAGGTTTCATCTATAAGAAGTGTACCAGCATTTGCACGGAGCGAGATAGATAGTGGGGAACCAACACTACCTTTATCGTTCTGTTTGAAAAAAATGCTTCACTCAAAAACTACTTTGGTAGCAATATTAGTTGAATTACTTATTTATAGTATAAATATATAATCAGTTAACTTATTTTTCAAAGAAGTGGATTTAATTATCATATATATATATATATATATATAGTTTGCAATCAACAATGTGATCCAAGCTTTGCCATATTCAATAAACAATAATTATATAATTTATTAAGTTTTGACTTAAAATTAATTTTGGAAATTTAAAGCACTAAACAGTTTGTAATGCAATGTTGTAATTTTAAAAGCAATTAACGGTTGTTAGTGCCTTACACTCATAGACGTCTAGTCGTGCGCAACAATTGACAATTAAATCGGAATTAGAACCGTTAATCATGTCGTCACGTAGCTATTATTTGTTCTGTCAAGTCCATAGTAGTTAAAATTTAATTTTATAATAATTCATATTGGTTAGTTGTAGAAAAAATATAATCCAGATAATTAATTAATTTTGTTAGGTTTAGGTGACGATATTTAATCTAACAACATTTTCTCTTGATCCTTCGCATATTGCTCACAACACTATTTTTACAGTCTATTTTTAGCCAAAATATAAAATATCTATATACAAAGAAAATAATGTAATGTTAACTCTAGCCAGTAGGAAAAACACTGAGTTAAATACTAAAAACCCAGTTTGAGAGAAAAGAAAAATACTTTTTTATCCAACGACTTGGAGAAATGTTTATCTTTCCCTCAAAGAGATGAAAAAATAACACACGTGGGAGATTGGCAAATGAAAAATTCTTAAAAAAAGCATGAAAGAGTCTGCGTTACGTAAAAAGTGCATTTCCAGATCTACGAATAAAATCGTACACCAACAAAATCAACGTTAGAAATGTTATGTTGAAATGAATGAAGCATGTGTTTATATTTAATTCAGTGCAATACGATAACTTTGTTAATCAATATATATTATAGTAATTTTTTACTGGTCCCAGGGAAAATATATGATTATATAGTTTTTAGCTGCATTGCTGGTCTTGCTGACTAAATATTAGGCTCATGGAGTCTTGTTTTTTAATGACGGGGAGGTGTATCTTGGAGTCCTGACTGGGTTTATTGAGTGTGATTTGTAATAGCTTGTTTCTCAATAACTCTTCACTAAAATGTGCGTATATTTACTCTGATCCAGCCTTCCTCATACCAACCCCATGAGTTTAGTTAAATGGGGATATCATTGATGGTTTGTCAAATCCTAATTTAAGAATTTATCTGGAAAAGCTATGAATAAACCGAAAAAAATCAAATAATCACAACTTTTCTTGTAACATAATATTAAAGTTTTAAATTTATCATCTTAGTCCACCACAAAATACCTTTTTTATCTTAACTAATTGAATCTAATGATTGGTGATAGATTGTTACGAAACATTAAACATCATAGTATGATATTGATTTTAGAATTTGCATTTTTAACAAATTATGCTATAAAGAATATTTTTAATAACTTAAAAAAATATGATTATTGATTAAATTAGACGTGTTATACCAAATGAATAACTATTTGATATGAAAATGATTCTCTGCTTAACTTTATTTCTAATATAAACTTGTTTATTGAATATAATATATTTTTGTGAATGCTCATTAGGATTTTTTGAGAAAGACTCTATATTTATAAAATATTTCTTTTTGCATCATCCAAATGTCAAATGTTGTACCAGAGACAAGTAGAAATAGTACTGTACATGAATGAAAGATCTAGAGCGGGCTGCATTTTAAAATATCTCAGTTAAAAATAGTATTTGAAGAATCAGCAAATAAAACTATTCCAAATTAAGTATATATATTATTTTAACTTGTGAATTTATTTAAATGAAAATATTTTTTTAAATTTGTGTATAGTATCTATAGAAATCCTTTCCCATTTTGTCCCTTACCACCTATTTCTCTCTTTTTTAATCTCTTCTCACTCCATTACGCTCAATCCTGTTCCTTCTTCCCTCTTGACCACTTTTACTCATTCAATCCCTGCATTAATTCCTCATTCACCCATTTCCTATTTCTTAATCCCTCTACCCACTTAAACCCTACCATAATCTTTTTACGGGCTTCTCACTCCTGTATTTTTCCTTTTTCTTTCTCATAAACAATTAATGTTTTAATTTTAGACATTTTAATAGGTAGCTTTGGTTATATCTTTTTTAAATCATCTATTTATAAATAAATATTTATATTCATGTACAATTCGGTCCACAAAACAATCGCCTACTTAAATTTAAGTTAATATATTCTAAATGTTTCCAAGTACTTTTAATAGCAATATTATATATTATAACTAACCAATCCACATATTTTAAATCTATCTTCTTGTTTTAATGAATACTTTCTATTGAGTTTCTCATGAATAGACAAGTTAAATCGTTAAATAGTTTTTTTCTTTTGAAATGACTTAAGTTTCATGAGAGTTGTAATCGTAGTTTTCATATTTAACCTAGATATATTGCTATTAATTTATTTTCATATAAATATATATTTATATTCTAATAGATGGATAAATTATAACTTAATTATATTTAATAATTTTATAATATAATTAATTTATATTTTATCCATTTATTTGTATACATTAATTATATGTATAAATTATCATATATAATTAATATATATTTTATCCATCTATTTGTATATATGCGTATAAATTTATATAATATAATTAAAATATATTTTTTTCATATATATTTATATAGCTTTATTTTAAAAATGACAACGCATCACTGATACGCTCTGTCTGATACACTGGGGTGATAATGTTTTAGTCTCTTGTCAGAGTATAGAGAGCTCTGGTCGGCTATATGGTTGCATCGTGGTACACCAGAGGTCAGGTCATGTATCTTCTCGTGAGCTTGGCTTGTCACAGGGCACCAGTTGTGTCAAATTAGCTTTTTTTCCCAGCCAGTGTTTTTTATTTTTCAAATTGTTTCTAGGAGTTAGTTTAACAGCTAGTCCCTAGTTGGGTTTCTAGATTTTTTGGAATATTGTATTAGCCTTTTTCTGGTGGGAAATAACTACTTTATTCAAGTGATGCTTTTTTTTTTCTTTTCAAGATCTAAAATATTTCTTGAAGTGAAGTCGATAGATGTAGACTTATTTTTTTTTTGTTTAGTAAGTAGTATTTATCAATGTAATTTATAGAATGAATAAAAAAAATCCTTATGAAAGAAAGAAATAGAAAGTGGCTCTACACCTATATTCAATTGAATTCTAAAAGTATTTCTATTTTAAGTACGAATATTCTATATCTTAATTGATCTAAATGTTATTACTAATTTAAAAAAAATATTTATCTTGTGTCAATAATTTTGTCAGAGCCCATAGCTTACCCATGAATTGCTTTCAACTATTTAAGGTGGACAAAACTTTTATTTTCTTTACAAGATACCCTAACCGTGTTTTAAAAACAGAGTTAAAACAAGGTAGATCTCCTTTAATTTAAATCAATTAAAGCGCGGAATTAAATAACTTTGGTCATTTCAGGTGGGATTTTGTTTATATGAGGTGGCCACACTGCATGGTGTTAATATATTATTCCGGGAGGTTTCAACATAGTGGCAATACTTCTCTATATATTCATAACACCACATCTCACTACTCGTCCACTGTTCAGCTGAAACGCATGAGTACTAATTACTCTTACACGTTATTTATGAGGAAGGTTGAATTTAGGGGAAATCTACCCGTATTTGCAAGGAAGGAGAGTGGAAAACCATTTAGGAAAAGACACCATAAGTTAACCCGACTGGAGATTCAAAACCCATTCTCCCCGTCATCGCCTGAAGAGGTGTCATATTTTTTAGCTCAGTCGGTAGCGTGTCTATATATTGAACTTAGGGTCCCGAGTTCGATTCCCGGCATGAACACTGTTGAAGATGCATACATGGATGTGCGCGTATAAACTCAGCGTTTAACCTTGATTAGAGAGTGATACAGGTCAATACTAGATAAATAGGCAATAAAATAAATATATATAACCACCTATAAATGGGCAGTAAAATGAATAAAATTAATTATAAATGGGCATTAAAAAATTTACCGGTAATTGTAATTTTAGTATTACAATTAAAATTATTTTACTGCCCATTTATCTAGTAATGACCTGTAATTTAGTTGATCATTTCAACCATACGGGTCATTCCTTACTTATTGGTCATCATTTCAACAGATAGTCACAAAATATAAGTGATTTACAAATCTATAGTCAACTTAAGTCATAAAAGAGTATTAATTTCACAATACCCTCGCTAGCAGGTAAGCTGTATAAACCTCAATCTATTATAACCTGGTTAGCCAAGAATGGAAAGTTAAGAGCTCAAATTCTATCCCTGTGTCGTGAGTGTGATTTTTTTAATGGATTTTCCCTCGGTATCTCCATGCAAATATAAACATACCTCCTCTAAATTGTACCTTAGAACACGAATACAGTCAGGAAATTCATGCTTTTAATCTATCAGAAAATTGTTGACATCTCGACTATTGTCAAGGAATGTAAAACTAAGAATATAAAAAATAATAATTTGCTGGTTGTTATCTATGGGTGTGAAAATCTTGCCACTAAATTTGGATGAAATTTAGCTTCCAGACAACTATCCAAAATATGTTTTGAATAAGGAATATTAAACAATTTAATTTATCTCTTGCGCTGAAAAAGGTGAACATGTGTAGTAATAAATACAGTAGATATATTATCAACAATATGACACAAATATACAAAAGTAACATATATAAACATGTACAAACATCAATATATTAAATAAAAATCATAAACATTGACAGTTCGAAATGTTTAAAGTGAAATAATCAGAAAACATTCCAAAGCTTGGTGCTAAACGGTATATTGCCACTTATGCTAATTGCATGGATCCAATGATTTACTTAGATGTGAGCATGATATTTGGGTCCGTTTTACAAGGACCATTTTGTAGCCACAGCGTGACGGACACATTGTGGTTATATAGCGTCACATCACGGCAAAACCATTGTGGTGCATGGGACTTTCCCCACAGAGTGAGCCAAACATTCTGTGGCATGCTACCAATGGGACACAGCGTGTCTCTTTGCTTCCAGTAGTGCTCCACAAAATATGGCTTAAACCACAGGATACACAATCATTTGTAAGAGAACATTTACCCGAGGCATAATTTGTGGGGTTTCGAAAGTGTTGAAATATTACAACTTTCCATATGGATACTAATATATAACATTTTGTAATATAATAAACTGTTTTATAGCTATGTTATTTTTCAATATTACATTTTTACACATATTTTGCATTTTGCGTTATTTTTAATTGTGTGACTAATTTTTAACTTTCTATATTTTATTCACTATTTTATTTTTATAGAGTAGAATATTTAAAAACAATATCTTAATCATTTATTTCGAGTTATTCTTATACATTTTCAAAAACAGAGTGTATAAAAGTATAGATAGGCCAATATCAAGCAATTTATTCTGTGCACTTTCCTATTTCCGCTTCGACGTAACTATAACAAGATACCCGCCTAGGTGGCGTAGTTAGCTAACGCGCTAGTTTTGTGTTGAGCTAGACTGCCAAGGATGGGGAGATCAAGGATCGAATCTCGGTCGGGTGAATTGGCAGTTGTTTTTCTAAATAGTTTTCCACTCTCCCTCCTCGCAAATGTGGATTTACTTCCTCTGAAATATAACCTTCCCAATTCCTAACCCATTAGCGTAATTAGTACTTAAGCGTATACGCCGAATGGGTAGTAAGACGCGGTGCTAAATAAAATAGATAAAAAATAAAATATGATAATTTGAAATTCGTTCACATCCATAGTAACACTGGCGTCCCCTAGTGGATTTCCTGTGTCTCGGCAAATATAACGTGTAGAAACCTGACATTTTGTGGAGCCACGCTGAATCATCATAATGTGGCTCAACAAAGTCCTCTGTTAGAGGGGGCTGACGTCATTTGGACACTATCGCTGTCCGCACGCACCACGTGTGGGATTTGCACTTCTACTGAGCACTTAGTAAATATAAATAGACGTTTCTAAGTCCATTTCACAAGCTATTGGGTACGATAAACATAGTTCGTGAAATATTTCCATTGTGAATAGTACACAAGCTCAAATATGAAGATCTTGGAAGTAATTTTTAATTTATGTACAATAAAAGTGACTTCTTTTGAATTATTTCTTTTTTAGCAAGCCTTTCATGTTTATTAAAGTGTACTATTTACGCAAATGTGTTTGGGATGAGGAAGGTTGAATTTGGTTGGCGTTCATAAAATAAACACATCGAGTATGCTTGATTGGGATCTACGCCCAAATCTCCACGTCATCATCAGTCCAGTCTTATACAAGAGAGATGCCATAGACCAGTGGTATTAAAGATTTTTTTGTTGTTGTTCACGTACCCCCAGACATAACTTATATTCAACCTTTAACCCCAAACTGTTGTTTCATAGTGCAAGTTATACATATTTTATAATCTACATCTAAAATAAATGTCGCTGCCATATTGTATGTAAAGTCCAGATTGCTTATGGATGTATCTAAACTTGCCCTTGAATAGTCTGTGTTTAGCTTTAAATAATATATAAACTATATAAATATATTGTTTCTCATGAAACAAAACAGGATATTTCGCCCGTTGGCCCTGGAGTTTCCCTTGTAACTTTCAAACTAATGGACGTATTTGGTGTATGAGAAGCTCTCAGGGGTTGAGAGCGAGTGAAACACCCTGTATAAATAATATGATATATTTTTTTAGTTTTATGTGCCCCCTAAGATATCTTGGTCTACCCCCAAGTCTCTAGTACCCCAGGTTGAGTAACACTGCCTTAGCCTATTCACACACCGAGGTGGGTTAAAGATCCAGTGTACAAGTAACTTAGCCGTACACTACATCACTTCTTAAATCCTAAGAGCATAATAATTTTTCGTAAACACTAATAACATTTCCAAAATCCACCTTAAACTGCAATTTGGTGATAACATGTTTTTACAAACCACTTCATATCAAATGTTCTCCAGCTAAAAGTTTTTTATTGCTTGAAAATGCTGTCAATCTGTATTTATTTTCTGTAAGTTTGAATTCTGTAAGATTTAGACATTATTATTATTATTATTACTATTAATATAATACTTTTTATTAAAAATGAGAAATCAAATGGTGTATTAGAAGTAATATCCTCAATGTGCCACACATATATATTTATCACCATGTCTTTTCACCAGTTTGGCTTGTACACATTTGGACCTATCACGCTAGTGTGTTAGAGAGGAGTTAGATTAAATTTACAGAAAGTGTATCCACATTTTTGCGGAGACGCTTGGAAAACTATTTAGAAGAAACCAACCCCTGAACACCCGACCATTATTTGAGCCCCTATAGACTCAAAACTGGGTGCTCAGCCTATTGAAAGTGATAATCGCTTAGGGCCAGTTTCACAGTCAGATTGAGTACGCCTCAAGTGCGGCGCTATACTAAATACATGATGACATCTACCTAGACAAGAACTTACTTGACTGGTTTAGAATATTAAACTGCCATTACATTCTGGTTTAGGTAGGTCTGGTGTCAGATAATTTAGTTTAGTAAGTATCGTGTCTGTATAGTGAGCTAAGTTTCTTGGGTTTGATTCCCAGTATGGCCAAATAATTTATCATAAGTTAAATGTGGGGTTTCCCCTTTCAAAATAATGAATTGATGACAGAGATCTGGGTGTTGTGTCTGTTCTAGATTTAAGTTACTTTATGGTCGTGTGCTGATATTATCTGTTGGTTCAGAAAGTGAACGTTAAATAACTCAAATAAAAAATAAAATAGATAAAAAAAGTAGGACTGGTGTCATGTGTTTAGTGCAGCGTTGTACTTGGTGTTTTCTCATTTTGAAAATGAATCTGGCCTTATGAAACTGGTTCACTTTAGACATCGATCGTTCGGCCTCTGAAGTGGGACACAACTCTACTGGTATTTTTTTTTGTTCAAGGACTTGATAAATTATCTGTAAGTTTTCAAAAGAAATAATATTCTAATCTGAAATACGTTCACTGTTTATACAGTTGTCAGAACTAATTGCAATATGCTAATATAAGTAAAAAATAGGGTGCTGTTATAATTTGATAACTAAGATGGAACTACAAGTATAAACATTACACGAAATAAAACTCTCGTTGATAAAAGGCTATTAACCAAAACTATAGTGGCACATAAAACTATTTTGTATCTATCAACGGTAGACTTCAGTGGTCTTGGGGTAAAGTAACCGTCTCATTTCTCGATGTTTGTGGCTTCAAATCTAGCTGAGGTCGACATATTTATCTTGAGCGATAAATATCCGTAGCACAGCTTCCTTCAGAGGGGAGGTAGAGCGGTTGGTCCCATGTCGATTGTAGAATGTATAAATATCCTAAATGGTATCTGAAAGTACCTCTCCCAGTCAAATTAATAGCCCTTTCACTCTCGCCCGTAGTAATACTTGTGTGCTTATATAATCAGGTGGTTCAGTAAATTCACGTTAAATACCTAAAGTAAATAAAACAAATAATAAAAATATAAAAATCAACTAAATACATTTTATTTGTAGCTATAATTGTTTTAGCACATGTGTTTATATCACGATTGTCCATTATTATATTTGATTATATTTGATTAAAATAAAAATAAATCCGTTTCAAAATATAAAATACACCATCCGTTTATTCAATCAATCATATCAAGCCTATAAAATATAATATAGGCCTAAGTTAAGAAAATGCCGACATGGTGTATTACCTGTAAGGGATGTACACAGTTATTAATGCTAGTGGGGTAGGAAAGAGTAGGGTAAAGTATGTAGGAAATTTAAGAGCATTTTCATGAAGAAAGAGTGTAAAACCATTTAGGGAAAATTATTCTGAGTACACCAAACTAGAAATCGAGCACCAACCTTTCCGTTAATGACACTTTATACCATGTGACCATCAATGGTGGTACTTGGGATTGAGCCAGTTAGCAGTTTGCCGCCATAATCACAGATCTATAGGGACGGACTAGATCACGTGTATCCGTGCACCTGTAAGACGTGATTGAAACAATTCCATGGAATAAGTTGGCCCTGAGGCGGCACTTTGCCACACTCAGACCACTAAACATCGGTTTACCTCTTACCATTATTTAGATGATTCAGTCAAGGTCGTCGTCAGCCTTTTTGTTCCTTTTTGTGTTGCTAAGGTTTTGAAAATAGATATATAATTACAGTGAAAGACGTAGATACGAGCCCAAATAAAAATATATCAGGTAAAAGAAACCTTTTAGTACATGAGTTAGGTAAGTTTGGTGGTAAACATTTTAATAGAGGATTTATTTTGTGATTTGTATTCTTTATCTTGTACGTAGTTTAAATAGCTATTTTAACCAGTTATTGGATGATTAATATTTATATGTCCTCAAATAAAAGTGCTTGTCAAAATAAATGTATTAAATGAGAGAACATATATTTTTATTTTCGTATAGGTATAAATACATTTTTTTCAAAATTAGTTATTAGTTAAATAAAGGTGTTTATTTTATAATTTTATTATAACTAACATTATAAAAGTATATATATTGAAATAGAAGTGCTCTTTAGCATATCTATCACTTAATCTTTCACCATGTCTTAGTACCCGTTCGATCTACACGCATACATTAATTATTATAATGAAATAGGGATGCAGAGGGTAACATTTTAGGGAAATGTACTTGAATTTGAGGTAAGAAAAAGTGGCAAACAATTTAGGAAAAACACCCTCAGCACACCCAACCAGGTTTCAAACACCAATCTCCCCGTAGCCCACAACCCAGTCCAACACGAGAGTAACTCCTTAGACCAGGGGTCCGCAATAGGTCGATTTCGCAACAATTTTCAGTCGATCGCGTAAGAAAACTACATCGTCGCAAAAAGGTAAGCTTACCTTGCATTATTCCCCTATTATACAGCTTATAAGTTAAGGCCATAGTGTAATCCGTAAAGGACTTCTACCTAGGTGATGTTTTCGCCACTTTGTAACTTTTGAAAGAGTAGGAGTAGAGACGCGAGATTTTCACCCAACGTTAGCGTTTTTTCAACACGTCGTCTCTATGACGTCATAGGTCACGTGGGTGGCACTAACCTAAAACAGCGCGACCCTCGTATATCCGGTCAGGATAAACGGAGTGTACATTTTATTTGTTTTATGTATTTTCTATAAAGGTAGGAACAAAAGTATTGGAGGAAATATTGACTTTAAGGATTAAATACAGGATATTTAAGAAAAAAATAAAAGAAGAATGGAGAAACAAAGGATGATCAAGGGACCTTTGATAAATGGAAAAATTGATCGGAGCTCAAAAAGATTGCCGACCCCTGCGTTAGACAATCCACCCACCGATGCGAGCCACACATTTTTGAAGTTTAACACTTTGTGAAAGAGAAGCCTCAAATTTAAAGTAACAGATTTTCGCCCCCAGCTTGCACAGAACTGGGACCATTTAATGAATTACCGACTGTTATATTATTTACATTTATTTGACTATTTTTTTCTAGAGCTTTCATATTTTATTAATGTATATATATATTAATGACTAATGAAATTAAGGCCCCCCCCCCCCCGAAATTTTATGAACAAGATATATATATATATATAGCCTTGTTTATGGTTCGAACAATATAAAAATTAAGAAACAATTAGAAATTAGGGGGCTGTGTTACCATAAAAAGTACAAGTACTTCAGAGAGCTTCTAGAGGTGTTTAATATTTAGAATTTTTTCTATCCTTTGGCAGTTAGGATGTTATGTTGCCAAAAAAAACCACTTCAGATAGCTTCTAGAGGTGTTTAATATCTAGAAATTTGCTTAGACTTTGGCAGTTAGGGGGTTATAATGCAATAAAAAACCTTCAGATTGCTTCTAGAGGTGTTTAATATCTAGACATTTTCCTAGCCTTTGGCAGTTAGGGGATTATGGTGCAATAAAAAAACACTTCAGATAGCTTCTAGAGGTGTTTAATATTTAGAACTTTTCCTAGCGCACGGCAGTTAGGGGGTTATTTTGCCATAAAAAACACTTCAGATAGCTTTTAGAGGTGTTTAATATATAGAAATTTGCTTGGACTTCGGCAGTTAGGGGTTATGATGCAATAAAAAGCCTTCAGATAGCTTCTAGAGGTGTTTAATATCTAGACATTTTCCTAGCCCTAGGCAGTTAGGGGATTATGGTGTATTAAAAAAACAGTTCAGATAGTTTCTAGAGGTGTTTAATATTTAGAACTTTTCCAAGCGCACGGCAGTTAGGGGGCTATTTTGCCATAAAAAACCCTTCAGATAGCTTCTAGAACTGTTTTAACACTTAAAAAAATTTCTAGCATCTGGCAATTGGGGGGTGTTCCCACCAACCCCACTCCCCCTGAAATTATTGGCTGGCAATGGCCTTGCATGGAATATTGAAATAAAAATATGGGTTTTTATTGAATTACCAATCTATAAAAGAAATATTCTTTACGAAAGTATTTAGTAAATCTCTACTATAAAATGGCAATATATGTTCTATGTATTTTCTTTCACTAAACCATGAAAATATTTTAATATATTTTAGTGTTTTTATAGGTATTTATGATATCTGTCAAAAGCAACAGCTGCAGATCATTTATGACTGGACGGTAAAATATATCTAGTAGCTTCTCAAGCCGTCAGATAAGGTTCTTCTTAAGAAAATTGCACTGAAGATTTCAAGACAAAGAAAATTTCCAGTCAAAGGTTAACAATATTCTTATTTTTAATAAAGGACAGATGATTACAGACTAAAACCTATGATTGGTTATGCTTTCAAAATCCCAACCTAGAGTAAGAACATTCAACTTGTTTGTAAGGTGTGACAAAGGGTGTATTCTACTTACAGCAAAGGTCGGTAGGATAATTACTAACATACTTGTTTAGTAGGTGGACAGGAGGGAGGGGGATATTGTGTGGGAAGGGGCCCACTCCCGTTAATGGACTAGTTTGCCCGAAGCGGTAGTTCAGTCTAGTTTAATGATTTTGATGGATGTGTACCGTTAAATCTCATTAATTGTTTTAAGCCTGTCGTGTCCATAAGGTCAGGATAGACTTGGTCAGGTAAGGTTGTAACGTGTAATGAAAATAATGGGAATTAATGAAAACTAATTTTCTGTTTTGTCCAACCTCATTATTTGACATATAATATATGTGCGTGCAAATATTTTGCATAATTTTACTTTGGTTGATATGTAAATTAACTGGAGCCAGAATGTAAATCCCGAATGGGTAATTAAAGAAACAAAAGCCAGATTTAATATATTGTATTGCACGTCGTTTATTTATTCATTACATAGCGTTTTATATCTCCTCTGATCCCACAACTAAATTTAAGAACCCGTCTCACCCCAGGTAGGTTGGTAGTACAGTTCAAACATGATGCCACATTGTGTGTTAGTTCTCTGTACATTCCACTTTATAAGAAGAGTCGACTTGAGAACAGTGAAACTATTATACAATATTTTAAAAATATAGTAAAATTAAAGATTAAACTAATTCAACATGTGAAAACTATTAGCCTGATTCAAATTTTGCGTTTTAAGAGGAAAAATATAATGAGCCAGAATTATATGCGTTATTTCATTAGAGAATAATAAATTATATATATAATATTGTGGCCATCGAGCCAACAGATGAGCTCTTAACAGAAGTTTCATGACACTAGGATCTTGTTCCAAAGCTGCAAATGTAACTGTACACTTAATTTACACTTAAAAGAGCAGTCTTACCTTGATGGATTACATCATGGAGTAGCTTACAAGATAGATCCAGAGTGTGGACTGTAGAGTAAAAAGTCATAGTAAATAAAGTGTACAAAATAATACTGATGCAAGCTCCCTTTCTCTTGAATGAGATTTCAAACCACACCCCACGTATTGGTTTTTCACTAATTTGTATCATGTTAGCCTAGAATTTAATACTTGGTTCATTAAAAACAATTCATAGACGACGTATCCTCAATGTAGTATCTGCTATGAACTATACTTGATGAACCAAATTTTAAATTCAAGTTTTTTATGGCAGTTATTAGACGGTGATCTCTTAAGACAGGAGTGTACGAGTGTTAGTACAAATTTTACTAACAATATTGATCTAGAAATACAAACTGACCATCAGACCCGGT
Source organism: Timema podura (assembly GCA_033556935.1). NCBI lineage: Eukaryota > Metazoa > Arthropoda > Insecta > Phasmatodea > Timematidae > Timema > Timema podura. The sequence continues at coordinate 31,912,871 of JAVRXN010000010.1, forward strand.
GAACCAAATGGTGACTGGAATGTCAGGGCTTTAATCTCGTCTGGATGTATTGATGTCGGTTTATATTTGATAGTTTTTCCGTTGGCTGTTTTCCACACAAATAAGGTTTCATTTCTTCTAAATTCTAATTCAATCATCCGCTCCTTATTAATATTATTAAATGTGTATAACCTGGATTATAAATAAGACAGAGTTAACAATATATTTTTAAGTGTTACGCTTATAAACATTTCTTTATGTTATTCAATAATTTCACGAACTAATCTAGGCACACAAGACGACAGATGCAAATTTTAAGAGAATAAATTAGGGCTCATCGGGAGAAAGGATACGAATCTACCAATTCAACCCTCTCTTTCTTGACCATGCACTCCTGCAGTATTTAAACCCGGTTTATCTTTGTTCTTGCTGAGCGATACAGAGGATCAAAGGCTTTTATCAGTTTAAACCCACATTGGTACGTAGCACCTGAAATTATTTAACCTCTGGAGACTGAACAGGGGTGAGTTTTAAATAACATCTTTGTTTCTAGAAGGGTTTGTTGAGGGGCACAGTCCTAAGCCGCTGGAGTCAAGACGTTCTCTAGTCCCGGGGGCAAATAAAATGTTTACTTATATAGTGAATTTATAGGACATATCTTAGACTTAGAAAATAGAGGGAGGGAATTTATTTAATGTACTGCTATAAGATACATGTTTTTGAACTTTCATTCTTGGCAATTAAAATATCATATAAATTTATTAAATTTATAAGCTTGACTCTTGAATTAAAAGCTTAGCATGGTATTTAAATATATTTTTAATACAAATAATGGAAATATGTATAAATAATATTTCCTACCTTTGGATTATCTAATTACAATTTCAATATATATATATATATATACATGTACAGTGAATATACATATATGTACAGTATATATATTATATATAAATATGTATGTATATAAAAATGTGTATATATATATATAAAAATAGAGTTTGCGAGTACTCGTAAACTCAAGTTCTAAAAGCTGTTCTATCTTGACTCAAAGATTTTTACAAAGATTGAAAAATTTAAGTAATCGTAATTTTCAATCTTTTCTCAAAAATTCCTGGTTTAGATAGTTTTACTCGGTTAGAAAATATAATTTCATGGCAAATCAAATCCCCCAATATTTCCTTTAGTTTAATTTTAAAAAATACGTAAAATAATAATAGTGAATTTTTAAAAAAATTCGAATTTGTGTTTTTGTAAATTTTTTCATGAATCATATAAAAAATATTCCTTTATGATTTATGCATGAATTTACTACATAAATTGAAATTCAAATATTTCTTGTAAACAATTTTACATCCATTACTGTTTCCAACCTGTGGCCCGGGTCAGTTTTTTATCCAAGGTATATATATATATATATATATATATATATATAATAATTCCACTACCGGTTTGTTTAGGCCTGTCGTAGCTTCATACGCCTTATAATCTAACTTAAGACTGGTACAGGCACAATATCCAGTTCCCGGCTGTTATTTCATCGCTGTGAAAGTGTTAACCCACATTTCACCAATGACAAATTGTTCGGTCATGCCAAGAATAGAACCCGGGACTCTTGACTCAGTAGACAGACACACCACCGACTGAGCTAAGGTGTTGGGTATCATTCACCAATATTGCTCGAGCTCAAAATAATCTCATTTTTATTCAATCTCTACTTGAACTCAACTCGAAGTAAAATATGACTACTCGCTCATACCTAATAATAGTAATGAATAATAATAATAATAATAATAATAATAATAATAAATCAATAACAATCATTAATAAATAATAATGCCTAAATAACCTTTCGAAATTCTACGAAACTTAGGTTTGTAGGAAATGTATATTCTATTAATGTGTATTATCTAATTTTTACGTAAAATATGGCCTATTCAAGATTGGCTTTGGTATGTTTGCCAATTCAAATCATGGCCAGGTCGAACTTACTTAGGCATAGCTAGTGTGATTTGAAGTCAGATATGATACGAGATATGAATTCTCTTTTAATTGTAGTACAAGATGTTAATATTCCCTAGAACTCCTTAAGAGGTTTTATATATTACTGTAGTTATACAGCAGAATGTTGGCTTCTATTTATAAAACTTTTTTTTGTTCCTTAATAAATTTGGTATATTATTAAAAACCAGGGGCTGGGAAACCTTTTAGTCAACCATTGATTTCCTAGTATACTTTTTTCTACATAGGTTTTATTTATTCATTTTATATTAATTCCATAAATTCAATATTTCATCACATACTGATACCTCATCATTCTATAAAAAATATAAATGAAATAGAATGCACATTTTCATTATTATTTTTTCTTACTACACGCTCGGGCTTTACGCTTATGTACATATTACGCTAATAACTTAGCGATCAGGATAGTTGAACTTATAGGAAATGTACACACATTTGCGTGGAGGGAGAGTATTAATAATCTAGAAAAAACCCACCCTAAATACATTCGACTGGGATTCAAACACCAATCTTCCCATCAACGGCTGTTCAGTATATTGCAAAAACAGCACCTTAGACCATGCGATCACCAAAGTGGATCATTTTAATACTAAACGGTTTGATTTTCCCACGACATTACCGATTATGACCGATCAAGGTAGTTTTGGTAGCACTAAAATATTATTTCAGAGTATTTGATCTACCATGGCAAGTTTATAAGTCTCAAAACTCGATTTTTAATCACGACATAGTTTTCTTACGCGTTCGTTTGAAAATTGTCACGAGATCTACCGGCCGATGTAGATAGATTAGTTGCTGACAATTGGTTTAAACAGTGAACAAGGTAATAATTTTAAAAATAAATCTTACCAGTTACGTTACCTGCTTTGGTGGCCACCTGGTATAAGGCATCACTCTCGTATTGTACTAAATTGCCGATAATAGGGAGATCGAGGATCGAATCCCAATCGGGTGTATTGAAGGTTTTTCTCAAAATATTATACCACATTTCCCCTACGTAAGTGAGGGTACACTTCCTCCAAATTTAACATTGCTCACCCCTAACCCATTAGCGTAATTGGTACATATGACTTTAAACTGAACAAGTAGGAAGATGCGGTGTTAAATATATATATATATATATGTAATTATTTAATAATCATGAAAATGTTAGGGAAGGTTTTTAATAATATTTATTTTGGAACAAAGGTTTATTAAATAGGAAAGAGATAATTGTTTCTCCATCAAAAAATACAATATTAAAAACAATAAAAGCCCGGTTGTAAACGTAAAGGGGGCTACATTTCCACTAATTTTTTCCTTATCATTCCTAACCCATTGGTTTGGTTAAATGAGAACAGTCTGGCTGTTCCTCAAGACGCGGTGAAAAAACAGCAATTTTTAATATCTATCTTAGCACTATAATGATCCTACCCTTGAGATACCCGGGACTATTCCTCCTGTTTGTAGCAAATCCCTAATTATTTAAAACAGAGTGTAGTTAAAATAATCTCTGAAGATTTTCAACCACTTACAGCGAAGAGCATCAGCATTATTACAATAGCTTCAGTGAGAGAAATGGTTCTCTATCACATCAGTAAAATATATATTTATTAAATACTTTAATGATAATAGTAACTATCAATATATTTAATTAATCTTCCTTTTGATCGCCCCTATACAATAGCTACCTTTGTTATTCTCTTTAATAGGATTAGGTGAATTTTTAACTGTGGATATGCCTCTACTAAACAAAGACAGCTGCCTTAATTTAAAAGATAAAATTCAATACCAGACATCCAACATTTTAAAATGCAAGTGTTTCAATCTCTGAGTATAAAAATTAATATCATCGATAAAAAATTATTATTGTTTAAATTATTACATGAACATTGACTGTATGTGTAACTAAATATGCTACCTAACTGCTGTTGTGGGCATGCAGACTAACGCAGGGATAAAATAGTCTAGCTATCTGGTGATAGGGAGGTAGAGGTTTTAATCCCCGCTGGGTGAGACTGGTTACCCAGCTTCATGCGACGAAAATGCTATAATATTTACCCTAAATTCTACTTTATTTATCCATAATCTATTAGCGTAGCTAAATTTGCTAAAGTACTGTTGGGTATTAAAAGGAGGTAGGGAAATAAACCATTTTAAATATATTTGGAAGTAGATATATAACTTCAAAATTCTTTAACAAGCTATTTTGGGTATGCCAAGTAGGGTGTGGCAAGATATATGTAGTTGGACTTGGACTTTAATGTGAGGGGGATTGGGGTTTGAAGCCTGAACTGATGTAAAGGAAGCTACTTTGTCATTCTTTCTCTCAATACTTATTCGGGTAAATTTTCAAATAAACTATCGATTGTATTGATAGTTCATAGAGTAAGTCGTTAATAACTCTCATTTAATTCGTTCCAATTAAAACCAAATTAATATATAGTACTAAAAGTCACTTCCTCCCACATTTTTGGCACCAATGTGTGTACATTATTGGTAATATGAGGAAAATCTCTTTGTTTTCAACATGTTAACAATATACCTAAGAATTTTATTTATCAAAACATTCTTATGTAATTAGTAACAAAATTTATAAAGCAGAATGCAATCAACTTTCATTCCTACAAGCATTGTAAATATACAATACAAACGTGTTTAAATACGATGGTTGAGCTGCCTATGGCATGGGTCGGCAACCTTTATGGCCCCGATCAACTTATAAATTTATCATGGGTTCCGATATCACTTACAGTTTCTCCACTCTACTTTTGATGATGTCTTCATCTATATATCTTAAATATATTCCTTAAGTTCAATCTTTCCTCAAATACTGATGTCCCCACCTATACAGAGAAAATATTAACCATACATAAATTATCGTACATTTTCAAATTAAACTATATAATTTTCATATTATAATGGCAATTATGAGTGGACAAGTCTATTTTGATCACACTATACACAAAATATTATTTAAAACATATATTTGCGAGTTTTGATGACTAAAATATCGATTATTATTGAAGATATAGTTTTCTTACGCGATAGAATGGAAACCTCCGTGAGATAGATCATTTGTCGACCCCTAGTCTAAGGCATTACTCTTGTAATAGACTTTACTGCCAGTCACGGGGAGGTTAGGGCTTTAATCTCAGTTGGGTGTACTAAGGGTGGGTTTCCCAAAATGGTTCTCCACTCTTTCTCCACGAAAATGTGGGTCCACTCTCTCTAAGGTCAACCTTCCTCATCTCTAATATATTAGAATAATGAGTTCATTTGTGTATAACCTGAACAGGTAGTGAAAAGCGGTTACAAAAACAAAATGTATTTATGAATACATAATATTTAGCTTACATAATCATGAAGACCACTTTTGTTATCCATTATACGTCGTGAAATCCTTATATTTTGTGATTCTATAAGTGCAAAGTTGATTTCTTATCGTATATGGAGAGTCAAAAGGATGAACAATAATACAGCAATTCCGTAGCCATTAATGGGTGAATTGTAGTATATTACAGTAATTATTACTTTAGTTAGGTCAGAAATTGGAACCTTTTGGAAACTTAAATAAAGTAGGAGAGGTAACTTTGAGTATTAATATACCAAGATTAAAAATGTAATATATAGATTCCTCCGTAACAGTGAGAGTTAAAACATATCATTATCGGTAGGCACATGGACTAATATCGGCCTCATCTAGTCTTTATTTCCAATGACAGAAAGGTCGGTGTTCAAATCCTAGCCTTGTGCATTAATGGTGTATTTCCCCTCTCCCACAAGAGTAGATATGGTCCTTCTTAATTCTACATTCCTCATCAATTACAAATTAGCATAGTTACAAATTTGGATGTGCATATATATATATTTATAGTAATACAAGTGGATTTTGTTATTTTTACACTTGTCAGAAAATGGTCAAAAGTTGGTAATATATTAAGATTTTATCTTAAATTCTACGTGAAAGATTTAATGAATAACATATTAACAGTCAACTGAAACTAAAATTGGTAGCTGAGGTTAAAACTGAAGGGACAATCTGTTGACAAGCTGACGAGAACATGGACTACGAGTATTGGAACGTGGAATGTGATAGGAGTTTGTGATTAAGAGAAATAATTATTTAAGGAAGTGATTGGAGAAAGAATTGTTTTTTTGTGTGTGTGTGAAACCAAGCGAAAAGGGAAAGAGGCACTGTAGTCAGGTGTGGATGAGTGGTTAAGGGTAAATCAACGAGTAGGCTAAATTCTAAGCTCAGCAGCTAAGATGTTTGTGATATGGTATGAGATGGTGTCATCTAGACTTCTATGGGTACATATGAAAACAGGTTCTCGTAGAATTATGGTAGTTGTTGATTATACTCTAGTGGAGTGTGAAGACGATAATGTGAGAGTGGAGTTTAGGAATGAGATCAATGACGTCTTGAATAAATGTGAACCGGAGGAAAGAATTATCTTTTTATACGATTGGAATGGACGGGTGGATACCTAAAGAAAGAATTCAGAGATAGTGTTAGGAAGGTATGGTGATAGCAGAATAAACAGGAATGGTAGTGTGTTTAGTCTATGTTTAGTAAAAGGTTTATTTGTGTCAAACACATGGCTTAAGCACAATGTTATTCAATTGTATGAATGGCAAAGGGTGATTTTAGGATAATTGAAATAGTGGTGTACGATGAGAGACTTAGAAGTTCAATAAAGAATGAAAGGGCTGTGCGTGGAGTTGAATGTGGAACGAATCACTTTCTAGTGATCTTATTAGTTGAATTAGGTTGGAATTTTGTGACAAAGTAGTGCAAATGTAATAATCAAGCAAGTAAGAATGAAAGTGGTAAATTGCAGAATACAATTGTGAGAGCACAATATGAAAGATTACTAGAAGAAAGATTTACTTTTCAAGAGCACAACTGGAATGTCAAAATAAATTAAATATAAAATGCTTGGAATATAATAAAATATGTTGTAGCTTAATGAATTAAATATGTGTTCAGTGGTGGGAAACCTATAAAGATATGCATGCTGAAATGAACAGGTGAAATATGCTGTGAGAGAAAAGAAAGAAGCGTACAAACGATTATTTTAAGAGAGAAACAAAACGTAAGAGGTTGTGGGACATATACAAAGAGAAAAATTTGAATTAAAGGTAGTAAAGGAGAGTAGGTAGCAAATGAGTTTATAAAAAGGTGAAAGAATGCAAAATGAATTTGAAGGAAATAAGAAGCTGTTTTAGAAGTGTATAAAGAGAACGAATCAAGGAGTGCAAGGAAATATCAGAGGCATTAAGAATAGACGTGGTGAGATTATTTGGGATGAAAAAAACTATGAGAGCGAGTATGTTTCTAAAACTAAGATGATATTTTTTGATGAGGACGGTCAGGTAAAGCTTGTCAGTTTGCGATAAGATTTAAAACTATTAGAACAAGTGGGATGATTTGTTTGTTCGGGCCGAATGTTCTGTAAAAACTGAAGGATTGATGGTGAAATTGAAAGACGGGTGAATACATCCTGGAGAGTAGTTGGATGAAATGTGTGGACCATTGCAACGAATGAAGTAATATCGTGAGAGGCATGGATGCCAGTATATAAAGGTGTGTTTACATAACATTGTTCTAGGGATGTGAAGCGTGTGTTTGCCAAGAGAAACAGAACAGCAAAGTGAATGAGATATCTTGAGAATGTATTTGGGAAAACTCATATGGACAGATTCAGTAATGAATGGTTGCTGAAGTAGTGTGGTTTGGAAGGAAATCCAATAGGTCAATGTGAAAGAAACATCCCACGTTTGTATGAGCATGTTGAGCTGAATTGAGCATAATGAGTATGGATCAAGTAACGAAGAAAATATATGGAAGTTTGTGTGTGTGTGTGGATCCAAATAAAGCGGTAGGCCCTGTAAGACATGGCTAAATGTTGTATACGAACATACGAAAAAGAGAAACATTAAGAGCTTTAAGAATACAATAATATGCATTACTCCGTGTATGGATGTTGTTAAAGCGAGAGGAGAATGTAAGGATAGGGAAGTGTGGCAAAATTTAGTGAGGGTGGATTAAGTACGAAGTTTTTTTTTAGCTATATGCACAATTTCTTGTACACCCCGCAAGGGATTGGCGTGATTATGTATGTGTGTATGTATGTATGTATGTATGTATGTATGTATGTATGTATGTATGTATGTATGTATGTATGTATGATTTATGAATCGAAAATAAAGAGTGACAATAGTTTTGAATGTGGAATTCCTGAATATTTTAATCTGATGATTAAAAAGAATTACTTTCATTACGTTTGAATGTAGTCTTAAATCAAAATTATGTTTATTATTAAATAACTAATACTAATCTATGACATTATAGTAGAAGGTGGAATCGTAAAGGAACTGAACCTCATAATCATAGATAAATGATGGGATAACTATAATGAAAATTCAGCTTAGTTAACGACCTTTAGAACTGACTTCTTTGTTCGAATGGTATCATGGCCTACTTCAACATTAGACTTAATAAACGCTGACGAGGTGATTTGGTTTTGAATCTCAGTCAGATTTACTAAGGGTGAATTTCCTACTCTCCTCCTACACAAATACGATTAAATTTTCTCTCAAGTCCTCGTTATTCATCTCTTACCAATTAGTGTAAATATTCAGATAGCCCAATTAGGTATAAGGACACAGTTCACAATCCAAAATCCACCTCTGGAGCCCCAGGACAAGACTACAATACCTTTATTCCCATCAATGTCACAAAGTAAATTGATATGTTAATACCTCCCACTACGACCATTTAAATTATCATTGACTTTGGCCGGGACAGGCTGAGTTCGATTTATGACCGGGTTCATTTTGTTAGCTAAATTTGGATCCCCATATTATTTAGTAGTTAATGGAGGTAGTTTTTTTTAAGTCGTCTGTGCCATTCTTCTTCTTTGTATTCAATTGTTTAACATACTCCCTAGCACCAAAGCAAAAAAAAAAAGAAGGTTACATTAGTATATAATATCACTTTTAAGAACTGATTAAATGTTTTTAATAATATGAATCTGCTTGTCAAATGTTTTTCAAGAAGCTGAAACATGCTTGGATGAATATTCTACAAACAAAACGACTACATCGCAATCGGTTAAGTGGTTCCATAGATATATACAAATATCCAGCTGACACTTCACCGAGACTCACACCAAAACATCCAATTATAATTATTATATTAAAATATGACTGGATAAATACTCTACAGAATAATAAAAATTACACCATAGCACCGCAATCGGTTAAGTGGTTCCAGAAATCCTAAGTTACAGATATAAATAAATCTGGCCATATCTTTAACGGAAATCAAACCCTGACTATCTATGTGAGATCCTCCCTTAGCAGACATCCTTATGAATAGAAATAAATGCACCGCAATCGTTTATGAAGTTCCAAGTATCTTTGGCTATCGAGAGACATTCTTAAAAAAAATACAGAACAATAATATTTTTTTATTTAAATATATTTATATTCCAAACCTTAAAAAAGTAGAGAGATAATGTAAAGTGTTTTTAAGCTCGTAAGCCAAAATATACAATATTTCTCCTTGCTTTTCAATTATTTGGATTTCCCAGAATTAATTTAGAATAAAAAAAAATAGGTTTGAAAAAAAAAGTTAACATTATACATTTAAAAAATTATAAACAACGTAAATCTTAATAAGCCACAATTTTACTCAGTAAAGTATTTATCAAAGCTTTGTACTAATAGTTATATCGTGGCTGTTATGGTAATAAATAAAGTGTGGAATCAAACCGCGGTCCCACAAAGTTATACAAAGACATAATAGCTTTCAAGTAACGAATAAATTCACTTTCATAACTAAAATATGTCCAATAGATAAGATTTTATCAAATAATTTTTTTTATCCACCCGGAAAAAATATAAACTATTTTAGATCAGGTTTGGGATCCTTAAATTATATAAGTTTTTTACTAACTCAGTTTCTTACAAATAAAGTAAAAGTCTTTTAGAGTTAATTTGTTATCTGCGTTACATGTGTGGAATATAATAATTAATCATTAATAAATTTATAATTATATACACACAGTAATGAAGATTCTGGAAAGGGGGAGATTGCTTTATGTTACCATGTAAAACCAATCAATGTGGGTAGTAATGCCAAAATAACGTTTGACGTGGTTAAATCTTTAATAGCTAAAAAAAATGCCGGCCCGTATGTTAATGAGAGCAAACATAATTAATTAACTAAGTATGTAACGAATAATTGATTTTATCATGAGCAGAAATATAAAGTAAAACTATTTTAATAAATCAAACCGTTTGGGCATCACTAAAAGACATAACACCTCTTCTATCACTCCTCCCAACAGTCAAGAAATAATTTAAGGACTTAAGGCCTTCTCTAACTCCGGCCTTGGGCGCAAACTATTTTGCAGTCATGTGTGGAGTATAGCATAGTGCAAGGGCTGAGTCAAAAGTGCTACTTTTCAATCTCGACGGAGTGTACATGTGTAAGTAACCTCCATTTACCGTTGTAGGTAGCGATGGAAGGTAACATGAGCTAAAGCCAATAATTTGCAATTTTTATAACTGTCTTGACACAGTAAATAAACTATTTCTTTATTAAATACATTTAGTTTAAATTTAAACACATATTAAAGGATAACGTTACAAATAAAATGGATTATCATTAGAAGAATAAGTTATAATTGAAACTAGCTGAAGCACATGGCGTTGCCCGAGATATATATTTTTAGTTTAATAATTACAAGTGGAAGGTTTCATTAAAATTGGTACCTTTAATTTTTACGTTACCCGGAGCTTGACCTGGTTATTAATTGATTTAAATATACCTCTAAATTTTAAAGTTCCAGCTTTGAGGTGCAAAAATTCTTTCATAAGGCATACTAATTTATAAGATTTCAAGTCTTCGGTAGATATCGTGCATTTCTCATTAAAGAAAAAATACACTTCATTTTAGAAATATAGATGATGTCATACGCTCTTTTAACACTACTGCCTGGATAGACTTAAACTTTCTAACATAAGGGAACCATATTAGGAGTGTTAATCATACAGACATACAAAATCCTACGTTAAAATAGAATATTGAAGACATAAAAGTTAGAAACCAATCAAGTTTTCTTACTATTTGTTTGGAATGTACGCATTTTAATTACGCGAATGAAGAAGGAATGAGGAATTTGAAACATTAGAGGGAGAGAAACATAATTTGCATTGTGAGAAATAAGGAAATCGTTTGCGAAAAGTGCCCCAATACATCCGGCAGAGTTTTAAAACCCAACATCCCTATTATATCACTGGCAAATCAAACTAGCTGAACCTGAGATTTACTCTAACTGCCCAGCGATGCTTGTCAGTTGGGTCAATTTTAGCGTTGGTCTATTACGTTTGGACATTTTTAATTACTTTATTTTGCTCCATGTGTAAATAAGCACTTGTTTTAGTAACTTTCCCCATATTTTAAAATCAAGATAAATTTAAGAAAAATTTTGCTTTTGAAAACTTAAATACTCAAAATTCAAAAAGTCTCGATCTTGATTAGTTACAATGTTTACTTTTCTAAACCCATTTTAAAAATAAACTGAAGTAAGAATATCGCATTTAGACTATTTTAGAATTTTAGAATATTAAACGTTTGAACAAGGGAAAAAATATAACAAATGGCTTGACCTGTGTAAACAAGGAGAATTTTCATTATATTTATTATATAAGACTTTTTTCCGGTTGATAAGTAAGATTGAATAGTAGATCTTTTTTTGAAATAAATATTTGATTCATAATTTACTCAATTATTCCTCAATAGCTCAGCGGGAAGTTAATGACAAGAAATGTAGTCTAAAGTAACGATTCTTGAATTCACAATGTGTGTATAGTATTTATAAATCTATAGCACTGGGATGGAAGTAGGCTTATCTTCAATTCAAATCAGAATAAGTTCAGCTCAGCTATGTTCAGAGCGTTCAGTAGTATTTATATAAAAAATTTTAGCATCGCGTCTTAGTATCCATTCGGTTGTACGCCTATGTACTAATTACGCTAATGGATTAAGAATGAGTAAGGTTGAATAGAAGGAAATGTAGTTTCATTTTCGTGTAGGAATAGTGAAACATAATTTTTGAAAAACCACTCTTACTACACCAGACCAAGATTCGAACCTCGATATCCCCGTCATCGGCAATCTAGTCTACTGCAAGACAAGTGCCTTAAACCATGCGGCCATTGAAGTGGACAAATCTAAGAAGCTATTCTCCCAATATACTGTAGATGCTTTGCTCCTCAACAATCTTAAGGTTGTATAAAATTCGTTCTCGTTACTCTTGAGAGGGATTCAGATATATTGTTTGAGCAAATTGTTAAAATAGTCTTCGTTCATCAGAGTTCTAATTTATATTATTCTACAAAGTGTATTTCATTCTAACATGACTTGATGAACTAAAAAAAAAAAATTGTTGAAATATGAATAATAATTTCCTCAATTTTGTTTTTGTTTTGGATTTATCGGTGCTAAACTTAGCAGAGATATGTTTATAGTTACACTTAGAACTAGGTCTAGCGCCTGTGTTTTGGCTTAGAAACTTGTACCTAAGTACGGGCTTAAATAAAAAATATACTATAAGAATGAGATAAGCAGCTAAGAGTAAATGGAACGGTATTTGTCTGGAATTGTGAAATTATCAATTGATAAAATCAATTCCAGATAATTATGTCTAGTTTGTGTATTTATCATACGTGCTTATTTCAAACACCCTGATTATATGAACACACTCCTTACAAACAAGTCTAATACTAAGAAAAACACAGTATTCAGTCCTTCATACAACAATTTACCAATATTAAACCTTTGACTATGCCAGGAATGGAACCCGGAACCCCTAACACAGTTATTATACACGTTACCGACTGCGGTGAGGTGTTGGACTTATTCCAGTGAATTCGGCAAGGATTCGAACCTCAACATGATTACTAACGGTGACAGTGTAATGAGAGTAAAACTCCTTAGACTGATCGACCACTATTGTGGGTAGCTGGTTTCTTCACCCGAAATTATGTTATGGTATAGTAAATTGCTGTTTCACATAACATCTATTTTTAAGTATTTAAAATTGCCTATGTCATTACAACAAATCCAGCCTATAGATATTCAAATCTAGCCGGGCAGAGTGTAGATCCTATTTTCTACTCTGCAACTTCAAAACTCCAACACACATAATTGGGAACTGCTATTGACCCGTAGTTTCCTTCAAAAATAGATTTTAACTATTCTTATAGCTTCTTATACATAATATATCCATGCAAACTCAAAAGTAAAAAAAAAATATTCCAACAAGACGAATGGTTCATGTTTTACTTTGAATATTTCAAGAAGTATATTAGTTCTTAATTTTTTTAAACCTATTGTAAAAGGTAATCATTTAATAATTTACAGGCATTGTACATCAATATTGCTACAGCCACCATCAAACTATTGGTTTTCCTACACAATTGTAACGAGACCTACGAGGTGAATTATTTGTAAACTCATGAAACTAAGACACAATATAAAATTTTTACTGTATCTCAGTTTCATGAGTTTACATTTAATGTTCTTCTTCCTTTTTTTTTTTTTTTAAGTGTTAAAGTTGTTCCTTTAATTTATATTGCTTTCACTAGATGCACCAGTGAATATAATAGAATATAGTATTATAGCATTTTAATTCCATAAAAAAAAAAAAAAAAAAAAAAAAAAAAATAACGACGTATATTTTTAATTTGAAAAATGGCAACAACCTTGGTTTAAAAAAGGATAGCACTAACGGGGAAATCAACGGATTGGAAAGAGATAATATATGTCTATACGGGTAGTAAGACGCGGTGCTAAATATATATATATGTCTATAAGAGTCTGTACAGCAATTAAAGGGTGGAACGGCCCACAGGATTTACTCAAATCAATCCAGCTATTAAATGGTTTCCCACTTTACCTCTATGCCAATGCTGTAGCATTCAAACTTAATTTTACCCTTATACCACTAGTGTAATTAAAATGGATATAGCCCGGACGGATAGAAATATGTGGTAGAAAAAAAGGGGAGTTAGTGAGTCTTCCGCGACTAAGTATATCAGCTGATCCCAATCAAATAGTGGGTAGTTTAGTTCGTTACAGTGTCATGCTATCAATAGCTGATGTTATTCGTATACGGATTTATTCTTGTTTATTATAATTGAAACCTTCTTCGGTAGCCCTATGGTCTAAGGTGTCACTCCCCCAAAAGGGCTGGTCTTGCGATGACATGGAGATTATGATTCAAATCCTTTTCGGCTGTAGTAAGGGTGGTTTTTCATAAATGTACAGAATTTATAATCTTTTTTCCACGCAATTGCGAGTAAACTTTCTATAAATTAAAATTTACTCATCCTTAAACCATTAGCATAATTAGGACATATAATTTTTACCTCAACAGATGGTAGGACGCAGGGCTAAAAAAATCTAGGCTAGGGTGGGATGTGAAATATTAGGCTAACTGTTTTAGATTTAACTAGTGTTTGGCTATGTGTTTAATTAGGCTATTACCCACCTCGGTGGCGTAGTTGACTAACGCGCTAGTCGTGTTGAGCTCAACTGCTGAGGACGGGGAGATCGAGATTCGAATCTTGGTCGGGTGAAATGGGGGTGGTTTTTCCTAAACGGTTTTCCACTCTCCACGCAAATGCGGGTTCACTTCCTCTAAATTCAACCTTCCCAATTCCTAATCCATTAGCATAATTAGTACTTAAGCGTATAACCCGAACGGCTAGTAAGACGTGGTAATAAATAATAATAATAATAAATAATTAGGCTATTTGTTTAGAAAGTGGAAGTTAAATTAAAAATTAAAAATTAAAAACCCTATCAGGGAGTTTAAAATCGTAAATGACAATAGTTATAGTGCTTAGGACAATATATTTTTTATTACTTTAAGGTTTTCAACGTTCACTTTCCAAAGCGAATGATTTTATCACCATGCGCGAATTTTCTATGAGCGAGAGCGAAGGGGCCTATCAGTTTTGCCGGAAAGATATTAAACCTACCTTCCAGAGTTGTTTTAACTTCAACAATCAACATATGACTGAAGGATTACCCTCCCTCCCCCCCCGCCCCCGACGAAGAAAGTTGTGCTACGGATTTTATCGCTCAAGAAAAATTATTCGACCTCAGCTGGGGTTGAACCCCCACACATCGGGTAGTGAGGCAAACACTTCACTCAAAGACCACCGAGGTTAACGGCAATGTATTGTACTTGTAGGTAATTATGTAATTAAAAACACTTTTTAATACGCGTGGATTCAAACCACATTCTCTAATCTTTCACATTAGGACGATATTCATTTTATAAAACATATATTAATATGCATAAGTTTTTGAATAAAAGTTATATTAAAGATAGCAGACAGATATATTGTATATAAGTACTTGGAGTACTATTCAATTTTGAAATTTGAATATATTTTGAAATGATAAATTCATATTTATTTTATAATTCAACTTTAAGTTTCATTATTTGATATGGTCTTTTGAATATTAAATCATTTATCAATTGCCAAAAATAATTTGTGCAAAATAATTAAATGGTTAAAGCTATGTTTATTTTATCAACAAGAAGTTTTAATGTTTCTTAATAAATAAACAAATCCTAATACCAACATAAACGAACAAATTATAAATCTATTTTAGCTTTTGACGATAAGAAATAACTTACCGCATCAGTTTAATTCCTTCACATTTGATTGATAACGTGAACATTAAAAATTTTATAACATAGGAAGCAACCCAAATGTTAAAATTATTTCATTTATATTTATGTTAACATGTTATTTGAAAACCACGTTACAAAACCGAATAAATTAAAAACTAAAATTGAGTAAAACTAAAGATTAAACAAAGTAGTCCCTAAACAAGAAAATTAATCACACCTCCACACGGTATAAACAATCATTAATGTTGTTAAAATATACTCGCTAATAAATAAAGGGAGATTTGACGTACGACAGGCAACTGTCACATCCACGCTACTCTTATGTTATGCGAAGCAGTTCTCTAGCTCTGCCACTAGATCGCAGCATTAGCCTTGGCAATACGTTTTAGATTGTTCCCAACGAATCGATAAAAAAATGTACACGAACGTACTTGTGGATACTGGTATACATGCGCTTAAAACTCTAACATAAATATTTAAAGACAATACATACATATATTATAAAGTAATATTATATATTGCTCTATAAATTTTGTATGTACAGACTTATTATGAAAGCTTATATTTAAATACCCTCACATTTATTACAAACACTTTGTTACAATAAAGAGAATATCGGAAAAAGCCTATAGATACTTGAACAAATTATAGCTATTTTGCTATATGTTGTAGCAAAAGGAAACAGGATATGTAGAGTTAATATTTACGAATTCTCATAAAACTAGTCTTAAATAGAATGGGAAACCAGATAAAATAACAAATGGTTTTAGCTACTAAAAGTGCTTGGTTCAGTTACCATGGCTCAGCATTCATCTAATAATAAATGTTTTGAATTTTGTATATATATATATATATATATATATATAAATCGCGCCTTAATGTGCAAGAGCATTGTTACACTAATTCAAAGCTCGTGAGCTTGAGTTTTTAGCTAGGTGTCAATTTTGAACATTAATTGTAATACATATTCTTCAAATATTGAGTGTTTGTAGAGTTAAGATTCGTCAATAACATATAAGAAAGTAGCTATAATCTATTTAAAAATGTGGTAAGCCGAATAGTGATTAAAAAAATATTATATTTTCATATCAACGTATCCTCTTTGTAGACTCATGTTCCGTGAGGAGCGTCTGCATTTAATTTTACACATACCCACTTCATTGGCTGCATATTCTAAGGCATTAAGCTCACATTGGACTAGAATGCAAATGACAGGGAGATTGAGGTTCAAATCTCGGTCGGGTGTACTGTGTTATTTTTCCTAAATTGTTTTACACTCTCCCTCCATGCAAGTGCGGCTAAACTTCTTAAGAATATAACCTTCCTGAGTCCTAAAATCATTAGCATAGCTATTACATCAGCGTATAGCCCGAACGGGTAGTATTACGTGCTTCTAAAAAAATGAAATAAAAAGAATATACAATAGGAATACGAACTGGGAAAGAATAATTCACAAATCTTATATTTGATTTGATAAGCCCGTTTGCGGTAATAGAAATTACGAAGAAATGAATGAACAGATTTTGACAAATGACCACTCATTTTGACGGTTAAAAGTCCAGGATGTCAGGATAAATAGTTGTTTTCCACGAAAACCTGATTTTCAAAGAGAATTTTCAGTTTTTCATTCTTGGTTTAATCACCATGGCAACCGTTATTTGATGCATGGCTGTAAATCTCTAAATAAAATATATCTCTTTGGCTAAAAATAATAACTACATCTTTATTTGTTGGTCCGAACACATCACAATTTTCTATTTGGTTGAATTTTTCTCTTTGGATACTGATCATAACACATCTAAATTGAGATTCCTAAACTGGGGAACATTTTTTTTTTGGAATGTTGTTATCGTTAATTCGCATTTAAATCAATAATATTGGGCATAATTCAAAAATTTAATTTGTCTAAGTTTTGCTTCGCGCATGATAAAATGATGTGTAGCCATGTGTTGGTACGTATTATAAGATCAGAAACGAGGAAATGATCTGGAATAGTGTTTAAAAATAGCCATTTTAACAATCCATGTATGAGTTTTGGAGTCATTGTTTTTCAAATAATGGGTTTTGATGTTAAATTTATTCAAATAATGTGTTTTTATTCTCATTTTAGCAAACAGTTACACAATGCAGATACGTAAGCTAAGCTAGGTTTTCATTCTACCGCTTAGTTTTGGGGATATGATATTTAAAAGTAATGTTTTATGGATCCCATCTATCGTTTCATATTCTTACAAAACAGTAACTTCAGTCATGTTTCCTTGTTGATATCTAATTGTGGGGGAGTGATATTTCCTAGTACCGTAATGTTTTGAGTATCACATCTATATTTTCACATTCTCTTTTCTATATCTGACTCTCTCATGCTCTCACACACTCTCTCACACTCTATTCCCTCACACACACACACACACACACACACACACACACACACACACACACATTCTATAAAACACACTTTAAATATAATCTTCTCTCATTCTCTCTCTCACACTTTACCCCTTTCTCTCACACACTCGCAACTTTAACATACACTTTTTATCACACAATTACTCTCACATTATCTTTTATTATACTCTCTCTCTTAAGATCTCTCTCAAACTCTCTCTAAAATTATCTCTCTTTCTCAAATGCTATATATCTCTCAAACGTTTCTCTCTAAAACTCCCTCTATCTCCAACTCCCTCCATCTCAAACTCCCTTCATCCCAAACTCACGCTTACTTTCTTTCTATCTCAATCTCACTCTATCTCAATATCACATTCTTTCTCAAACCCAATCTCTCTCAAACTCTGTTTCTCTCAAATTCGCTTTCTCAATTTCTCTCTCTATCTATTTTTCTCAAACACTCTCTCTTTAATTCTCTCTCCAACTCTAATTTTCTCTGTCTAAGCTAATCTCTCCCTCTCTAACTTTCTCTCTCAGACTCTCACTCACACGCCCTCCCATTTTCCCCCTTTTCACACAATATATCTCCTAAAATTGTACACACTTACTTTCTCACAAACACACATGTCACAAAATTGATCAAGCTTTCTCCCTTAAATATTCTCACACACACACACACACACACACACACTCTTTTTTATCTTCTCCCATTATTTCTTTCTCTAACACATATACATACTCTCACTATCACTCGCTCACACTCACTCGAACTCTCTCAATTGCGCATTCTCATTCTCTAACACTCACTTTCTCACACCTCACACTCACCTTCTCACATTTACCCTCTCATTTTCACACTCACCCATACAATCACTCACTTTCTCACACTTACCCTCTCATTTTCACACTCACCCATACAATAACTCACTCAAACACTTACACTCTCATTATCACTATCATATTTTGCACTCTCTCGATCATATATATTATACATAATTTGATAAGCAGGTATCCAGTAATAGAAATTAAGAGGAAATGGCTAAGCAAATTTTAACAAAGGAACACTCGTTTAAAGATTAGGGAATCAGGATGCCGGTAAAAATAGTGGCCTAAATCTAAAACACAATTTTCCAAGCGAAGTTTCCATATTTTCCCTCCATATTTTCCCTCTGTGTGGGCAGTGGTTCATCAGTATAATAGGTCTAGGGGTAAGGTGTCAGACTTCTGTGCTGAAGGTCCGGGGTTCAATCCTCGGTCCCGGCACAGATTTATCTGATTGCCAAACTCTTCCTTCACCTCTGACAAGATGTGTATTAATCACAACTTGTGAATGTGAGGAATGCCAGGCCTCTACCGTGGTTCGGATTCCACGTTAAACTGTAGGTCCTCCATTTCATCTCACAATCACCCTACCATTGCACATTAGCGTAAGTGCGTATAACCCGAACGGGTAGTAAGACGCGGTGCTAATAATAATAATAATAATAATAATCAGTATAATAATACTTTGCTCACATCACCATGGAAACCATGATTTGTATATGGCTGTGTATTTCTAGATAAAATATTTTTCTTTGTTTAAAAATAGCAACTCAATAATTGTTACTTGTGTATTTGGTGTAATAAATAGATAGAGATCTTGGAAACGGGTCATTTTAAAGTTCTTATTGGGGCGTGAAGGGGAAAATATAAGTTTTTATTCAAATTACATAACGAAAACTAAATGTATAATTAGAGTTCATAGCCTTTGACGAGTAAACTTTTAACTAAAAAGTAATTGAGGTTTATTATATAAATAATATAATAAAAGGTTTAAGATACACTTTAGTGCAATAATCTTCAGTCATCGCTGCAACGACCCACTAGTATTAAAAATGTAAATTGCTTTTCTAGTTATTGGCTATGCCCACAAACACCCAGTGGGTTTTTTATTGCAAGTGGATGTAACCTAATGTAATCCCAGCGTGGTTTTAAATGTAACAACTTAAAGTTACTGGTATTGTATTGTATTGTATTGTATTGTATATACCACACCAACTTTAAAGTTGCTCCGCCATTTGAATTTTTTCGGAGGTAAGAAATTAAAATCTTTAATTTTTTGAGTTTTCCCGTCGATTATAGGCTATTAGATATAAGTTTGCCAAAATTCAAGTTTCTAGCTTATTTGGAAGTGGGTAAACATTAATATCAGTTAGTGATTGAGTGAGTGAGTGTGTGAGTGATGTAATGAGTGAGTGAGTGAGTCAGCCATGTGGCTTTATAGTTTTATAATTTTATAAGCTCGTTTTCGGTATTAGAAATTACGAGGAAATGACTGAACAGATTTTACAAACGACCACTCATTTTAACTGTTAGGAGTCCAAAATATCGAGAAAATAGTAGTTTTTCACGAAAACCCGATATTCACAGAGAATTTTCAGTTTTTCATCCTTTGTTTAGTCACCATGGAAATAGTTATTTGCTTTATCGCTGTAAATCTCAAAATAAAATACATCTCTTTGGCTAGAAAATAATAGCTCAATCTTTATTTGTTGGTCTGAACACATCACAATTTTCTCTTTGGATGCTGGTCATAACATATCTAAATTGAGATTCCATATATGAGGAAACATTTATTTTTTATTGGAATATTGTTATCGTTAATTCGCATTTAAATAAAAAATATTGAGCATGATTCGAAATATAAATGGTACGGAGCTCCGTACGGACTTTCTCGCTCTATTGTTTAAAAACGGAGTTAATTACTCAAAACTCGTAATATATGTGAAATGAAATAACATAAACTCACAAACCCAAGCATAAATTGCACTATATTTATGTAAAACTTTGTTGAGTCCAGCTTTTAAATTTTATAATTTTATTTTTAAAGAATTAATGTCCTCATTTGTATGTTTGGCCAGTTAAATAGATCAATATTGGGCCCACAAGGGTCAACACTTCGTTATAAAATTTCGACTTCCAGTTAAAATTTTCGACATTTTATTAGGTGTTGGGACATCTTCATGTCATCGCATTGCTATTAGATTCCTCATTTATAATCAATTTGACCAATAAAAATATAAATATTGACTATTGTGTCTAAAATGGAAATAAATCATTGTTTTACAAACATTTCTCCTAAGAGGTTTAAGGAAAAATAAAATAAACTTTTTGAGAGACTTACTTATATTTAATTACTCAATGGCATTGAAGAATTATTGTGTTAAAACTTAAGTGGTATCTCTTTACAACTAAAGCTCACTAAATTGTATAAAAATATTTGCCAATATATCAGAAACTGTTGATTTTATAAAAATACATTTAAAATAGGTTTTTTTATTTAAAATAGTACTACAATTTTGTAATTATAAGTTAATTAGTGTTTCAAATAGTTGCTAAAATAGGGAAATTTCAGCTTCTGTAAAGTACCCTAAAAGTCATTTTCATGGGAAAATGAAAATAGCCGGTTTATTAATAATATTAATCAACACCTGGATACGAATTTTAATCAAAATCTTTAGAGCCAATTTTGAGAAAATCGATTTTTTCTCTTTTCGCAATTTATTAAACTAACCTTTATTTTAAGTTATCAGACACACAGACGGCATTGCAAAGAAAATTTTTTAGGGTTGAAAAAAAAGGGGGGGGGGGGGGTTGTCATGAGACGTTGGCATCCATAAAAAATTCAAGTTAGATTTTTTTTTTTACGGTCGCAATACTTTACCTTGTTTTAGAAAAGTTACAAATATAATTATTTGTGTATAGCTTTAAAGTTATTGGTATTATAAAAATATGCCTTGAATAAAATATTTTAACTATAAATAGATCTACATATTTGTTATATTAAGTATTTTAATATCTCAAATAATTTCGGAGATATGGTAAAAAATGTTAATTTACACATCAGACCAGAAACCTTAAAGTCATTTTGCCGAAATATTACGAGTAGCCATTTTGTTTGCAATATTATAAATGTTTAGAAGTGAAATTTAATCAAAAGCGTTAGAGCTGATTTTAAGAAAATCGACTTTTTCTCCTTTTGCCCTTCTGTAAACTACGCTTAATTTTAGGGTTGGATATCCAATTCCAAAAATCCCTCGGGTCAACCCATTGAAAATCCTAGATACCAAGTTTTAGCCCGATTGGTAAAATAGTTTAGGCTCTAGTTGGAGGTACAACAGACAGACGGGAATTTAAAATAAATGGTACGGCGCACCGCACAGACTTTCTCTCTTTTTCTATAAACTCGTAAGATTTCTGAACAGAATAATGTACATTGTACCACTCCACATAAGAACCCGCATAAAATAATATACAATGATATAGAATCAATGAGAAAAGAGGCGCATCTTTGTCCACCTAAGAGCATTTCAAACAGTTTAATGTCTTCCACAAGGGTCAACACTTCGTATTAAAATTTCGATTTCTGGTTAAAATTTTAACATTTTATAAGGTGTTGCAGATCTTCAAGTCATCGCATTGATATTTAATTATTCATTTATACATTTTGACCAATAAAAAATGTAAATATTGACTATTGAGTCTAAAATGGAGATAGATAATTGTTGTGCAAACATTTCTCCTAAGAGCTTGAAGGAAAAATAACATACTTTTTTTAGATACATATATTTAATTACTCTATGGCATTGGAGAATTATTGCGTTAAGACTTAAGTAGTATATGTTTACAACTAAAGCTCACAAAATTGTATTAATATATTTGCAAATATCTCAGAAACTGTTGCTTTTATAAAAATGTATGTCAAATAAAAGTTTTTTATTACTAATAGTCCTACAATTTTGCAATGATAAGTTGTTTAGTTTCTCAAATAGTTGTGGAGATACGGAAATTAACGCTTCTGTAAAGTACCCTAAAAATCATTTTCATAGGAAAATGAAAATAGCCAGTCTATTTATAATCTTAATCAACGCCTAGATACAAATTTTAATCAAAATCGTTTGAGCAGATTTTAATAAAACCAATTTTTTCTCTTTTCGCCCTTCAGTAAACTACCCTTAATTTTAAGTTTTTATAGATACACAGACAGACGGTATTGCAAAGACTATTTTTTAGGGTTCGGGGGGTCATGATACGTTGACATCCATCAACATTTCAGGTTAGTTTTTTTCTTACGGTCGCAATACTTAAACTTTAATGTCCAAAAAGTTAAAAAAAAATCATATAATTGCGTATAGATTGAAAGTTATTGATTTTATAAAAATATGTTTCGGATAAAGTATTTGTATTATAAATATATATACATATTAATAATGCTAAGTAATTTCATATCTCAAATATTTTCGGAGCTATTATAAAAAATGTTAATTAACGCATCAGACCGGAGCCCTTAAAGCCATTTTCCCGAAATATTGAGAGTATCCATTTTGTTTGGAATATTTATTAACGTTCATTAAAGAAATTTAATCAAAATGGTTAGAGCCGATTTTGAGAAAATCGACTTTTTCTCTTTTTGCCCTTCAGTAAACTACCCTTAATTTTATGTTTTAATAGACACACAGACAGACGGCATTGCAAAGACTATTTTTTAGGGTTCGGGGGGTCATGAGACGTCGACATCCATCAACATTTCAGTTTAGTTTTTTTTACGATCGCAATACTTAAGCTTTAATATCCAAAAAGTTAAATATATATATATAATTGCGTATAGATTGAAAATTATTGATTTTATAAAAATATGTTTCGAATAAAATATTTGTATTATAAATATATATACTTATTTGTAATGCTAAGTAACTTCATATCTCCAATAGTTTCGGAGCTATTATAAAAATTGTTAATTTACGCTTCAGACCGGAGCCCTTAAATCGATTTTGCCGAAATATTGAGAGTAGCCATTTTGTTTGTAATATTTATTAATGTTTATAAATGAAATGAAATTTAATCAAAATCGTTAGAGCCGATTTTGAGAAAATCGACTTTTTCTATTTTTTCCCTTCAGTAAACTACCCTTAATTTTAGGGGTAGATATCCAATTCCAAAAATCCCTCGGGGCAACCCTCTGAAAACCCTAGATATCAAGTTTCAGCTCAATCGGTAAAATAGTTTAGGCTCTAGTTGGAGGTACAGACAGACAGACAGACAGACAGACGGAAATTCAAAAACCACTTTTTCGGTTTCAGAGAATCATGAAACGTCAAGATTCATCAAAATCTAGAGTTCGATTTTTTTGACGATCACCATACTTTCTCTACCTGTAAGATAGAGAGAAAGTAAAAAACACTTTTTCGGATTCGGGGGGTTATGAAACGCCAAATTCATCAAAATCTTGAGTTCAATTTTTTTGATGATCACAATACTTTCTCTACCTGTAAGATCGCGAGAAAGTAAAAGAGGTTAAGTTGGTAATTTCGTGAAAATATTTGCTACGTTTTGTTTCAGGTGGATATATAAATATGTTTGGATATGTATTATAAGCTCAAAACAATTAAATGATTGAATAATAATCTTTACAAATACCTAGCCATTTTAACTATTTAAGTATGGTTTTTGGTGTTCATTTTTTATAAATCTTATGGGCTTTGATGTTAATTTTATTCAAATAATGGGTTTTGATGTTCATTTTAGCAAATAGTAACACAATACAAATACATAAGCTAAGCTAGGTTTTCATTTTTCCTCTTAATTTTGAGGATATGATATTTAAAAGTAAAGCTTTGTGTACCCCATCTATCTTTTCATATTCTTAAAAATGCAGTAAGTTCAATTATGTTTCTATGTTGATACTCAATTTTGAGGGAATGATATTTCAAAGTATCTTAATGTTTTGTGTACATCATTTATATTTTTACATTCTCTCTCTCTCTATATGACTAACCCTCTCTCACGCTCTCACACACTTTCTCACACTCTCTCCTCTCTCTCTCTCTCTCTCACACACACTGTAACACACAAACTCTAATTAATCTTCGTTCATCCTTTCTCTCACACACTCTCTAACCTCACATACACACTTTAAGACACAATTTCTCTAACATTATCTTTATTATACTCTCTCTTTCTCAAACTCTCATTCTTTCTCAAACACTCGCTATCTATCTCGCTCTCAAATATTCTCTATCTCTCAAACACTCGCTCTCTTTCGAACGTTCTCTCGCTCCTTCAGACGCTCTCTCAAACTCCCTCTCTCTCAAACTCCTTCTCTTTCAAACTCTCTAAATCACTCTCACTCTCCCTCTATCTCAATGTCACTCTTTCTATCTGAAAGTCTTTTTAAAACTATCTCTAAATCGCTTTCACTCTTTCTCTATCTCAATTTTCTCTCTCCAATCTAATGTCTCACTCTCTATATTTCTCTCTCAATCACTCTCTCTCACAAGCCCTCACATTGTATCTCTCTCTATCACACAGTATTTCTTCTAAAATCTTACTCGCTCACGTTCTCACACCCCTTCTCACACACACACACACACACACACACACACACACACACACACACACACACACACACACACACACACACACACACACACACTTTATCACTCATTCTCTCTCACATATTCTCTTTATCTCTCACACACTCTCTCTCCTCGCACACATATTCCCTATTTCCCTCTTCACACAGTATTTCTTTCTCTAACACATAGGCCTACACATACTATCACTATCAATCGCTCACACTCACTCGAACTTTCTAAATCGCTCATTCTCAGTCTCTTAAACTCACTTTTTCACATCTCACACTCACTTTCTCACACTCACACTCTCATTTTCACACTCACCCACACACTTGCACAACCACATACTCAAACAATTACACTCTCATTTTTCATTATCACATATTATCACTCTTTCTATAATATATTTATATCTTTATATAATTGGTAAGACCTTTTCCAATTATAATTGAAGTTGCAAGAAAATTACTGGACCGATTTTGACAAACGACCACTCATTTTTAAAGTTAGGGTTTCATGATGTCACCAAAAATAGTAGCTCCCAATGAAAACATTATTTTCCAAACGAAATTTCAGCATTTCCTGCTTTTTTTTTACATCTCCATGGACACCTTGATTAGTGTTTATGTGAATATTAGTAAATAAAATATTTCTCTTTGGTTAAAAATAATAACTCAATTATTACTTCTATTCTTTAGTTCAACAAATAGATATATAGCTGAAAAGGTGTAATTTTAAATTTCTCCTCTTGGTGTGAAAGGGGAAAATATACGTTTTGATTCAAATTAAATACCGAAATGTAAATATCTATGTAAAGATGATAGCCTTGGAGGAGTAAAGTTTGATTAGAAAGTCGAGTGAAGAATTATTATATATTATATCGTTTCGTAATAAAAAATTTACAATATAATTTAGTGCAATAATCTGCAGCCATTGTTGCAACGACCCATTAGTGTGCTTTAGAATTTTGATTTATGGGAAGAGTGGGAAAGGAAGAAAAAAAAAGCCCTCAATACAACAAGACTGTTTTTTAACCCTGATTTCCCCGCCACCTGCAAACCAGACTAGATCAGTTGAACGTCTAGTCCATAAGCACACCGATCTAGATATCAATACATTTTGTTATGAATTGAATACATATTAAGGATCTGTAATAAAGCGCTGTGTCTTCATTTCTATTCAATATAGGCCTGGATCTTAAAACATATAGTTTTTAAATATATTGTAAAATAAAAAACTATATCAATGTTTCTTTTACAAATAATTGATGTTTAGCATTTTATGTTCACGAGAAAAAGTCTCTTCCAAATTTGGTCAACTATCGTTGAAACTCACCTCAGTGGCTGAACGGTATAATGGTCTGTGTCAACGATGTGCTTAGGTAGGCTACTATCGATAGTTAATGTATTTCGCGCAAGTAACTCTCAGAGCCGTGTCCACATGGAGAGCATTATTTTGCTATCGAGAGCACACTCTCCGATTGTACTGCGAGTCGCATCTGCGAGAAATTGCGCTGAAGACCTTCACGATCACGTCCACGTACCAACGCCGCAGTCATTTCTCGAAATCAAAGAGTAGCAGTTGCACTTCTTGTGCTACTGGAAAAAAACAAACGAAATAAAAGGAAAGTATTGCGATATTTTTGGGTGAAGGAGTGGATCAAAAGAGATCAATAAGGTGCATGTAACATAT
Source organism: Timema podura (assembly GCA_033556935.1). NCBI lineage: Eukaryota > Metazoa > Arthropoda > Insecta > Phasmatodea > Timematidae > Timema > Timema podura. The sequence continues at coordinate 31,940,052 of JAVRXN010000010.1, forward strand.
TAATGCATACATCTATCATAGAAGATGTTCCACAGTACTGTAGCTTTACCAGAATGGCTGCGGAAGATGTGGAATATTTAATTCAGAAATTTGGACATCTAATTGCAAAACAAAACACGACGATGAGAATTACTATTCCCATCAATGATCGGGTGCTAGTTACTCTGTAGTTCCTCGCTTCAGGTTGGTTAGTAACTATTTATAATATTTTAGTACTTTAAAGTTTACAAAATAATAGCTTCAATTTATCATATGATAAACGCTATTGTTTGTTATACATTTGACTTCAGGTGATTCGTATAGTAGCCTTCAGTAATAATTATTCCGGATACCTGTTTGCAAAATTATTATGATGATGAAAGAAGTTTGTGAGATGTTGCATACATTATTCAAAGAAAACAACTTGAAGGTAGGTAAATATTAGAACAAATCTATTCTTCCTTTGATTTAATTTTATTTTATAGCTAAACATGGGCCTAATATTTAGATTTGAAACATTTCATTCACTAATTATGTACTGTGTTAAACCTTCTGTTTAACACGTACACTCAAAATACCATAAATATGATTAACACGATGAATACAAGAACTAATATATTCTAATAATGTGTATAGTGTGTAGTGGGTATTAACTCGCAGTGAATTCCTCTTGCCGGGAAAAGCCCAAACTTCAGGAAAACTGCCCCAGCTGACTATGCCGGGACCATCAGCAGAACGACATCTCACCAACAGGCCCCACTTTGATGAAATGGCTGAGCTATTTCTCTCTGCTTGCCACGCAGTCTTCGAGCGCTAGTTGTCATTCAGCGCAATTCCGCAAATTACCTCACCCTCTGTTGTCCGGCTGAAGACCCTCCTCAAATACGTTAATTCTGTTATTCTATAACCGTCTTTCCTCACTTATTTTGTATTCTATTTTATCAATTCGACGGAAGAACAACTTCAATGTTAATCTACATCGACGAACAAGCTACTGGTGACAACGATGTGTGAGGCGTCGGTCTCTCTACCTCGACGCGGATGAAACCTATTCTGAGACTATGAGTATTTGATAGTTAGAATTGGAGTAGAGTCGTAGTACTTTTATTTATCTAAGTCCATAAGACATAGTTTTTTGTGTCAGAATGTCCGACTTGTTTTTCTATGCCCATAAAGCATAGTTTTCAATCTTAGTCTTATTGTTCCTTTTCAATATCCATGTGACATAGTATTTTGTGTCAGAGTGTCCAACTTGTTTTTCTATGCCCATAAGGCATATTTTTGATAATTAGGGTTAATACTCGTTTTCTATGTCCATATGATATAGTATTAAATGTCAGTGTTCCCGACTTGTTTTTCTATGCCCATAAGGCATAGTTTTGATTGATGAGCTTAATGCTCTATGTAACTTGGTTCATACTGTTTTATTTACTATGTCAGTGTGTCTAACCTCCTTGACTAGTCCTTAAGGCATAGTTTTAATTATTAGGGAGTAATAATGACTCCCTAAACGGTATGACCATGTTTAGGATCACTTAATTTCGGAAATCAGGTTATCTAACGCTTTGTTCAATGACCTAATTTGGTCTGTGACAGATAGAAGTCACTATTATTTATTTTTAGTGTACCTTTTTTACGATGCGCAACCTGTGGGAGCACAACAAGTTCATATTAGTGGCACGTGGGGATAGTGCTTAGTTTCCGGCCCCTTTCAGGCACCGTTCGTATAATTTGATACATATACTATTTGCACTAATTATTGTGTGCCCAAGAGTGGGTTGAAGTATAAACATAATATTGAATGTCCAGGCAGTACTAATCAGGAATAGACAGGCCATAGTATCTTTACAGCCTAGATACCTGGTAGCACGCCATTTACTATTTGTAAAATGATAGTTCCTCTTCTAGGAGATTAATCTTTGTGTTTCATAGCTCTCAATGGAGTTAACTCTTACTAGATAGCTCATTTAACTAGCATGTTAGTAGCTCTTTAAATTAGGACGGTCTAGTATTTAATATTGTTAAATATTATTTAACTATAATTAATATGTAGGTTTTTCAAGTTTAAGGGTTCGGCCAGACTGACAAGCGTGTGAGCGAGCGAGCGAGCGCGCAAACGACTGGGTGGCCAGACTGGTGAGCGAGCGCGTGATTAGCAGATAGCTCTCGTTAGTTGTTGACGAGGAGGCTCAGAATCTTGGATGAGTGAGGTGAGGGGGGTTTTAACAAGTGATTTATTGTTGTTGTTTTCTCATCCTCTCTCCACGCTAATGGTGATTATTATTTGTAAAGGCCAACTTTTATAATATTGAAGTATTTTAATATATCTGTTTTAATAATATATATACACATACATATAGGTATGGTTTATGATCTTACAAATTAAATTAGGCAGTTAGTAGCAAGTGTGCTAAGCCTATCGATATTAATAAAAATGTCAAAATGAGAAATTTTCCTAGCACTCAATGAACCAACATACAATAATATTTCCTAGTGCCTGTAAACTAGACTGTACCGGGTCAAGTGCGCGCGCTTGAAAAATAGAACCCGCTCTATCTTTCAAGCGTGCGCGCTCAGTCACTCCAGTCTGGCCACCTCTCAATAAAACCCATATGTTCTATTTCATATTTTAGTCGCTCGTTCGCTCGTTCAGTCTGGCCGCACCCTAAGTCTAGTAGTCGTGAGGCTAGATAGATATATTATATTGTTGCTAGCTTTGAATTAATATTTGCTTTCTATTTATTTGGCCGACTTGTTGAGGCAGACGCTCCTACGTAACAGAATGCACTTTAGTATTAGTTTGAAGAGTTACTACTCTCGACAGTAGACTCAACTGTACTGTGATTCCTTGTTCCTAGTTGGGATGTGTATATCTATGGTAACTGATTTAATTTTCTATATAAGCACAGGACTGTTTGATCTAAGCCCTATTTGAACCTTATGTAATTCTATTAATTTGTTTGGATTTAAATAAACTGATTAAATATACTTGTATATTTATATTATGCTGAACCTTCCAAACCTTCCCTAATTAACTCTGTTTGTAAATGTAATCGTCACTTCTTCTACATGATAGGAGAAGCGACAGTTTAAATTACATTATTATTCATACAACATTTTCATAAAATAAGGGTTCCCCTTCATCTGTATTCTTTTCCTTTAGTGGTTGAGTAGGGTACGACCATGAGGAACTAGCCGATTCTGTGTACATGTTCTCTTCGTCCACAGCGTGGGGGATGGTGCTTATCAGGCGCATCTTAATTTAATCATATTTCATGTTTTGTAGCTCCGTCACCACGTACTTGCCAAATGTTTCATAGTGATCGGTAGGCTTTGTGAAAATATTTTAAGCTTCCCTTATTGCCTTGTTGAGTTCATCATCAGTAGATCAGCTACCCTCGGCCTTTTTTACTTTTGTTTACTGGCCTGACTAATGTACCGGGTTGTGTACTGGCCTGACCAAATGTACAGGATTGATCAGACAAAAGATCCTGAGTACATGAAAGTCACTATCAAGTTCTATTTGGTCATTCGTCTCAGCAATGTCTGTGTAAGGTACTACCTGCGAACAAGGAAAGTTGGATATATAATAGTACCCACATGTTTGAAAAAATACCAGGGTGTGAGGGGGAGGGATGGAGGAGGGGTGGGAAGAGGGGAAGGGGGGCGTGAAGAGGATTGGTGGAGCAGAGGGGGGCGTCATAGGATTTATAGAAGCATAGAAAAACTATTTTCCTCTTGCTATTGAAACCAACATATTGGCATGTTAAACCAGTCCGCGTTCCTTCAGAAAACTTCTTTGTCGCCCGTTTATTGTTGCTAGAATATAATGTCAGAGTAGCTGCATGTATTATTTTAATTAAATAATGTTTCTAGTTTTATGTTTCTAGCTACTGGTTATTAGCACTGCTCAGTGACATATGCAGTTTGTACGATGAAATACATTAATTGTATGGACTATATTGTAATAAAATTACAAACGATTATTTATAAAAGAAAGATTCAATCTATTTATTATATTATTATTATTATTATTATATATTATTATTATTATTATTATTATTATTTGCTTACAGATCTCTCTCTTTGGGATAAAATAATATCTTATTAATTTATATTAAAGTAAAATTAATGAACTCTACTGATAACTAATTTATATAAACAGTCACATCTAATAGTGTGCTTTCCTCCCACTGTTTCCTTGAACACCCTCGGTTTGGCTTCAGATTGAGAATCAGTTTGACGATCTGTGGGATTTCTCTCACTTTCTGGAAGCTTTGGATGAAAACATTGCGTGGTGCAAGCTCCCAAGAACAGTGACATGTTCTACTTTAATTACAAATCAACACACAGTACTGTCCTGCTAGCATTAGTGATTGCCAGTTAAAAATTCACATACAAATACGTGGTTGTAATGGGCGTTTAACTGAGGAGGGGTTTTCTGTAACCACACAATAGGAAAGCATTGTAGTCCAACCAATTATAAATACCTACGCAAAGATGTCTGCCGGCAGAAAGAAGGAGATCCATATTTCTTCGTGAGACGAGGCATGTCTGAGAATTCTATAACCACCCTCAAGAAATTGCCGCAATGAAAGAATATGTTAGCTATACTCACGAGACAAAAGATAGTGAAATTTCTTTGTAATATTGCCCACAGGCCAAGAGTTTTACGGAGACCTATGCATCTACAGCCAAACACAGCCGTAAAAGTCGTGCCCACTACTTGCATACTGCATAACTTTCTAGTAAGTCGAACAGGACAGTGATATCTGTTTGCGAGATCTGTTGATAATTAAGTTGCGGGCAATCATGACATTCAGCGTGCTGACTGGCGAGAAGAGGGAACTCCTGAAACAATCTGGTTTTCACTGCACCTAAGAGGAGTAGCTTCTTCGAGCTGTGCAAATGTATAATACCAAACAATTGACTTTATTGAAGATGTGTGTGATAATGATTTCAAGTAAACACTCAAGGTAATTTAAATTTCATTGTTATAAAAAGTTAATAATGTACGTTAAAATCCCAACGGATCTCTGAGTATATTTTTCCGGTTAGGCCCTTGGCCACCATATAGTTTATTCATAAATATTGTCCCTGATAGATTACTTATTTAATATAAAATAATAATTTGCTGTGCTCGTATTTCATTTAGCTGCCCTCCCTATTAATTTTGGTTTATCACTATGATTTTACCATCTTCACTCCACGCAAATATGGGTTCACGTCCTCTTATATATATTCCATTCACGGTAGGAATTACTCTCTGAAAGGTCTTTTTTCCTACCAAAGTCCTACTATATAATAGCTTTCTGGTAAAGAAAAAGGCCTTTCAGAAAACAATTCCTACGCTGAACAGACTTTACCTTCCTCCTCCCTGGCACCATTAGAGTAAACCGTTAATAGCCAGTGGGCTGTATGAAATAATAAACAAAACATATAGATAGTAATTATAAAATAAAGTATAATATACACATAAATAGCCACGATTCCAAAAACTTACCATATTTGAAGAAGTTTCTTGCCTGAAATCAATAGAATAATGACATTCAATGCATTAAATTAGGGCCACGTACTGTTGAATTCTCCTCCTACACCTACGCCCCCTTCCCCCTTTTTTTTCTTTCTCATCTTTGTGAACTCTTGAGAAACCCTAAACCAACAAACATAAACTTAACAAGCAAATATAGTTAGATAAGATTAATATGTATCTATGGTTCTGTCTGACAACATTGCGAACATGCCTACCTGATTTCGTGAATTGTGTAGTCTTCTTTGAGTTTCTTTAATCGAAATGCTGAATTCAGAAGCAATTCCACTCAGAGCCGCATTACTTTGGTCACAATTTTTATAACATAACATGGGCCTGCGCTCTTACATAATATCTATCAAACGAACGATCTACTTCTGTATACACGTGCGTTTCACCTTTGTGTGTAGAGCAACGTGCTGCTAGTAGCTGTGAGTACTTTCAACTGTCGGGGTGCAGCGATGCTCCTTAAGAGTAGCTCTTGGTGGATAGGGGGCGAACGTGTCAACGTGACAGCTTGACTCAGAGACTTGTCTGAATAGTAGGCCAACACTTCGAGAATTTACTCTCAGCATCGTTTACACAACGTGAGAGCTCTCGACATACGCTCTACATAATAATAGCTCTCATCGTGGACTCCCACCTCAAGGTGTCACTGTCATGTTAGACTGGCCTGCTGACGACGGGTAGATTGGGATTAGAATCCCAGTTGGATCTACTGGTGGTGTTTTTCCTAAAGGTTTTCCCACTCTCCTTCAACATAAATATAGGTAGAGTACCTCTAAGAATTGTCCTTCCTCATCCATAGCCCATTAGAGTAATTATCATATATGCTTAAAGCCTGAAAAGATAATAAGACACGGTGATAAAAGAAACTAGTTTTTGGTATACAATAATTGGCTCTAGATATTTAGATGTCTTGTAATAATTTAGAGAAAATAAACAACTAAGTTTCACACTCGAACATTGTTCATGGGGTTAATATAATACCAGATTTTTCTTTCCTTGGAGAATCGCATGTGTTTTTAAGTGTCGTATTTTTAATTCCTCCACTGAATGGGGCTGCAAAGTCTTCCTTATGTCATCAATCACAACATCACTGACACTCCCTACCCTTTCCCTTGCGTTTCTGTGAAGGAACGAAAGGCGCCAAGAAAGAGGTTGTACGGGGTAGGGACTGAGGGGGTAATAGGGTGGCGTAGAGGGGGTTAGGCTGGGAACGGGGAGGGGGGGGGGGTCGCCCATACCATTCCGAACACATCCAGATACACAAACACGCTTCACTCCCTCGCGGGAGTATTTCTGTTGGCAGCGTTCCCGCGGGGGATCCGACAAGACGTTGGGATGGTTGGAGCAGGAAGGGGGAGGGAGAGAGAATCACTACCGGACCAGACAAAAACAAAACAAAAACAAGTAAAACTTCGTTTTGAGATGTGACACCTTATAAATGTTCCACTCCCCCTTGAGGAGGTTTTCCACAGTTTTCGTAAATATAACATAACGACCATAATATCATAAAGAGTAAGTTTGTAATCTATAAATTACTTCTTTAAACACACGACGATGGACAAAAGGAATACATATCAGGTTCACCTTTCTTAAGGTCAGGGCTCTTTGTGTACTGAGGTGTAGGCCTACTGAGGGTGTTCTTTTTATTAAATGGTTTACAACACTCCCTACGCTACACTCATCTTACAACTATAGATTAGTTAAATAGCGTATAGGCCAGACGGGTGAGTAAGATGTGGTTAAAATATCATTTAATGCTACAACTCGATGATTTTGAAACCATTTAAATGTATCAAGATGGATGGAAGTACGTTAGCGACAATGACTTCCACTAGTCTATTTACTCTAAGTGAAATGGCTGTAGACTCTAAATGCCCATACATTTAGAATTATTAATACCTTTTTTCACTTCAAGCATATTTTTAAACAATTTGTAATAGTCATTTATTATCATAACGATCATAAAATGTAAATAAGAACGATGTTTTCTTTTAATATAAAATGTTTGTAATGTCAATTGATCTCTTCATATCGGTTCATTTTCACGGAAGTGTCAGACATAAAGTTTATAAGACTATTATAAAATAAGATGGAAGGAAGCCAGTAGAATAAGCACATTCATACCAAGGTCTAATATATACTGGTTTGACTACTTTCAGTTAAAGCGATCAAAACCCTTCCTTCACCTCTAACAAGACGTGTATTAATCACAACTTGTGAATGTGTGGAATTCCAGGCCTCCACCGTGGTTCGGATCCCACGTTAAACTTTAGGTCCTCCATTTCATCTCACACCACCCTACCATTACACGCTAGCGTAGGTACATATAGCCCGAACGGGTAGTAAGACGCGGTGCTAATAATAATAATGATAATAATAATAATAATAATAATAATAATATTCTGAAAATTGGAAAATGATACCTGGACACGGGAATTGAACCCGGGACCTTTGGCTCAGTACGCCAATGCTCTATCCACTGAGCTATCCAGGATTCATGCTGTATACAGGGTCATTCTTCACTCTTATTTTAAGGCAGAATCTATGATGGACTTAATAATAATAATAATAATAATAATAATAATAATAATAATAATAATAATAATAATAATAATAATAACGCGATCAGATAGTGGACTAGGTTGTTCTATGTGTGTCCTGACTCGTGTCAAGTTGAATAATATTGTTGCTGTTAAATTCTATTTTAAGAATGTTCTTAGGTGACCTGGTGGTCTAGGGGTAAGGTGTCAGACTTCTGTGCTGAGGGTCCGGGGTTCAATCCTCGGTCCTGGCACAGATTTATCTGATTGCCAAACCCTTCCTTCACCTCTGACAAGACGTGTATTAATCACAACTTGTGAATGTGAGGAATGCCAGGCCTCCACCGTGGTTCGGATTCCACGTTAAACTGTAGGTCCTCCATTTCATCTCACAATCACCCTACCATTGCACATTAGCGTAAGTGCGTATAACCCGAACGGGTAGTAAGACGCGGTGCTAATAATAATAATAATAATAATAATAGTAATAATAATAAGAATGTTCTTTGAGAAAACCCGAATGGATAGTAAAATGCGGTGATACAAAATAAAGTAATTTTGTATTATTATTAGCAGTAATTTATACTTCACAGTTATGTGTTATTTTCAACTAATATCAAATTGAATAATTTTATTTTAGTGCACCAAGGCAAATAATAATGTTGACTTACAAGCCTTGGTGTTAGAGCGAATTAAGGAGGCTTTATAGAGTAAAGATATTATTTTTCTTTTCGTCACCAGTGTTACGGAGTCCATGAAACGCGCTGATGTGTAATAGTTCAGTTATTAATACATTCTTCAATTCTATAATGATTTGAATAAGAATTTTACCATCTAGATAATGCATGATAAGGGGTTTTATAACATTAAAAGGGAGATTGCTGGAATAATACCAAGGGCGAAACTTTGTGTTTTTGGAATCTCTGAGAGCACAGGTGAAACAGCAAATATCTTGGTGTTGGATATAGTCCACAAAAAAGTGAGTATTATTAATATAGACTCGCTAGACATTGAGAAAATCATAATTTGTTTTACTCTTGAATAAACATGTATGGTGATTATAAAACCGATCTTTATTAATTTTAAACATCTTCAATCCTTATATTAATATTTATTATATGGTAAAAGGGCTAACTCAAATAATCATTATTAATTTCTTTATTATAACCAAATTTCTATTGTAATAAATAAAAGTATACTAGTATGTATTAAACAATACATGAGTATTGTTCTACAATTAAACATAAATATATTAGTGTGTTGTTGCAGCGATGACTACAGATTATTGCACTAAAATATATTTTAAACTTTTTATTGGGAAAGGAGATATATACTAAGCCCTCACTCACTTTTAAGTTTAAAGTAGACTTGTCAAAGGCTATCAACCTTTCTTTGATATATAGTTTTCGGTCTGCAATTTGAATAAAAAGGTATATTTTCCCCTTCACGCCCCAATGAGGACTTTAAAATGACCCCTCTCTCAGATATCTATCTATTCGTTGCACCAAACCACTCAAGTAGAAAGATTGAGGAAATATTATTTTTAAACAAAAACAAATATTCTATTTAACAATATAAAACTATATAGAAATCATGGTTTCCATGGTGATGTAAACAAAGAATGATTGTACAGATGAACCACTGCCCACACAGAGAAAAGAGATGGAAAATTCACTAGGAAAACTGGGTTTTAGTTTTACGCGACTATTTTTCCCAATATCCTTATTCCTTTATCTATAAAATGATTGTTCGTTTGTCAAAATATGTTCAACCAATTCCTCGAGATTTCCATTACTGGAAACTGGCTTATCAAATAATATATATTAAGATATATGATAGAGAGGGTGATAAAATGTGATAGTTTAGATTTTAAGTGTTTGAGTGTGCGATTGTGTGAGTGTGCGATTGTGTGAGTGTGTGGGTAAGTGTGAAAATGAGAGTGTTAGTGTGAGTGAGACATAGTGAGAGTATGTGTATGTGCTAGAGAGAGAAATACTGGAAGAGAAAAAGAATGTGTGTAGGAGGAGAGAGGAAGTGTGTGAGAGAGATAGTGAGAGAGAGAGTGTGTGAGAGATAGTGAAGAGAGTGTGTGAGAGAAAGTGAGAGAGAGAGAGAGAGTGTGTGAAAAAGAAAGAGAATATGTAAGAGAGATTGCGTGATAAATTGTTTGAGAGAGTGTGTATGTGTGTGTGTGTGTATGTGAAAAAGAGAGTGTAATGTTCTGGGACAGATATTGTGTCAAAGAGAGAGAAAATATGAAGGCGTGTAAGAGAGAGAGTTTGAGAGATAAAGTTAGAGAGGGAGAGATTAGTTTAGAGAGAGAAAATTAGATTGAGAGAGAGAGTTAGAGAAAGAGTTAGAGAGATAAATTAAGAGATCGAGTTTAAGAAAGAGAGAGAGGGTTTGAGAAAGAGAGAGTGGGTTTGAGATAGAGAGTTAGTTTGAAATAGAGAGTGTGATAAAGAGAGTGAGATTGAGATAGAGAGTTTGAGATAGAGGGAGTTTGAAAGGGAGATCGTTTGTGAGAGAGCTTTCAAGAGAATGAACGTTCTAGAGAGAGAGAGAGCGTTTGAGATAAAGATTAATAGAGAGAGAATATAATAAAGATAATGTGAGATACATTTTGTGATAAATAGTGTTTTTGAGGGTAGAGCGTGTATGAGAGAGCGAGTGATAAAGTGTGAGAGAGAGAATGAGAGGGTGAGTGTTGTGTGTGTGTGGTGTGTGTGTGTGTGTGTGTGAGAGAGAGAGAGGGGAGATAGTGTGAGAGAGTGTGTGAGAGCATGAGAGTGTTAGAAATGCAGAGAAAATGCGAAAATATAAACGTCTTGCTCAAATATAACGGCATTTTGAAATATCATTCCCTCAGAATTAAGTATTAACATCAAAACATACTGAACTTAATATATTTTGTAAGAATGTGAAAAGATAGATGAGGTACACAAAACACTACTTTTAAATATCATATCCTCGAAATTAGGCGGTAAAATGAAAATAATAGCTTAACTTATGTATTTGTATTGTGTTACTATTTCCTAAAATGATCATCAAAACCCATTATTTAAATAAAATGAACATCAAAAATATTATTTGAGAAAAACACCAAAATTCATACTCGGAATGTAAAAATGGCTATTTTTTTGACATTATTCAAGATTATTTAATTGTTTTTGAGCGTATAATACATACCAAAACATATTTAAACATAATTTTATCATGCCCGAAACAAAAGTAGACAATATTTTCACGAACTTAACTTAATTTTCGAATTATGCTCAATATTATCAGGATTTAAATGCAAATTAAAGATAACAGCATTCCAATAAATAATAAATGTTTCTCCAGTGTAGGAATCTCAATTTAGATATGTTATGACCTGAATCCAAAGAGAAAGTTGTGTTGTGTTGGACCAACAAATAAACATAGAGTTATTAATTTCTAGACAAAGAGATATATTGTATTTAGAGATCTACAGCCATACAGCAAATAACGGTTTCCATTGTGACTAAACCAAGAATGAAAAACTGAAAATTATCTGTGAAAATTGGGTTTTCGTAGAAAATTATTCTTTTTCTCAACATCCTGGCCTCCTAACCATTAAAATGAGTGTTCGTTTGTCAAAATCTATTCAGTAATTTCCTCGTAATTTCTACTACCGGAAACAGGCTTATCAAATTATATGTAAGGATATACATATATATGTCCTAAATTTAAACATATATATGCATAAATATTAATTTAGGGAACATATTTAGTAGTACTTAACACTAAAATTAAAAATGGGTAATGTAAGTATTAAAAATTCGTTTACATAAGATATAAATATAATCGTCACGATTTCTTGATTTCAAATAGTTTTAATTGTAATATATATAAGATTAAAATAGATCCACATCCATAACCATCTTTTGTAAATTGTATTGGTTATTAAGTGCGTAGTTGTGGTTATTTGGTTATTACTACTACTTTCTTTGAAATGTGACTAACTTTGTGCATGTTAAGACTTTTTGATAGCACTTCTTTTGTATTTGTAAGATATTTTGTATAAGTTTGATATCAGCAACATAATGTCCTTAGTAGATATTTTTTTCCTATAAATTTAGATTTTTGGTTGTAGTTTTATGGCAAAGGCTCCTATGTTGTATAGATTTTTAGTTAGTGTTGTTTTGGGCGGTGTATATTGCAATTGTACTTGTCGAACCCTATTACATTTCTAATGTTCTAATGAAATGCAATGCAATTGTTCTATCGGAGTTTTCTTTTGATTTTTAAGCTAATCAACCAATTTTTCCCAAATTAGGTACGAGAATTATAAAAAAGCTTTTCCTTTGATTAAAAACTTATCAGGATCATAATTTTTTTTGGCACCATGTCTACCTATTCAGATTGTATATATATATATATATATATATATATATAATTATGCTAATGAGTTAATAAATATTAAATTTGAAGGAGGCGCACCCGGACTTTCATGAAATGAGAGTGGAAATATCATTTTAGATTAAACTCAGTACACCCGACTGGGATTCAAACCCCGATCTCCCTGTCATCATCAGACTAGTATGATACGATTGTTTCTATTAATGTCCTAGTTTAGGGGTATGTAACCTTTTTTTACAATGATAAACATAGAAACTAATAAAAAGTTCCGTAATCATAAATATTTGTCACTCTAATTTTGCTTTTATTGTGTCCATACATCTTATTTTTATTCTTATATTTAACTTTCCGCTAATAATTTGGGTCCCTACCTATCTAGAGGAAGAAAATAAATAAATAAAATATATATTCTAATATTAAACTATGAAAGATTCTTATAACTTTACCAAATATGACCAAACAAGGTCCCATTTAACTGTTATTTAAAGTACTTGACATATTTGCTTGTTAAAAAAGACTAAACGATCGACTTTTAACTATGATGTAGTTTTCTTACTAGATTGACTGAAAATTAGCCACGAGATCTACTGGTTGATCATGATCAACTAGTTGCTGACCCATGGTCTAGATGGATGGCTATGTTGACAACTGGTTAGGAGCCGTCCTTAAATTACCTAAAGTTTCTTGGTGTAGTAGGGGGACTCGGTATTCTCGAACGTTTTCTTTTGAGGGAAGGGAGGGTAGTAATCCATCTTGAGTTAGGTTTTTTTACTGATCTTTATGGTGAGACAAAATCTAAAAAAAAATATCTGGAAATAAACATGATATAGAGTACAGGGCAAAAAGGGGGAAAGTCCAATTTTAATTCAAATTGAGTTAGTGCTGCCATCTGTAAGCCATTTATGAGATATTTAAAAAGAACGTTAGAGATTATGGTTAAAATAGGTCTCTGTCATATCTAATTTAATTAAAACATGTTTATGATGGGTCCTTACGGGATTTTAGATATAAAAGTTGTCCTGGAGAATGAGTGTAAAGTGATATTTTCACTTAGTGCCTTGTACCCTTAATATGTTAATCATAAAATTTCATTCATATTTAATTTACTTTTGTTGTGTAATACCTAATTTGACTGCACTTTATGTATTCTGTAATTTCAACACTCTCTTTATTACCAATCATTATGTATATAAATAAATAAAGATTAAGATAATCTAATTTACCAACTCACAAATATTACGTAAGATAGGGTTGTAAGGGGAGTAGTGGTGACAGAAAATATTACGAACACCTACTGGGGGGGGGGGGGGTTAGTTAAAACTCATTAAAAAAATCCCTAAGTAATTTAAGGACAGCATCCATTGATGCAATTTTTGAGTAGACACCTATTTATCTGATATTAACATGGGTCTTTCTAAGTTTTCATTGTGTTTGAGAAAATGATTAACCTTGACTTAACCTGAGGAACTAAATCTATAGAAAATCCACCCGTACGAGCTTGGAGAAAGGCTTATAAAAGTGCAGCAAAAATCATGTGTGAGAGACTAATTCCAATACATAGAATCGGCATTTGTTCCTTTCAGCATGATACAGAGAGTTCAATTGGCTGTACATAGATCTTTATAAAAACAAGTCAAAAGAGTATTTGGTTTCATTCTAATATAATTATATCATGAACTATGTCCAGATAATATTATTGCTTGGAAAATAGAGACGGAGTTTTCTAGTAATGGATTTTAAAATTAAAACAGTCTTTGGACAAGTTTCGTTTTCATGATTAGTCGGAGATTAAACTACAAACCGTTTTCATTTTCAGTCAACTGATATTCATGATCAATACTATTTTAAATTCATGTATAGCTTCTAGTGACTATTATTATAAAAATGGTCACTTCAATTAAACATAGGAGTATTTAACTAAACAAGGTTTAGTAGAATATCAACTAAGAAATTTGCGTACAACCCGAACGGGTAGTAAGACGCGGTGCTAATAATAACTAAGAAATTAGTTAATTATTTCATATTTTTAAACGAAGATCAGACCATACTTACCCTCTTGGTGTGGTAAAGAAAAAATACATACGCTAATGGAGGAGTTAATTATGAGATTTTTGGACCAAAAGCTATTAAAATTAGATCTTATGAGTCCAGTTTTTACTGTGTGATGATATACTTGATTCTACTGTAAAGAACCACTTATATACTTGCGTTGGGTTTATGAAAACTTAGAGCCTAATGAAAGTTTCTTGGGCCTATACAGTGCTAATCATACAACTGGAGAATTGATTGCAGCCATTACTTTGGAGTTTGGAAGTCGTCATGACCAAAGATCAACTGCCTCTCGCGAACTTTAGTGGACAAACTTACAACTGTGCTCCAACAAAGAAGCACAGTCTATGTTAAGATAAAGATATATTTAACCATGTTTTTAGATGGTGGGGTGAATCTCACAAATTTTGTCACACGGGATGTAAGTTATACCTTAATCCCTCTGAGAAATTCAATGCAACAGGTTCATCAGCTTGGCGTTTTGTTTTCTCAATCACTTACAGCTAAGTATTTTTTTGTGTACACCATGGCTTACTGCCCATTCAGGCTATCCACACGTTTACACTAATTAGCTATGAATGGTGAAGTTAAAATTTAGAGTAAATATACGCGAATTTTTGTGGAGTTTGATTTGGAAGGCATTTGGGAGTAGACTCAGTGTGTCCAACAAGAATTAAAGGCCCAATATTCTCGCGATCGGTGATCCAGTCTATTGCCAGAGATTGACGTCTTATACTATTGAACTGCCAAAGTGGTCTATACCCAGGTTTATTCACGTCTAAGAAGCATTTTTGAATGATACTTTGACACATATTTGTAAAATTAATTCTTTTGTCTTACCAGCTAAATATACAAAGGCGTATAGATTGAATAGAATCAGGAAAACAATTTAGTGACTTTATAAATACTAGAAATGCTATCTGTTGAATCAAATAGCTTACTGTCTGCAAGTGGGTTATTCAGAGTATTTTTTTAGGAGCGAAAGTTATGGGCTGCCTTAAGGCAAGAGCACTAGTAAATTATTTATTAATTCTGAGCTCATACAGGCCGTTATACTCCCGTCTTCTAGTGTCAGGAGTCTCAGATATGGTGGTGCGTTTGTATTGATTTGGGAAGAAACATAACAAACAACCTGCCAAATATCTTTCTCCCAAGTGAAGAAAGCCACCAACGTGGATTACAACTCCTGCCACAGCGTCACTTTACTTCCTTATAGGATTACTTTTACTATAAGTATTTTGCCAAAATAGAAACAGCTCTTTTAGGTATACTCATATGTTAGAAAAACACGATAATAATGCCATAGTACCTTTTATCTTTTACCAAGTTTGTATTGTATATATATAAGGTGGAAATGACAATATTTGACACTACATTGAGAGTTTTAAGCTGTCAATATTTTTGCTGGCGAATTGTCGAATACTAATTATTTTTCGAAGTGAAGTCGAAGCTGATATTTGTTTAGAAGTGTTGCGTTACATTATATTTTAAGGGAAACATTTGAGGGAGGATATGTATAAACATCTATTTTCTTAGCAAAGTGTATTAATTACTACCCTTTCGGGTTAACACGCCAATGTACTAACTACGCTAATGTGTTAGGGATGAGGAATTTTGTATTTTGAGAAAGTGTACCCACATTTGCGTGGAGCGAAAGATATAGAGTGTGAAATCTTTTAGGAGAAATGATCCTCAGTACACCCGACTTGGATCGATCTTTGATCTCCAAGTCATTGGCAATATTGTCTATTGCGAGAGTGACTTAATAGGGTTGAGATCATGCAGCCACCAAAGTGAGCTATATTTAACAAGCGATTATTTTAATTTACATTACTTCAATAAGGTATCCGATATATTTATTATTTAATTATATGAAAACGTATAAACACCCATAATTAAAACCCATGTGTGTAAGGTATCCCAAGCTATAACTAAGTTACTTTCAGCAGGTATAGGCCTATGTTTTAATTACCTTGAGCAATATTTTTAAATTTTTAAGATTCAATATAATATGCACTTACTGAACTTACTGTACAAATATCGATTCATAGGGTTTGTAAAATAACCTCAAATTACAAATAAAATAGTGGGTAGTAAATACATATTTGAATTGGTTTATAATATTATTTGAAGAATATTAAAGTCTACTTTGTGGCTAAGTGGCTATATAGGTATATTGCTGCAGAATAGTTTGTCACAAGAAAATTTCACAAAAATTACTAAGTAAATCAGTGTATCAAATTACCAAGATAAAATACTTTCTGAGGTTCAGACAAGTTATGTGCTGTGTATGTGATAATGCGTTAAATTAGATATTAGAATTTAATTTTATAGAGACAAGTATGTCAAAAATAAAATTAATGTTAATTAAAAACTAATGACAACAACACTAAAACTATAACTAATTATAAGAATAATAGTAGAAATAAACTTATCCAATAATTTTAACTGGATAGTTTCTTATAAAATGATTTTTTTAAATTTATCTAAATTTTATACCATATGATTATAATTAAATGTACTGCGCATATGTATGAGTAAATATTTATGTAAATAATATGATATTTATATACAATACACAATTTAAATTGTTGCTCATCTTAAATTGCTCAACCAATCATTTCTGAAAGATGATTAGCATCTGAAGATGGAAACAACCAATAAATATAAACATCCAGAATCTCATGCTTCTGAGTTGTATCACCAATCGTTTTATTGAACACATTAAAGTACATGCCCATCGATAGTAATTAATTATATATTTTATAACACACATATATAAAAGCGTCTTTCTTTAATGTCTTAGAAATCTATATCATTGTGGCTAGTATTTATTGCGGTAAAACACTCAACCCACTATTAACTCATTAAAATATTGTAGCATCCACTTCGTTACACACCTCTGCTTTCTTGCCTGGAGTTGAACTGAAATGATACAATGTACAGATTCCAAGTACTCTAAAATTTTGCAGCCATATAAATATAATATATAATAAAACGTATACAATGGAATAATGGGATAAGTCTTGTATTTTTATTTTTTATTTTATATTGCATCATACTTCTCTTGTGTGGTACACATAATTTAATTGCTTTAATGGTGTAGTAACAAATAAAGTAGAATTTAGGGTGTAGGTGTTTTACTATGTATGGAGTGAAAGTGGGAAAGTATTTGGAATAAAATACACACCATATACACAACCGGGATTAGAACCCCAACCTCCTATTAAGCAATACATCAAACTAGATCAGCTTGACATTTAGTCTGAGTATCTACAAACACGTGTTTGTATTCATACGTTTCATTAAATATTAAGTTTGATAAGAAAAAAATATTTGAGATCGAAATACAATTTAAAGCAAACGCATTTATTTGTTGTTGTTTTGATTCCCTTGATTAATAAGTGCGTGAACAAACTTTTTGAATAATTACTTTGGCAAACAGTTTTATCGATGCAATCAAATTTAAGTTCCCAATATGCGTAATAATGAGTTACAGTCCTGATTAAAGCTTCATATATTAGGAAAGGATTGGAAGAGTATGCACTGGATTTAGGGGCATGGGTACATTGCCTTATCTCTTGTTGGAGGTACAATTGGGGCAAATTGAGGAAAATTGTGTTACGATTTAATCATGTTTCTCGTGACCAGTAATATCGAAAATACTTGATTGATCTCATCCTTCAATCACATGGCTTGATATCTATTAATATACACACTTTGAGTATAACGAGTACCTAACATATTGTTTTGTATCTACACGAGAAAGAAAACTAAGTGTAGCCTACACATAAGAAATACTTTAATGATAACATGTTTTGATGTTTTAAACAATCATATTATGACTAGGATGGAACGATATATTTAAAATAGCAATGATACAATCAGGCTGAAATAGTGTTGACTGCACAGTTAAGAGTGTGAGCCGACTGAGCACTGGCATTGAGTCGTGCTGCAAACAATATTCAGCAAGTAGTTCCCACATGAGTTACCTTGTAAGACCGTTGTTTGATTCACTATCACAGACTGTGTCGTGCTGCAAACAATATCTAGCAGGTAATTCCCACATGAGTTACCTTGTAAGACCGTTGATATATTCACTCTCATAGACTGTGTCGTGCTGCAAACAATCTCTAGCAGGTAGTTCCCACATGAGTTACCTTGTAAGACCGTTGTTAGATTCACTCTCACAGACTGTCGTGCTGCAAACAATATCTAGCAGGTAATTCCCACATGAGTTACCTTGTAAGACCGTTGATATATTCATTCTCACAGACTGTGTCGTGCTGCAAACAATATCTAGCAGGTAATTCCCACATGAGTTACCTTGTAAGACCTTTGTTTGATTCACTCTCACAGACTGTGTCGTGATGCAAACAATCTCTAGCAGGTAGTTCCCACATGAGTTACCTTGTAAGACCGTTGTTAGATTCACTCTCACAGACTGTCGTGCTGCAAACAATATCTAGCAGGTAATTCCCACATGAGTTACCTTGTAAGACCTTTGTTTGATTCACTCTCACAGACTGTGTCGTGATGCAAACAATCTCTAGCAGGTAGTTCCCACATGAGTTACCTTGTAAGACCGTTGTTAGATTCACTCTCACAGACTGTCGTGCTGCAAACAATATCTAGCAGGTAATTCCCACATGAGTTACCTTGTAAGACCTTTGTTTGATTCACTCTCACAGACTGTGTCGTGATGCAAACAATCTCTAGAAGGTAGTTCCCACATGAGTTACCTTGTAAGACCTTTGTTTGATTCACTCTCACAGACTGTGTCGTGATGCAAACAATCCCTAGAAGGTAGTTCCCACATGAGTTACCTTGTAGGACCGTTGTTTGATTCACTCTCACAGACTGTGTCGTGCTGCAAACAATTTCTAGAAGGAGGTTCCCACATGAGTTACCTTGTAAGACCGTTGTTAGATTCACTCTCACAGACTGTCGTGCTGCAAACAATTTCTAGAAGGTAGTTCCCACATGAGTTACCTTGTAAGACCGTTGTTAGATTCACTCTCACAGACTGTGTCGTGCTGCAAACAATATTCAGCAAGTAGTTCCCACATGAGTTACCTTGTAAGACCGTTGTTTGATTCACTATCACAGACTGTGTCGTGCTGCAAACAATATCTAGCAGGTAATTCCCACATGAGTTACCTTGTAAGACCGTTGATATATTCACTCTCATAGACTGTGTCGTGCTGCAAACAATCTCTAGCAGGTAGTTCCCACATGAGTTACCTTGTAAGACCGTTGTTAGATTCACTCTCACAGACTGTCGTGCTGCAAACAATATCTAGCAGGTAATTCCCACATGAGTTACCTTGTAAGACCGTTGATATATTCACTCTCACAGACTGTGTCGTGCTGCAAACAATATCTAGCAGGTAATTCCCACATGAGTTACCTTGTAAGACCTTTGTTTGATTCACTCTCACAGACTGTGTCGTGATGCAAACAATCTCTAGCAGGTAGTTCCCACATGAGTTACCTTGTAAGACCTTTGTTTGATTCACTCTCACAGACTGTGTCGTGATGCAAACAATCTCTAGCAGGTAGTTCCCACATGAGTTACCTTGTAAGACCGTTGTTAGATTCACTCTCACAGACTGTCGTGCTGCAAACAATATCTAGCAGGTAATTCCCACATGAGTTACCTTGTAAGACCGTTGATATATTCACTCTCACAGACTGTGTCGTGCTGCAAACAATATCTAGCAGGTAATTCCCACATGAGTTACCTTGTAAGACCTTTGTTTGATTCACTCTCACAGACTGTGTCGTGATGCAAACAATCTCTAGCAGGTAGTTCCCACATGAGTTACCTTGTAAGACCTTTGTTTGATTCACTCTCACAGACTGTGTCGTGATGCAAACAATCCCTAGAAGGTAGTTCCCACATGAGTTACCTTGTAGGACCGTTGTTTGATTCACTCTCACAGACTGTGTCATGCTGCAAACAATTTCTAGAAGGAGGTTCCCACATGAGTTACCTTGTAAGACCGTTGTTAGATTCACTCTCACAGACTGTCGTGCTGCAAACAATTTCTAGAAGGTAGTTCCCACATGAGTTACCTTGTAAGACCGTTGTTAGATTCACTCTCACATACTGTGTCGCGCTGCAAACAATCTCTAGCAGGTAGTTCCCACATGAGTTACCTTGTAAGACCATTGTTAGATTCACTCTCACAGACTGTGTCGCGCTACAAACAATCTCTAGCAGGTAGTTCCCACATGAGTTACCTTGTAAGACCATTGTTAGATTCACTCTCACAGACTGTGTCGCGCTACAAACAATCTCTAGCAGGTAGTTCCCACATGAGTTACCTTGTAAGACCGTTGCTAGATTCACTCTCATAGGACTGTAAGCACACCGTTCTGCTACCATGTTCTGAATCTAAACGACACGACACGGCTGGCGCTCAGTCGCCACACAGTCCTGTAATTGTGAATCCACTATTATTATTTTATTGAAAGTTGTATATTTTTTATGAATAAATATAGTTTTTTTTAAGAACGAGAATGAGAGATTTTCTTCTTTTATCTACTTTTCTTCGACCTTTTTTTTAAACTGTCTTATATATATATATATATATATATATATATATATATATATATATATATATATATATATATATATATATATACAGTATATAAATGATATTACACACACAAACATACACATAGCCTATCAAATGGTGTATAAATGGTAGTAATGCTAAATATATTTGCAAATTTTTTTTATTCACATTACTAAGCAGCACGTAATGTCAAGTTATTCTCGCCCACCCTCCCCCTCTCTCCTTAAAATAACGTTCTTACATTTTTGAATTGGGAAGGGTATTTCAAGAGGATATAAGCCCACATGAGAATGAAAAGCGTATTATAAGACCACAAGGACAACTCAATAAAATAAAACCATCTCAGTGGTGTAGTTAGCTAACGCGCTAGTTTCGTGTTAAGCTCGACTACCGAGGACGAGGAGATCGAGGCTCGAGTCTCGGTTGGGCGAACTGGGCGTGGTTTTTTCTAAATGGTTTTCCCTTCTCTTTCTACGCAAATGAGGGTTCACTTATTCTAAAATTCAACCTTCCCATTTCCTTACCCATAAACGTAATTAGTATTTAAGCGTATAACCCAAACAGATAGTAACACGCGGTGCAAAATTAATTAATTAACTATAAATTCCAAATTCCTCTTCACCAGAAAGCCACTCTTTTGCTGGTCTGACCCTTTATACCTCATATTCAATGGTGCGGGTGCTTCCAAGATTAGGAAGAGCACTTAAACTCTGTTAAATTAAAATTTTGTGTTTAATCTATTCTTTTTTTTTAAATATAAAGACGTTGAGAACTTAAAAAAAGTAAGCACAAAAAGGTAGTTTTTTTTTATCTCAGCGTCTTACTGCCTGTTCAGGTTATATTCACATGTGCAAATTACGTTAATGAGCTAGGAATAGAAAGGCTAAATTTAGAGGAAATTTACCCCATATGCGTTAAGGAAGAGTGGAAAACCAGTTAGGAAAACCACCCTCACAAAATAGGACCGGGTTTAAAACTTCAGTCTCTCTATCATCGCCAGTCTAGTCTATTGCGAGCGTGAAACCTTATACCATGTGGCCACTGAAGAAGATTTAGTATTTATTGTTTAATTGTCTTCCCTCCCACTTTATTATCTTTAAAACTATTGGTTTTTCCTTTTTTCACACGTTATATATAATTCATGTACTGGCTCCTAATTATTTAAACTAATTTAATCTAACAAGACACAGGATGAGCGTTGATTTTTATTTTAAATATTTCAGAACAATATATATAGAAATTAGGGGATAGAAACCATTAATTAACTCTAAATACATTACTGTTTCCAGCCTGTGGGCTGGGTCAGTATTTTATTCAAGACATATATTTTCCACTGCTGGCTGGCTAATCCTGTCCTTGTAATTAGGTACGTGGTATCGAAAGAAAAGTATCGATAATGTACTCATCTAAAATATCGGAAGAAAAATATTGATACCATACTAGTATTGAAATAAAAGTATCGATAACAGTAAGTATTGGTATCAAATTAATCTGTAATTTTTTTTATCAAGTAATAATTTCTTCTTTTGCGTATTATTTATAATAATAAAAAATATATTTTCATATTTAGTTAAACACCGAAAACTATAGTGATTTAACCATATTATAGTAAATTTAAGTCTATCACGTCTATGTTGTGTGTTGGAACTTGGAAAGTATGATAGATAGATTGTATGATGAATATTATAAAAGGTTTTACCATACCGTATCTCAAAATATCTGTGAAAATGTAGCTGATGGAAAGTTATTTAATAGCTAAATATGAATAGTAATATATTTTTATTTTTTCAATATATTTTGTACCTTTCTTTAACCATAGTAAACATTTAATCCAAGCATGGGTGAAGATAACAAAAAATATTGTTTCTTTCCATACCGATGCGATACCAGAGTGTGAGTACTAATATCTGCAAAAGTAACTGAAAAAATGTATCGAGTAAAAAAACACTAGTATCGAAAGGAAAATATCGATATTAGTAGATTGTCGATACTTTTTTAACATCCCTACTTGTAATCTAACTTAAGGATAGGACAGACACAACACCCAGCCCCCAGCCATTAATTCATCACTGTGAATGAGTAGACCCACATTTCACCAATCATAAATTTTTCGGCTATGCCAGGAATAGAACCGAGAGCTACCGACTGAGCTAAGTTAATTAGATAGTAAAACTAATAACCCAACCATGAAATTAGTTCGATTCTCGAATATAATAATGCTACACAAGAGGAAAATTATTTTGATAATCAATATTTTTACTACAAAAAGTGATAGGCTAAGCTATAATATATTTAATTTAAAGCTTTCTACTTGAAATATAAATAAATAAACGCATTACTGGTCATATGTTCTAAGGAATCACTCCCACACTATACTGTATTGCTGGTAACGTTAGTCTGGTCTCGAGTCATGGTTGGATGTACTTTTCTTAAATGGTTTATCACCTCCTTCGTCGCAAATGCAGGCACACATATACGCTATACTGTTCTCGTCAATACCAAATTAAGATAAATAAGTGGATTGATCAGACGGCTAGTGAGATGTGATTCGAATGAATAGCCTAACTATTGGAAAAACCAGCTGAATCTATTTCAAGACTAATATGAGCCTAAAGGGATTTAGACGCGTTAATGTGCTTGGATCCATCCACGTCTAAGATGCGTGATTTATTTCAAACCTCAGGGACAAGTTCTTTATAACCTCTACTTCAACTTGTTAACAAACATACCAACAAACAACACACAGACTATCCATTTGCATATTGGCAGCTCATGGACGGGTCATTGTGACGTCACCCATGGTACAAGTAGGAGCGGCGTTGGGAAACTTCTTAGGCCAGAGCATACTTCACACATGCAAATGACGGTCACGTGTGTACCGTTCATTTATATATATGTTAATTTTGGTTTAAATTAATTATACATACAAACAATTGTTTAATGAAATAAACAAATTTAATTTTTCTTTTCCTCTTAGTTCTTCACATTCAATGGGCTGTGTTATGTGCTGTGGGATGGTTGTGTGCTAGAGTGCTCAACTTGGGAGGACTGGTTTTGATCTTTGATCTGGTGCATTAATGTGGATTTTAAAAAAAAATTGGGATTTTGATTCAATCACCAGTAACCAACTTAATAAACTTAAGTATATTTATGTTTTATTTGTTTACTCACTTAATTTCCATATATTATATTATGATTAGTCTATCCCGAGAGTCTCCAAACTTTTTGCTATACAGTCCACATAATATATTTTACACATTTTTGCGGGTCAAAGTAACGTTCAACTGTTCTTCAAGTAGCATTATTTTTGCCCTGGATGCCTTGAAATGCGCAAATATATCATAAATCATATTTTTTTCAACATAAAATTTAGATTCAAGTCAAATGGCCAGTCACGTCTATAAAAATAATTCCACTTTCCAAGGCCAGTCAGTGTTTGATAAAAGTGATTGAAGTTGATGCCTCTCTGTGAGAAATGAATCAATTTATACGTAATAAATTATATTTATAATAATTAGTCAATATAATTACTTGTTTTTAAATTAGTTAACATCTTTCGGAACTTTCCTTTGATAGCCCTCTGCCGGGAGACTTGGAACTACCTAAAAATCGTCACAGTCAAACCGTTCTGTTGTCGGTATAAGGAATGGCGCCTGCGACTGAAAATGAGAGCTTGCAATTCCGACAGCACTCTGGCTTGGCGTCATGGGGGAAGCACGCGTGCGACAAGAATTGGACATGTCAAATAGACTGTGTATTTAATAAATAACGAAGAGAAACAATTAATTTGTTTTTTGATAAAATCTTGGAACGGGCCGGATGTGGCCCGCGGGCCGTTAGTTTAGAAACCCTTGGTTGATCCAATTTAAAAAACGTGACTTGAAGCAAACTAACATATTAAAAGACGTTCATATGCCAAATAATATTTTCAAATGATTTTAATAGATATTTCTGCTAAATAGGTTTAGTTACATTTTGCAATAATATTGCCTTAGTTACTTACTCTATTAGGAACTCGAAAGTTCACTGCTGCATTTACAAAAGTATGCCACCTATCCCTATATTGAGCTAGTTATATCCAGTTTACCTCGATACTCTTTCTTTTTCAGGTTCAATTATAATGTTATCCTCCCATCTACGTCTAGGTCTTCCCAATGGTTTCTTCCCATTGGGTTTTCCATTCAATACCCTGAACAATGTTCTAGACTCTTCCATTCACACTGCATGTCCTGCCCATAGTAATTTACGAGACTTTATTATCCTATCAATGTAGTGTGATGAGTACAGGGTGTGTAGCTCATCATTATATAACCTCTTCCACTCCCCAGTAGCCTCAGCCCCTTTTGGACCAAATATATTCCTAATCATCTTATTTTAAACAACCTGTGTTTATTTCGTCATGTTCACAACCATTGAGATCAACCTGTTGAACTATTGTTTTGTATATTCTGAACCTTTAATTCCTTGACAGCAGGCAAGATGTTAAAAACTTACTGACTAAGTAATAGCTTGTTGTGTCTGAATGTATTATTTTCTTAATTTCCGCCAATATCCTTATTGCGAGTTAAAAGTGTTACTAAATATTTAAGCTCACTAACGATATCAAATTCTATGTTGTTCGAAGTAATTTATAAGCTATCAATCCCAATCTCTGTTCTCTGTGCTATCATAAACTTAGTCTTTTCAAAGTTCACTTAATTCTAAACCTATTTCTTTACTAGCCTTTAATAAAAGTTCTGCATTTCTTGTAACAGCTTCCTTAATATAAAACCAACAAAGTCAAATCATCTGCGTATCCTAAATAGCGACATTGTTCCGTTTAATGTCAACCCTTCCCTACTCTTGCATTATCCTTTTAACAAACTATAAATTTAGTTAAAAAAGAAATGGGGAAAGCAAATATTTGCTATTATACATAATCAAATTTATGTTATTATTTCGTTGGTAATCTGACTATAATTTCAAATCTTAACTTATATTTGTAAAAAGTTTAGCAACCATACCTTTACTCTTAATAATACTTATTAAATTATATCATATCTAATTTCCCAACTAAGCATTTCCCACCCTCTCTGTGAATCTTACTCATGAGTCTCAAACAAATTGGGGATACCAGATCATATAGCTAGGTTGCTAGAGTGCTGGTTTTTATTACATTATTTACAAATAAATTTTGCAATAAATTTAAATGTAAGTACTAAGCGATCTTTAATTATATACATATGTAGAAGGAACTTTAAAACAAAACTTAAATTAGTTATCTAAATTCAAAAGTTGCCAACTTATTTGGTGTAGATCGTGTTTTCCCTCTTACACAGGAGGTCATGACTCATTTACACTAATGTCATTTATGGATGGCTCTTTCAATGGTTTTCCGTTCTTTTTTCAGGCGAATACCAATAAAACTTACCCATGTAATTTTGTATGTATCTTAAAATTTGTAACGTATTGGAAACTACAAACATACACTGATACTCAAGACACTAAAATAAAAACATTGTTTCTTTGCAACTATGGTAGTTATTGAGGTCACTGGCAACTCTTAACAAAGTATGCTCTATTTTTTTTCATCAAAATAATTTAAAACTACATAATTATAGAATTCATCCCTTTCTATAAAAATATTTAATCAGTCATCCATGCTAACGCAAAACTTTCAATTTATTTATATATTAAGATTTTGGTAGGTTGAAAGTTATATGTCACTTATATTTGAAAACTAGTTTCATTTATCATACGTCAAGTATTGTGATATGTAACCATCACTTTTAATAGATAGTATCAATATTTATATATAAAGTTTCTATCAATTATTATAACAAAAGTATGTTGATTTTTCTAAGGCTTTCATCCTGCTAGTATCATATTATATTCAAATTTAATTATGATACAGTTGTCGTAGTTA
Organism: Timema podura; assembly: GCA_033556935.1. Lineage (NCBI taxonomy): Eukaryota > Metazoa > Arthropoda > Insecta > Phasmatodea > Timematidae > Timema > Timema podura. The sequence goes on from JAVRXN010000010.1 coordinate 31,967,031, forward strand.
GTTTATAAATTAAATATAATGTTAAAACTTTGTTCAAAACACATTTGGCCTAATAAGCTCAGAATTAAGATAAATAATGTACGATCTTTCTCCTATAATCTATTGTGGCTTGTTAAAACAATTTCAATAATAGGTGTTCTATAAAATAGCGAAAATAAAAAAAAATGTATTTAAAATTGTTTTTTGATAATGAGAAACACTCGAAATATATATGTGTCTAACAAAATAATATTAGCCATTAAAAAATAAAAATAAAATGAATATTGGCTGTAAGCTATCCTTAAATTAATTTATACACGATGAACAAGTATAAATAGGCCTACAGTGTTATTTATCATTTAAACACTCCTCAGATATTCTTAATAAAAAATTTACTAGACCCACTTTAAAAAATTTTAAATTTTCTAAAACAAACTTCAGAAACCTAACCTATTCCCCCAAAACAAGTATATGTTTTTATTTTTCATATAAATATTCCCCATATACAAATTTTAAACAGAACTTTTAAAGATATTGTGAGAAATTTCAAATCTAAAAAATATTTTTTTGTATACTAACCTTAAAAATGTCCATAAAATAATTATAGTACTATGTATCTTGTCAAAATATCCCAAAAATATTAATTTTTGCTAGGATAGTTTAAGCCATTTTCAAAAATGTTGTGTTTTCAAAAATTCCTCTTCAGTAAGCTTCCCTTAATTTGTTGGTTAGAATCAAATTTATAAAAAAGGTCCGAAGGTAAGACCATATTAAAACTATATATCAAGTTTGAGAAAAGTCCATTAGTTTCAAATACAGAGAGATAGACATATATGGATACAGCCAGAATGGTGAAACCAACTTTTTTACGTTTGGATGAACTTAAAGATTACTTAAGGAGGAACTTAAGGATTCATCGTAATCTCGAGGTAGAAAATTTTCACAATTTTTCATGATTATAATACTTTCTTTATATGCGAAATTAAAAATAGATCTATATTATCTTTGATTTATGGACTTAAAATATATTTATATATTATTAATATAAATCTATAAAATCTATAAGGCGAATAAAACTATAATTTTGCAATTTTCCACCAGGCTATAAAAAGCTATGATACAATTATACTAAGAAACTAGAACCCGCTTTAGTTGACGAATTTTCTAATCCATAGGGGTTGGCAAATGGTTGATTGCGATCTACTGATCAATCTCGCGGCAATTTTCAGTCGATCACATAAAGAAAAATAAATCGTTATTAAAATTCGATAATCAAGACTAATAAATCGAAGATACACTAATTATGGTACATTAAAATAGTATAATCTGAGAAAAATTATCTTTATCAGTCATAATCAGTGATGTTTAAAGAAATTTAAATATGAAAATATAAATTTTAGTTATTACTTTCTCTCTATCTTACAGGTAGAGAAAGTATTGTGATCGTCAAAAAAATCGAACTCGAGATTTTGATGAATTTTGACGTTTCATGACTTCCTGAATCCGAAAAAGTGGTTTTTGAATTTCCGTCTGTCTGTCTGTCTGTCTGTCTGTCTGTCTGTACCTCCAACTAGAGCCTAAACTATTTTACCGATTGAGCTGAAACTTGATATCTAGGGTTTTCATAGGGTTGCCCCGAGGGGTTTTTGGAATTGGATATCTACCCCTAAAATTAAGGGTAGTTTACTGAAGGGCAAAAAGAGAAAAAGTCGATTTTCTCAAAATCGGCTCTAACGATTTTGATTAAATTTCATTTATGAACATAAATAAATATTCAAAACAAAATGGCTACTCTCAATATTTCGGCAAAATCGTTTTAAGGGCTCCGGTCTGATGCGTAAATTAACATTTTTTATAATAGCTCCGAAACTATTTGAGATATGAAATTACTTAGCATTACAAATATGTATATATATTTATAATACAAATATTTTATTCGAAACATATTTTATGAAATCAATAACTTTCAATATATACTCAATTATATATATATTTTTAACTTTTTGGGCATTAAAGCTTAAGTATTGCGACCGTAAGAAAAACTAACCTGAAATGTTGATGGATGTCGACGTCTCATGACCCCCCGAACCCTTAAAAATAGTCTTTGCAATGCCGTTTGTCTGTGTGTCTATTAAAACTTAAAATTAAGGGTAGTTTACTGAAGGGCAAAAGAGAAAAAGTCGATTTTCTCAAAATCGGCTCTAACGATTTTGATTAAATTTCATATATGAACATTAATAAATATTCCAAACAAAATGGCTACTCTCAATATTTCGGCAAAATCGTTTTAAGGGCTCCGGTCTGATGCGTAAATTAACATTTTTTATAATAGCTCCGAAACTATTTGAGATATGAAATTACTTAGCATTACAAATATGTATATATATTTATAATACAAATATTTTATTCGAAAAATATTTTTATAAAATCAATAACTTTCAATATATACGTTATTATATATATATTTTTAACTTTTTGGGCATTAAAGCTTAAGTATTGCGACCGTAAGAAAAACTAACCTGAAATGTTGATGGATGTCGACGTCTCATGACCCCCCGAACCCTTAAAAATAGTCTTTGCAATGCCGTCTGTCTGTGTGTCTATTAAAACTTAAAATTAAGGGTAGTTTACTGAATGGCAAAAAGAGAAAAAGTCGATTTTCTCAAAATCGGCTACAACGATTTTGATTAAATTTCATTTATAAACATTAATAAATATTCCAAACAAAATGGCTACCCTCAATATTTCGACAAAATGGCTTTAAGGGCTCCGGTCTGAAGCGTAAATTAATATTTTTTTAAATAGCTCCGAAATTATTTGAGATATGAAATTACTTAGCATTACAAATATGTATATATTTTATAATACAGATATTTTATCCGAAACATTATTTTATAAAATCAATAACTTTCAATCTATACGCAATTATATGAATTTTTTTAACTTTTTGGACATTAAAGTTTAAGTATTGCGACCGTAAAAAAAAAACTAACCTGAAATGTTGATGGATGTCGACGTCTCATGACCCCCCGAACCCTAAAAAATAGTCTTTGCAATGCCGTCTGTCTGTGTGTCTATAAAAACTTAAAATTAAGGGTAGTTTACTGAAGGACGAAAAGAGAAAAATTTGGTTTTCTCAAAATCTGCTTAAACGATTTTGATTAAAATTCGTATCTAAGCGTTGATTAAGATTATAAATAAACTGGCTATTTTCATTTTCCTATGAAAATGATTTTTAAGGTACATTACAGAAGCGTTAATTTCCATATCTCCACAACTATTGGAGAAACTAAACAGCTTATCATTGCAAAATTGTAGGACTATTAGAAATAAAAAACTTTTATTTGACATATATTTTTATAAAAACAGCAGTTTCTGAGATATTTGCAAATATATTAATACAATTTTGTGAGCTTTAGTTGTAAACATATACTACTTAAGTCTTAACGCAATAATACTCCAATGCCATAGAGTAATTAAATATAAGTAAGTATCTAAAAAAGTATGTTATTTTTCCTTAAATCTCTTAGGAGAAATGTTTGCATAGCAATGATCTATCTCCATTTTAGACTCAATAGTCAATATTTACATTTTTTATTGGTCAAAATGTATAAATGAATAATTAAATATCAATGCGATGACTTGAAGATCTGCAACACCTTTTAAAATGTTAAAATTTTAACCAGAAATCGAAAATTTAATACGAAGTGTTGACCCTTGTGGAAGACATTAAACTGTTTGAAATGTTCTTAGGTGGACAAAGATGCGCCTCTTTTCTCATTGATTCTATATCATTGTATATTATTTTATGCGTGTTCTTATGTGGAGTGGTGATGATACAATGTACATTATTCCGTTCAGAAATCTTACGAGTTTATAGAAAGAGAGAGAAAGTCTGTGCGGTGTGCCGTACCATTTATTTTTTTAAATACAGTCGGACATAAGTATTTGAGAGAATATAGAATTTAAGGAATACATATAAGATGTATTTAAGAATCGATGGGTGATCGCTCCACTTTTGATGGGTTATAATTAGATCAGGTCCCAAAAAGATTGCCGATTCTTGGTCTAAGACATCACTCTGGTGTTAGACTGACCTGCTGAAGATGGGGAGATCGAGGTTCGAGTCTCGAATAGCTCTTCTGAAGGTGGTTTCTCCTAAATGGTTACCACTCTTCCTTCCACTCAAATTCGGGTAAAGTAGACTACTTCTAAATTAATTCCTTTATCATCTACGGTCCACTAGAGTAATTATCATACATGTGTAGAACCTGAACAAATAGTAGGACACGTTGATATATATATATATATATATATATATAATAAAATAAAATACTTTTACACGTTATATATTTTATTAAATAACCAACTCCAGATCAATATGTTTTACATTTTTTTATTATTTTATATAGTTAATCTTATAAAGAAATAAAGAAGAATACCTGTATAAAAACATTTTATTTTACAAGATATAATCATTATAACGCTAATGATGTCCAAAGTGAATCTCATGTTTTTACTTTCTCTCTATCTTACAGGTAGAGAAAGTATGGTGATCGTCAAAATATCGAACTCAAGATTTTGATGAATCTTGACGTTTCATGACTTCCTGAATCCGAAAAAGTGGTTTTTGAATTTCCGTCTGTCTGTCTGTCTGTCTGTCTGTACCTCCAACTAGAGCCTAAACTATTTTACCGATTGAGCTGAAACTTGATATCTAGGGTTTTCATAGGGTTGCCCCGAGGGATTTTTGGAATTGGATATCTACCCCTAAAATTAAGGGTAGTTTACTGAAGGGAAAAAAGAGAAAAAGTCGATTTTCTCAAAATCGGCTCTAACGATTTTGATTAAATTTCATTTTAAAACATTAATAAATATTACAAACAAAATGGCTACCCTCAATATTTTGGCAAAATGGCTTTAAGGGCTCCGGTCTGACGCGTTAATTAACATTTTTTATAATAGCTCCGAAACTATTTGAGATATGAAATTACTTAGCATTACAAATATGTATATATATTTATAATACAAATATTTTATTCGAAATATATTTTTATAAAATCAATAACTTTCAATCTATACGCAATTATATATATATTTTTAACTTTTTGGACATTAAGTGGAAGGACTACCTTGTAAAATTTGAGAAGCGCTATCAGCGCAACTCCTAAGAAACGTCCATATATTGAACTATTTGGACTGTTTAGCCGACACCGAACTAGAGCTGCGATGTTGTCAAATATCTGCTAAGTTTGGTCTAAAAGAGTGAAGGGGGAGCGAGCTAATCTGTTGTTTACATGGGTCAAGTTTCTTGGAAGGGAAAGGCAGGCAAGAGTGCGGCTTTTATCAAAGACCACACTATGCAGAAATCTGCTGCTTTATTTTTAGCTTGAACTAATATAATCAGTAGTATGGTTTTCTTAATATTTCTTACCTAGCGGAAGAAAACATTTTTCATTTGACTTTCTCGTATAAGACTGGTTTGCTGGTGACGAGATTGGGGTTCACATCCCAGTAGTGTATATTGAGGGTGTTTTTTAAAACGGTTTCAAACACGCTACTATTATTTATTTATATCACTGCGTCTTACTACCCGTTCGGGCTGTACACTTATGTACTAATTACTCTAATGTGTTAGGCATCAGGAAGGTTAAATTAAGAGGAGATGCATCCATATTTTCGTGGAGTGAGAGCAGAAAACTATTTAGGAAAATCCACCTAAGTGCACTCAACTGGAATTGAACCGTGATCTCCCCGTCTTCAGCATGTCAGTTGAACACGGTGGGTAGCACACACTATTGGACTGGATTGCTGGTGGTGGGGAGATTGAAATTCAAATTCCAATTGTGTGCAATAAGGGCATTTTCCCTAAAATGGTTCCCCACTCTCACTCTACGCAAATGTGGGTACATTAAATCTAAAATGTTACCTTTCTCGTTCCTAATTCATGTATGTGTATAACTCAAACTGTAAGTAAGTCGCAATGAAAAAATATATATTTTTGAGGAGTTTTTAGGGGAATGACTCCAAGCCAATGAGAAATGTTTGAAAATGGAATGCCACTAAAAGCTATTAGGGGTGGCCCTTAAGCATTTAAAAATAATAATAGATTGTTATAGAACCTATTTGAAATTTGATGTAAAGCATCTTTCATCTTCAAACTAGAGTATATCAGAGGGAACCAAACAAACTGTAGGAAGACACATTTTGATTGGGAGAGGGGTGGAGAAGAAATTGGTGGTAATACCCCGCCCTATCAAACCTCCCCCCTTACCAGTCCACCCTCAATGAGTAACATTGGATATAAAACTATCGACAGACACATCGTAGAATGTAGATCATTTCCTCAGCATCTGACATAACCCAAGTTATGAGGGGTTTCTTATATTACATCACCCAGATACAAATAATTATTATTATTTTAATATAAACTTAAAGATGCACTAAAATTTCCTATTGTAAAACTAGCTTGACCTACATTAGCTTGTAACATGTACAAAGGCGTAACTCTGCAGTAATTGACCCACGGTGGGTGCCCCCAAGGAAAAAATACACAACCGTCCCCAAATCTTATGAATAATTGTAGATTATAAAAAAAATATTTAGACATTTATTATTGGAATTATTTTATAATACGTATTAATATAGAGTAGGTAGGTTAAATTTAGAGGAAGTGTACCCACATTTGCGTGGAAAGATAAGAGTGTAAACCCATTGAGGAAAAACCACTCTAAGTGCATTACCATACAGCCATAATATTTGATAAAATTGTTGCTGAAAAGTTTCAATATAATGTAAAAAACTTAATCTGAATTGAATAAAACAATATTAATAAATATTATAAACAAATCAATAGTCAATCATCAATATTAACACCTATAGAGGCTAAACAAACATACGTCTCTCTGAAATTGTCTACAATTTCCTCCAAGGACAAGCTACGGGTAGTAGCTCAACAGACAACATAGCTAATCCCTTTAGCCTTTATTGATTCATGTGCTTCTTAAATAATTTTTAGTAAAGTTTTGAAAATGACCTGTCAGCTGTTTCTATTGATTTTACAGAAAAATATGTACATACATTTTTGTACAGCATAAATTATGCGCAATAAAATGACTATTGAGTAATTTTTGATTGATTAGTGAGATCTTTATGAAACAATGATAGGCCTGAAAGACAACGCTTTCATCTATTACCAAATTAATTTTGGGTGGGTGGACCTGCGTGGTGGGCCCTATTTAGGGCGTGGCCCTGTGGAATTTTGCCACCATCCTATAGTTACACCAATGAACTTGTAACTATCAAGAATTTCAAACTCTATTAACCTATTTTTTATTAATTATATTCGATAGTCAAATACGTTTATACATATTTTAACATGGTGGCCTCATGGTCTAACGCGCTAATCTTGCAGTAGACTAGACTGCCAATGATGGGGAGATCAAGGTTCTAATCTCGGTCGGGTGTACTAAAGTTAGTTTCTCCAAACTGGTATTCCACGCTCCCTCCACGTAAATGCGGGTACACTTTCTATGAATATAACCTTCCTGATCCCTAAAACCACTAAAGCAATTTGTGAAAAACAAAATCTATTCACAAATTCTCTGTTTATTTGAAAAAAAAATTAATCTGACCATTTACTTCGGGAACTGAAAGAAAATATTTTGGGGTTCACATCCCAGTAGTGTATACTGAGGGTGTTTTTTAAAACGGTTCCAAACACGCTACTATTATTTATTTATATCGCCGCGTCTTACTACCCGTTCGGGCTGTACATATATATTTATATATAATATAATGTAAATCAAAATATAATATAATATTATATTATAATGTAAATAAAAATATAATATAATTAAATAAATAAATATTATATATATAAATATATATATTCAAATTTGAAGATAGCATATAGAACTATTTTCTGCAAAATTAAATATTTTATTTTTATAAATGTATATTTTTTATAGAATAAATATTACACTTATTGCCTCTACTTCAAAAATTATAAACACTAACTCTAAAAATAAGTATTTGAAATTAAAATAAACATAAGGAAATATACTTCAAGAAAAGGTTTTTCACCCAATTGTATAGAAAATATCAATCTATCGATTTTGACCAAATTTGATAGGTTTAAACACAAGTTTTGCATTGAAGCATGATCATTTTATAATCTATTTCTCCCTTATCAATCACTTTTGTGTCAGGGACGTTCATAATATATTATACACATCACTAGCTATTTTATAATTTTTGCTACACACAGTATATAATAATACATCCATTCTACAACCTTATACATTCAAAGTCCTTCATCAAAACTTCTGCAATGAACACACTTAATATTACGTTTTTAATTTTAATTTTATTAGGGACCTGTGCTACAATTTTTTGTTGAATCCCTACCACGTGAATTGAGGTGTTTTTCCTCGTGATTGCTCATTTCCTCAACGCAAATGTGGGAACACTTTCTCTTAATTACCGTATTTATTATCTACCCTACTTTATTATTGTAAATTTACGAATAACATCGAAGAATATTAAGAAGTGAAGCATTTCTAATATCACAAGAACAAAAAAAAAAAAAAAAAGACATGGAAATAATCTTTACACTGCACTCTCTTATATGTGTTGAGTAACATCCTCCTCTTAGCATTTGTGTTCCCCCCTTCCCTTCCTCTCTAAAGCTTACGTTATTTCCAAATCTTTGACTATGGCACGCGAGGGGTGCGAGAAAGTAAAAATGATATTTGTGATGAAACTATTTTGTTAAATAATAATTGTCAAAATTAAATATGTATCTGTGTTAATGTTATTAATTTTAAAAGAGTGGTGGTCAAGGCATGTTCAATAGTCCCAATAGCAAAATAGTTTCAAGACATTTATCTATTGTGACAAGTGTATTTCTTGTTCAAATTACCAATAGTCCAAAATGATTTAGTTAGCCCCGTATTATCAATACCAAATTATTGACTCTGTTTACAGATCAGATTACCAAAGGTAGGGCCAAAGTGTTTGATTGGTACACCAAAGTGAACCGAGCCCGTGTGGGTTTTACGCCGATGTACTAATTAAGCTAATGTGTCAGAGAAGGGTAAGGTTGCTTTTAGATGACTTACACTCACATTTGCGTGGAGGGTAAGTGGAAAACATTTTAGGAATAATAACCTCATAGCACCAAACTGGGATCGAACACCAATCCCCGTCCTCGGCAGTCCAGTTTTTTGCAAGAGTAGTGCCTTAAATCATGAGGTCACCAAAGCGGGTCCTGTAATTATATTATTCTACACACATGATTTGAAATTAATGGATGAATTTTAAACTACAGTATTAAAATTGTATTTTTCAAGCAGAAATGATAATAAATTCATGATAGTTTTTTTTTATCCAATTCACAAGAGTAGAACATTTATTTTTCTTTCGTCTGGTTGAGAAATAAAGTAGTTTTTTATTTTATTTTCTTCGATATCTTTTTACAGAAACGGCTTCCATTGCAAAACACGTGGTATTCACAGTTCACACAACTGATTTAATAAATGAACGCAGTCGAGTTGATATTTTTCCTGAGAACATCTGCTCGTCACCGTGCAACGCTTGGCATCACTGCCATGAGTTTTCTCGAGAGGTTCATTTTGTTCAACCTTACACCGCTAGGTCACAGGCTACTGCACCACAACACTTTTTTGAATCAAAATAAAACTGTACCACTTTATTTTAGTTTAGAACAATATGTATGCTGAAAAATGAAATGATAATTATTCTCAATCATATTTACTCGGTTTATACTTTGTCTGTAGATTTTTTTTAAAACAACACTAAACCAAGAAAATACGATCATGCAAAAATTATTTAAACAAAGCTGCTTACAAATATTTAACTTTTAACTGGCGTTAAATTGTACTAAATGATAGAGAAATGTGTTTATTGTAATACAATGAAAACCGTTTTAGCCTAAGTCTTCCCACATTTAAATGACAAGCCCAGTTTGTTTCATGCAGTGATCTTTAAATTATTTTTTAAAACTTAAATTTGAATTGGCTGGGTGGATAGGAATAAACTATAAACCATGTAAATGAATTGATCTTTACAGTAGTAAAAATCTGATTAAAATATGTATAATAGTTTTCTTAGTAATCATGTACAGAGAAATCCTCTTAGAAACCGGCCACGCTCATCTCTCATGGTGATCCATCCCCTTAAAGCTTAAGTATTGCGATCGTAAAAAAAACTAACCTGAAATGTTGATGGATGTCGACGTCTCATGACCCCCCGAACCCTATAAAATAGTCTTTGCAATGCCGTCTGTCTGTGTGTCTATTAAAACTTAAAATTAAGTGTAGTTGACTAAAGGGCAAAAAGAGAAAAAGTTGATTTTCTCAAAATCGGCTCTAGCGATTTTGATTAAATTTCATTTTAAAACATTAATAAATATTACAAACAAAATGGCTACCCTCAATATTTTGGCAAAATGGCTTTAAGGGCTCCGGTCTGACGCGTTAATTAACATTTTTTATAATAGCTCCGAAACTATTTGAGATATGAAATTACTTAGCATTACAAATATGTATATATATCTATAATACAAATATTTTAGCCGAAACATATTTTTATAAAATCAATAACTTTCAATCTATATGCAATTATATGAATTTTTTAACTTTTTGGACATTAAAGCTTAAGTATTGCGATCGTAAAAAAAACTAACCTGAAATGTTGATGGATGTCGACGTCTCATGACCCCCCGAACCCTAAAAAACAGTCTTTGCAATGCCGTCTGTCTGTGTGTCTATTAAAACTTAAAATTAAGTGTAGTTGACTAAAGGGCAAAAAGAGAAAAAGTTGATTTTCTCAAAATCGGCTCTAGCGATTTTGATTAAATTTCATTTTAAAACATTAATAAATATTACAAACAAAATGGCTACCCTCAATATTTTGGCAAAATGGCTTTAAGGGCTCCGGTCTGACGCGTTAATTAACATTTTTTATAATAGCTCCGAAACTATTTGAGATATGAAATTACTTAGCATTACAAATATGTATATATATCTATAATACAAATATTTTATCCGAAACATATTTTTATAAAATCAATAACTTTCAATCTATACGCAATTATATGAATTTTTACTTTCTCTCTATCTTACAGGTAGAGAAAGTATTGTGATCGTCAAAAAAATCGAAGTCGAGATTTTGATGAATTTTGACGTTTCATGACTTCCTGAATCCGAAAAAGTGGTTTTTGAATTTCCGTCTGTCTGTCTGTCTGTCTGTCTGTCTGTCTGTACCTCCAACTAGAGCCTAAACTATTTTACCGATTGAGCTGAAACTTGATATCTTGGGTTTTCATAGGGTTGCCCCGAGGGGTTTTTGGAATTGGACATCTACCCCTAAAATTAAGGGTAGTTTACTGAAGGGAAAAAACAGAAAAAGTCGATTTTCTCAAAATCGGCTCTAACGATTTTGATTAAATTTCATTTATGAACATTAATAAATATTCCAAACAAAATGGCTACCCTCAATATTTCGGCAAAATCGCTTTACCGGCTCCGGTCTGATGCGTAAATTAACATTTTTTATAATAGCTCCGAAACTATTTGAGATATGAAATTACTTAGAATTACAAATATGTATATATATTTATAATACAAATATTTTATTCGAAACATATTTTTATAAAATCAATAATTTTTAATCTATACGCAATTATATATATATTTTTAGCTTTTTGGACATTAAAGCTTAAGTATTGCGATCGTAAAAAAAACTAACCTGAAATGTTGATGGATTTCGACGTCTCATGACCCCCCGAACCCTAAAAAATAGTCTTTGCAATGCCGTTTGTCTGTGTGTCTATTAAAACTTAAAATTAAGGGTAGTTTACTGAAGGGCAAAAAGAGAAAAAGTCGATTTTCTCAAAATCGGCTCAAACGATTTTGATTAAATTTCATTTATGAACATTAATAAATATTCCAAACAAAATGGCTACCCTCAATATTTCAGCAAAATGGCTTTAAGGGCTCCGGTCTGATGCGTCAATTAACATTTTTTTAAATAGCTCCGAAACTATTTGAGATATGAAATTACTTAGCATTACAAATATGTATATATATTTATAATACAAATATTTTATTCGAAACATATTTTTATAAAATCAATAATTTTTAATCTATACGCAATTATATATATATTTTTAGCTTTTTGGACATTAAAGCTTAAGTATTGCGATCGTAAAAAAAACTAACCTGAAATGTTGATGGATTTCGACGTCTCATGACCCCCCGAACCCTAAAAAATAGTCTTTGCTATGCCGTCTGTCTGTGTGTCTATTAAAACTTAAAATTAAGGGTAGTTTATGAAGGGCAAAAAGAGAAAAAGTCGATTTTCTCAAAATCGGCTCCAACGATTTTGATTAAATTTCATTTATGAACACTAATAAATATTCCAAACAAAATGGCTACCCTCAATATTTAAGCAAAATGGCTTTAAGGGCTCCGGTCTGATGCGTCAATTAACATTTTTTTAAATAGCTCCGAAAATATTTGAGATATGAAATTACTTAGCATTACAAATATGTATATATATTTATAATACAGATATTTTATCCGAAACATATTTTTATAAAATCAATAACTTTCAATCTATACGCAATTATATGAATTTTTTTAACTTTTTGGACATTAAAGTTTAAGTATTGCGACCGTAAAAAAAAACTAACCTGAAATGTTGATGGATGTCGACGTCTCATGACCCCCCGAACCCTAAAAAATAGTCTTTGCAATGCCGTCGGTCTGTGTGTCTATAAAAACTTAAAATTAAGGGTAGTTTACTGAAGGGCGAAAAGAGAAAAATTTGGTTTTCTCAAAATCTACTCAAACGATTTTGATTAAAATTCGTATCTAGGCGTTGATTAAGATTATAAATAAACTGGCTATTTTCATTTTCCTATGAAAATGATTTTTAGGGTACTTTACAGAAGCGTTAATTTCCGTATCTCCACAACTATTGGAGAAACTAAACAACTTATCATTGCAAAATTGTAGGACTATCAGAAATAAAAAAAATTTATTTGACATATATTTTTATAAAAGCAGCAGTTTCTGAGATATTTGCAAATATATTAATACAATTTTGTGAGCTTTAGTTGTAAACATATACTACTTAAGTCTTAACGCAATCATTCTCCAATGCCATAGAGTAATTAAATATAAGTATCTAAAAAAGTATGTTATTTTTCCTTAAATCTCTTAGGAGAAATGTTTGCATAGCAATGATCTATCTCCATTTTAGACTCAATAGTCAATATTTTCATTTTTTATTGGTCAAAATGTTTAAATGAATAATTAAATATCAATGCGATGACTTGAAGATCTGCAACACCTTATAAAATGTTAAAATTTTAACCAGAAATCGAAATTTTAATACGAAGTGTTGACCCTTGTGGAAGACATTAAACTGTTTGAAATGCTCTTAGGTGGACAAAGATGCGCCTCTTTTCTCATTGATTCTATATAATTGTATATTTTTTTATGCGTGTTCTTTTTTGGAGTGGTGATGATACAATGTACATTATTCCGTTCAGAAATCTTACGAGTTTATAGAAAGAGAGAGAAAGTCTTTGCGGTGTGCCGTACCATTTATTTAACTTTTTGGACATTAAAGCTTAAGTATTGTGATCGTAAAAAAAACTAACCTGAAATGCTGATGGATGTCAACGTCTCATTACCCCCCCCCCGAACCCTAAAAAATAGTCTTTGCAATGCCGTCTGTCTGTGTGTCTATAAAAACTTAAAATTAAGGGTAGTTTACTGAAGGGCGAAAAGAGAAAAATTTGGTTTTCTCAAAATCTGCTTAAACGATTTTGATTAAAATTCGTATCTAGGCGTTGATTAAGATTATAAATAATCTGGCTATTTTCATTTTCCTATGAAAATGATTTTTTGGGTACTTTACAGAAGCGTTAATTTCCGTATCTCCACAACTATTTGAGAAACTAAACTTATCATTGCAAAATTGTAGGACTATTAGAAATAAAAAACTTTTATTTGACATATATTTTTATAAAAGCAACAGTTTCTGAGATATTTGCAAATATATTAATACAATTTTGTGAGCTTTAGTTGTAAACTTATACTAATTAAGTTTTAACGCAATAATTTTCCAATGCCATAGAGTAATTAAATACAAGTAAGTATCTAAAAAAAGTATGTTATTTTTCCTTAAAGCTCTTAGGAGAAATGTTTGCACAGCAATGATCTATCTTCACTTTAGACTCAATAGTCAATATTTACATTTTTTATTGATCAAAATGTATAAATGAATAATTAAATATCAATGCGATGACTTGAAGATCTGCAACACCTTAAAAAATGTTAAAAATTTAGCCAAAAATCGAAATTTATTACGAAGTGTTGACCCTTGTGGAAGACATTAAACTTTTTGAAATGCTCTTAGGTGGACAAAGATGCGCCTCTTTTCTCATTGATTATATATCTTTGTATATTATTTTATGCGTGTTCTTATGCTGAGTGGTGATGATACAATGTACATTATTCCGTTCAGAAATCTTACGAGTTTATAGAAAGAGAGTGAAAGTCTGTGCGGTGCGCCGTACCATTTATTTGTATTGTTACAAACCTCAACGCGAATTAAGAGCCATACGACAAAGATTATTGTAGAAAGGATCAAACGCCTATTTTAAAAAATATTACTTTTCTCTTTTCATCGGAAATTAAACTTTGGGATACCATAATTAGCTAGATAGATGAGCAACCATAACCTTAAAGTCATTCGACTATTAACATTTTATTGTATAATTTTAAGAAGTGTGTAACAACTATAATATATAATAGGATTATTTTAAATATAATATTTAATTACATTAGTATTTCATCGAAATATTTATAATACTAGTATTATTATATTTAATATTACAATTAATTCGATACGTAAATTTAATATGTTTGTCTAGTTATGCTATATTTGATATTAATATATTAATCACCTGTCAAAATAAAAAAATACCAATTTTGAGCCCCTCTAACTCGTGAACTGTAATAATTTGAAATCAATGAATCACTATTTACAGCTAATAGTTATACACTTGTTTAAACTGTGTAGTAAAATTTTGATGGTCAAATGTCCTCAAGGGTTATTTTCAGGTGTTAGAGATGGGAATAGTAGACCTTAGTTAAAAGTAGACCTGCATTTGTGTAGAATTAGGGTGGGAAATAATTTAGTAAAAACCACATTAGCATATCCGTATTTGCGTTGTGGTAGAATGGGAATCCCTTTGTGGAGAAACCACTTAAGTACACCTGGAATAATTCGATCTCGCCCAATCTTACCGTCACAAGCAAACCAAACTATACAAGATATATTTTTATCCACGTGCCTACTGGTGTGATATATGCACGTAGATATTATCTGCCATTGGGAGATTCATTGTGAATAGTTAGACATAACATAATATTTTTGGTAGTATCATCCTTTATTGCTTTTCACTATGTTTATTTAAAGTAAATATTTTTGCTAATCTCTATTATCAAGTTGAAAAAGAGAGCTTACTATTTGTTCATGAGTTTATGGTTTGATTCTAGCTCTCCTCGTCAGAAATATTTGTGTTTATATTTCGTCAATTCATTTATTACTAGGCTACTTTGTTTCTTGGGGTTATAGTTTGTTGAAGGCTTAATGTGGTTCTAGGTCCCAAGATTATTATTATTATTATTATTATTATTATTGTTAGCACCACATCTTACTACCCGTTCGGGTTATACGCACTTACGCTAATGTGCAATGGTCGGGTGATTTTGAGATGAAATGGAGGACCTACAGTTTAACGTGGAATCCGAACCACGGTAGAGGCCTGGCATTCCTCACACTTACAAGTTGTGATTAATACACATCTTGTCAGAGGTGAATGAAAGGTTTGGCAATCAGATAAATCTGTGCCGGGACCGAGGATTGAACCCCGGACCCCCAACATAGAAGTCTGACACCTTACACCTAGACCACCAGGTCACCCTTTACTAATAAAGCTATAAAAATTAAAGAGACCAGATATATATTAAATAATTGTAACAACAACCCTATTTTTTTACTTTAAAATATATTGCATTCTTTTATGTTATCTACTATTAAAAATTATATTAATATTATCACATTAATTAGAAATAAATTTAAACTTTGGGAAGTTATCATACAAGTTAGTGAATACGATCTCAAACGTATAATTCTCCTTTGAAAAAAAAAAAAAAGTAACCCTCTTCCTAAATACGAGATTACCAAACGCGAAAAAACACCAAATCTCTGTCAAACAATTGTATTTTCTTTATGGTGACTCATAGATGAAATTAAATGCTGAAATAATAATAAAGAAACTAATTCAATAGGAATCCCTTTTCTATGGAAGTGGATAATAAATAATCTTGCAATATAACAAGAGCCAGTTGAAGTGCAAAAGAATGGGGTGGACTATTGGAAGCTAGCGATCCCAACGAAATATTGAGAAATCAATCAATCAAACAATATATATAGACGAAGTGGAAGACTGGTCTCAAAGTCGAGAATACATCGATGCTATTTATTATTGAGATACATTTTGTATCTAATAATAAATAAAACAATCGTTTTATAATAACTTCATTATTAAAGAGAATTGAAGGTTTTTGGGCCTAGGATAGGTAAAAATCGTATTTTACTAATTTAGTGAGCACAAGTTATTCTTTCAGATGATGGGATTAACTATAAATTTAAACTTCAATGTGATAAAAAGCAATATTGTAGAATGGATCCATATGATTGAGCTTAGCTATTTCATTTTTCATGATATTTCATCACATTCAAGCTAAAGTAAGTATTTAATGGATTATTAGTATGATAAGTACCAAAACCACTAAAACGCATATAAGTATAGGGGAAAAGAAAAAATTCTTACCAAAATTTAACTATCATAAATACATATTAATGCATCAAAATATGTTTTTAAAGGTTCTGACAATCACCTATTTTTATTCTTTGAATGGATTTTGAAATAATGAACTTATAAATAACTAAAAGTTGTATTTATAATCTTCCTTTGGCTCACTACTCTGAGCTCATGGGAGATAATAGATAATTAAAATAAGAATTTAGTAACAATATTATAGAAATTTAGGTATTATATAATAGTAATAAATATTGATAGAATTCCTATTATCTTTAGTCAATATATCAATCATGAAAAAAACTTTAGTTGTTTTGTTAAGAAATAAATACTTGTAGCAGCAGCCATTCTAGCCAAATTTTATTTTAAAGTTTTGTGTATAAATAATAAATTTATTTAACTTAAATAGTTAAAGATATATTAAAAAGGCTAACAAAGTTGTCCAATTATTTCAAAAAAGAAATTTATTTCATCAGATTTCCACCCAACTACATTCTGTGTCCATGTCCCCTACGATATCGTTGTATAATAATATTATATTTCAGTCTCTCATAGAGATTGAGACTGGTTCTCTAATGTATACAATATATATATATATAAAGTTCATTTACTCTATGGTGGCTACTGAAGACTATACAAGCATAAGGCGGATCATTTAACTACAAATAACAATATAAAATTATATTTTTGTCACATCATCTCACTATCCCTTCGGGTTACACTCATATGAACTAATTACGCTAATATTTTATGGATTAGGAATATCTAGTTTAGAGGAAGCGTTCCCGCATTAGCGTGGAGAAAGAGTGGAAAAAAGTTTGGGAAAATCCACCCTCAATACACCCAACCAGGATTAAATCATAGTATAGTGATTACGAGTCTAGGGGTCCCGGGTTCGATTCCCAGATGGTACCTTTGGTATCGTTCCCTGGATGGGAATAATCCCAATGATCACCAGGGTTTAGTAAATTAGACTTAAATTAGGTTAAGCCTCCCACCGTCTAAACAACATCATTTTAACTATCATCAGATCATCTCATTGTGGGTACGACGTGTAGACAACCTCCTTTGGTGTACTCTGGGCAACTTTCTGAGACACCAGAGCGGCTAATAATCTACACTCGTGGTATATGCCATACAGTAAATAAATAAATAAATAAACTCTCACGTCAAATGTGTAGTTGCGGCAATGACCATGTATTGCACTCTTGTCGCTACATGCCATCACTATTACCGCTTGCACTCATAAGTGACAGTGTTTTGAGTGTCACACGAATTCAGGACTTCGCGTCATTGAATATTAGTTTATATAACTACTGGTAGGCACCCATCATGTCACAAGAAGGGAAAAAGAGAAAACTTGACTTTAAATATCACATTTTTAGTGGAAAGTGGAGTATAGATGGTTTTGTTATTTCAATACACTGTGCTTTTATTGAAATGACATTATAGCAATTCAAAAAATGATACAATATACGTCGACATGATGAAACTAAGAATTAGTCATTCTATTCTCAGCTCACAGGAAAGCAACTATCAAACAGATTTGAAAACTTAAAATGCAATCTTTCATGATATGCTAAGTAAAAGACAAACACCAAGAAGGGCTCCTGAAAGAATTTTATAAATGCCAATGCAAAATACTCAATTAAAATATTTTACTTGTGGATTAATTTTCATTTCTATGTGAAAATACATTTTAAAGTAAGAAATAAGTAAAACCTCGTTTGACTTAGATATCATTCTTATGTTATGTTCATTTGCAATAAAGTTTGATGATGGAAAGCGTAAGCGTAATTATGTTTCACATAAAATAGTTCAATACTTGTTACTAATTTCCCAAACATCTGTTTGTATACCAATATATTCTGTATTTTTTTTAGCAAAAAATTGTGAACATTTATTTTTATTTGATTATAATTAAATACTTACAATCCAGATCTTATCGGTAAAGGTTTGCTAATTCCTGCCTTTGACAATTCTACCATCGAAGCAAGTAGTAAAAGAATTTATAATATCAAATGTTTAAATTTTAAAATAACTCTAAGCCAAGACGGTCTGTGGGCTTAATGTTCACCAAACTAGCTCATATTTACTTGGAGATAGGATGTAATAGCGTCAATGAATTAAAATACGTTTCAGTGCAGTCATTTGGGATCTATCCTCTAATCTCAGATCATTGTCATGAATGCCATCCTATAAATTCCCTTGCAAATATGAAAGACTATTCATTAATTTCGTTTGAGACAAGAGAATATTAAACAAATAATAGTTTAGCTATAAGTTTATATTAAGGCTTGTAAAATAAGGCAAGACTAAAAAAAATACAAGATTTAAATCTTAACTAATTCTTTGGAAAGTAGGCCAAAAATGGACAAACAATTTTTAAAATAAATAGCTTCCCCCAACCAACAATAAATTGCAAGTATCTACTATATACTATACATATTTAATTTTGTGTGTTTATATAGCCCGGTTGATAAAATCGTAGTCTCAAAATTTTAATAAAATACCAGTTTCCTTGGAAAATAAAATTACGCAAAATATGTGTTTTCAATTTTATTTTAAATCACAAGTTTATATTTTGAGTGTCCCACTTTACCCTAAATACTACAAAAGGAACACGTCCTATGAAATATATAAACTATAAAAAGTAA
This sequence comes from Timema podura, assembly GCA_033556935.1. Lineage (NCBI taxonomy): Eukaryota > Metazoa > Arthropoda > Insecta > Phasmatodea > Timematidae > Timema > Timema podura. The sequence continues at coordinate 31,986,594 of JAVRXN010000010.1, forward strand.
GCAATTTTGCTATAGAAGATTTTTTCTAAAAATATCAACTAGAATTTCTACACATATGTCTAGCAAAGTATCTTTGTGATTTGATAAATACTTAGTGCACTTTAGCTCCCCCATGTAAAAGAGTACTACTAAACTAGAAAAATTGTTGCTTGGAGCTACGCAGTTGTACTTCACAGTGATACATTTAACGTTTTACCAAAGAATCAAACAAAGGATCCTGGGATCAATAGGAGGACAGTCCAAAAATATATTTTTGATATTGAAAAGTAGCTCATTGAACCTTTTTGTCTTGCTCCTTGTTTTAATACCCGTCTGATATAAACACATTAAACTACACTCTCAGTGAAGGGATTAGTAAGGTATAATTTAGAGGAAATGTACTCGTATTTGTGTAGAGAGGGAGTTGGAGATCACTTACTAAAAATACACCTTTGGTACACCCGACCATAATTGAAACTCAGATCTAACGTCAACCTGACCGGATGAGTTTGATATTTAGTCCACGTATCTCACCTTTAGTAACGATAGAAAACATACATAAATGTAACACATTTTCTCTCTAGTTTATGATTCCTATGTCGACCTTGTGGCGAGCTAACATTTGATGACGTCTTCTGGCAAAGGTAGACAAGACAATGTGATGATGGAGTGTCAGCAGATTGACCCATAGTTCCTTCGCAGACAATCGAAGTGCAGTGTCATAGGTCACGCGGCAACTATAAGCTAATATCTTCAATGCCCCTTCCTTCCCCCACCACTTCCCACTCATTTATTAACTGCACGTGCGCAGTATTTATTTCTCAGCTTGTTGCCTTGACACGGTGCCACTCTATGCAATCGACCCAAACACTCGTTGCTAAAGCATCCGAGTATAAGAGTTGGAGAAAGCTAATTAGCATTGCCATTGTATCCATATGTGTGATACCTATTCATTGCCGCGTAGTGTGTTGGAATTTAATTATTGATTACTATGAGTCGTCTAAATTATCATTTTAAACTATTACGAAAGGAAGCCAATTAAATTATATTCATTAACTTAGCCTATTACTTTTTGTAAAAAATCATCATTGGTGTATCCGTGGACTTAATGTGAAGCACATATATATTGTCTGGTTTGCCATGACTACAGGTTGGGATTCGAGTCCCAGCCAGGTTTTACAAAAGTGTTTTACCTAAATCACTTCCCACTCCCCTGTACCGCAATTTTTTTAAAGCACCGTGTCTTACTGCCCGTTCGGATTATACGCCTATGTACTAATTATACTAATGGGTTAGAGATTAGGAAGGTTTAATAGAGATGAAGTTCACCCGCATTTTCTTTGAGGGAGAGTGGAAAATCATTTAGGAAAATCCACCCTCAGTGCATCCGACCGGGATTGAACCTCGCTCTCTCCATCTTCGGCAGTCTAGTCCAACACGAGAGTAGCTTGTTAGACACCACGGCCACTGAAGTGGGCCACACAAATGTTGATACACATAATCAAAAATACCACCTTTCTAAGCCCTACCTCATTAAGGTAATTCAAGTGCGTTTATCTCTGACGCGTACTAAAACGGTGTGGAGGAAAAAAAAGAAAAATTCATTTAAAATCTATCAAAAAGAAATTAAATAATAATAATTTAAATATGTCTATCACCATATCTTTATCTCGCTCTAGGCTATATAGGATTTCTATGCTTTACTAAATTTTGGTTCAAACAAACCAGGATTAAATAAACGGTGACATTCTTGTTGGTTTTTAAGAAGCAGGATAAAGTGAGCATATGATCTTTTTGTGTTAATTATTTCGTATTCTTTGAGCATGTTTGGTCCATGGATTTTAACAGAAAATACTATGTTTGAGGATGTCATAAACTATTGTATTGTAGTATTTAAATGGAATGGAAGAAAACGTGAGTTAAGGTAACTATCCATAATTGTTTATGAAAAAATACTTTAAGGGTTAAATAAATCAATATTGCTTAAGAAGATTCATTAGGTTTAATTTTCTACTTATACCAATTAATTTATAGTTCTTAAATACATGCCATGAGCACATTAGTATCCATACAGCATTTTTTTAAATGACGAGAAAAAAAAATACCTATTAAAATTACACAATGAAAATGCCACATAGTCAGGAATATTTTAATTTAATCTATGTATAAAATAAAACTAAATATATCTATTTATGTAATATTTTATTTATTTTGGGCAGTCATGATTTTTGTTGTAAACACTAGTCTAGGTGCTGGGTATAGTTGGGTGTGCACATCGATGTATTCTAGTTTTATCTTTTGGAACTTTACTAGGTACAGTAGAGCATGAAAAAAAAATTGGTCGCATGATCCAAATCAGGCTCAATTTTGCGCAGGGCCACCATCTTGTTTTTCCGATCTACCATTGTAGGTATTTTGAGGGGGATGATTATATAGTTATTTGGGGTATCATTTGTTGTTTTTGGGGATAACCAGCTCACTGGTGACATTGAAAATTAATTTAGTTACACTTTTTAATTTATTTCATATTAAATGTGTGTCGTGACATAACCAAAATATGACGATTTTGTGTCTACTGTTACTAAATATGCAGAAAGTGTTACGAAATATATGTCTCATAAATAATACTGCTATGCAGATATCTTACTACACTTTACTGTCATAATATATTTCATGCAACATACAACAAGTTGTGACATCCCTTTTACTGAATGGTAATGCCGGACAATCTTGGTAGTACCATATACCCCATCTGATATAATTTGTCCTATCATAAGCAAAACATAGAGGTAGGATTCTTCTCAATGTACATACATGAAGATTCCAATTGCTTTCTCTGTCAGCACGAATTAGATCTCCTATTGTAGTCTTCATCTTGTCATTTGATGACATACTCTTTGCTTGAACAGATGTTCGTAATATATCTGTAGCATCAAACACGTCAGTGTACTCTCCTAAATCATCTTGTTCCTTCATAAATTCAATCCAATGAAGAATTTGTATTACTTCACACTGCATTAATAAATGCTCGTACTCCTCGTGAATAGTGGTTTCCCTGAAGAGCACATTCTTCTGAATGGAGACTTAAGGTTTCAGTTTCTGTCAATATTTCAAGCAAACCACTTTTCTTCCAATACATCCCTAAACATGTTATAACCACTTTCTGCATGTGGAAACAACCTAATCCAAGAAATATATAAAAATTTTGCCAAAGAAGTTGAAGCTCTTTGGAAATGTGATTTACACCCTCGTCACAATATAGTGAACCTTGTTCTTGACATAATTGTATGTGAGCATCCTGAAAATCTACCATTACTGTGTAAACTGTTTCATATTGTGTTGCAGGATATGGCAAAATTGGCGTAAATCCAGTATAGGTCCTTCGTGATACCATTTCTGACACAACACTCATGAAAGTGTTTCGCGATGGAACATCAATATCACTTGGAACACCATTCTCAGGTGAAATTTTGTCTGTCATAAATCTAACAAGGAATCATGTGATAGCAGAATCGGTTTCATTCTTAGCGATTGTATTAATATCGACAACATATTCACAAGGACTAAGGTCGATAGCAATAATACCTCGGCTCTTGGGCCTATAACCTGTAATAAGTTGCTGGGCTAGTATTAATTTATCTAAACCTCTTTTCATAACATCAATACCATATTCATCTCTGTATTTGTCTGGTAGATCTCCATAAATACAATCACTGCTAAAAGTGTCTTCAGTCAGATGTTTATCCTAAAACAGAACCAGCACAGTGTCATGCGTTTATCCTTTTTCAGGTAGGGTTGCTTCCTCTATGTCAAAATTATTCTTAGCTCCTCTTATTTAAAGACCTTTTATAATGGATGGATGAATTGGTACTTGCTAATCCTCACAATGAATAATAGTTCTATAAGCCAGCATTTGATATTGTCTTTGCACCGCGTCATAACTGCAGCACATGCCTAGACGATTAAATTTTGAGATTAACTCCTATGACGTGCACTTTTGATGAACTTTCTGGGAGATGCTACTTTGGAATGGTGTCTTCTTATGCCCATTATACACAATACACAGTTTGAAAAATATATTCACATTTAAGACGAAAATGTACAGAAGACTGATAGAATGGAAACATATGTTGAAAGAATCTTTGCTAGTTGGGTGGACGTGATTGTTAATAATGAGATTGTGATTTCTGTAGATCTTTTCTGTCACAAAATTTGTCATCTAAAGAAAAGTCATAGTCAGTGCATTCACTACGAAGGACATGTCCTCACAGCATCGAATGACCTAATTTGTTCCGTCTTTGACAATTCATTGATAGCAGCAGAATAAACCAATCGTGAGAGTGATCTCTCCTTAGGATACGAATATCGAAAGCTTTCTCCCAATTACCAGATTAAGATGTATCTCATTGTTCTATTACTCATAATGTATTCAGGATACCGTCGCACAAACACGTTACGATTATCGGTTAGCTGATATCCTTTATTGCTGAGGTCCACTGTTTCCACAAATTCTTTATAATCTATGTTCAGTAACATCAATTAACCTATCAACTTTTGATACGGTCGCTCTCTGTTACTTTAGCAATTAGTTTTTATGCACGCATTGTGACACATTACATCAGCTCCATATGCACTCGCAATATCGGGTAATGTACAGGTTCTGCTAAACACCCCATCTTAAAGAAATTTGTTGCAACTAAAAGGCCATGGGCAATTTCATCTTCACAAATTCCGTATGACTTCCATTCAGCCTTGTATTGTTTGAAGTTACATATCACACAAAACTCAGCTATAGTTCTAGCTAGGTGCTAGCTCTGGGGGTTATTCTTTTACAGATAGTTGAAGTTCCCATTATTGAAGTAGATTGTTCTAATTGTGTGGCTTTCACTATTATTTCAGTTTGTAGAATATATCGTATGTAGCATTTCATGTGGTAAACAAGCCCTTCCAGTTCATTATGATTTATGGTAATGAGAAATTTGTCTTTTAGAATGGAACTTGATGAACTCATTCTTTCTCTACCAGGTACACTACCAAAGGTACTTTCACCTTTTATCACTTTTTGGCAGATGACGCACAAAGTGTAATCAACCATATTTCTTCATCTTTTCTGCGGAGGTGAACGCTGCAATATCATTCCTTCCTTAACTACTAGTTATTCATATCTGCAAAAGAGAATACATTTATGAACATAAATGCCCAACAATATTTTGGTTGAATCAATTTTCAGTGCCACCAGAGAACTGGGCATGCCCAAAAACATATTAAATGATACCTTGCATGGATATATTATCATCCCTTCAAAATACCTACAATGGTGAATCGGAAAAACAAGATGACGGCCGTGAGCAAAAACGGAGCCCGATTTGGATCATTTGACCATTTTTTTTAATGATCATATATACTTAGTAAAGTTCTAAAAGAGAGAGCTTGAGCACATCAAAGTGCACACACAACTATACCCAGCTCCTCGACTACACTGTAAAAGTACAGACTTTACGTCGTGCTCCCTCCCAAACCACCTTGGGTACACCTTCTTGACACATACAGTATATAATAAACAGCTTTAAAAAAATTACAATACTATACACACAGCCATACAGCCTAAGCATCTACAAATTGGGAAGAAGGATGAGGCTGCAAAATACATTAAATATCTTCTTCTGAAACACCCAGAATCAAACCAAAGTCTCATAATATTGTCATTGATTAATCCATTAATTTATAAAGGGGAAGGCAATGCTATAAACACGTTATAGACACTGTAATTTATGGTATTTTTTAAAATTCTTTAATTTTATCTGACCTTTTTATTAATTTAGATCTTTTTAGCACCACGTCTTACTACCCGTTCAGGTTATAGGCTCATGTACTGATTACGTTAATGATTTTAGGTACTAAGAAGGCTATATTAAAGGAAGTGTACCCAAATTTGACAGAGGGAGAGAAAAACCAGCCTCAATACACCCGACTGAGATTCAAACCTCAAGCTCCCCGTTATCGGCAATCCAGTCTATTTCGAGAGTAGCACCTTAGACCACGAGGCCACCGAAGCGACTATTCTAGAATTTAATAAAACAGTTTAGTCTCTATATACTAATATTTTCCTATTCTGCAATGTAAAGTTAATTTCTGGTTTCGTCAAACACATTTCGCAATCCTTGTATAGCCTCTAGACTGGCATTCACCTGCTTTATGGATGAAAAATATAAACTCAATAATCAATGAAAGCTTCTGAAAACTCTAATGCTCATTGCAATTTTTTAAATCAAGAGCTTTCCCAGTGCTTCAACAGGATTCGACAAATTGTGAAAAAGTCGTGATAGCAAACACATGAGCCAGAAAGTACCAAACCTGACGGTACTGCCACCTTGTTATTTTCAGGAAATCTTTTTTTAAAAGGACATGTCAGTGCATTGCTCATCATTTTCACTTTATTAACTGTATATAACATATACGAAAATCATCCCAAGGCCTATTTCACTAGATAGGTGAGAGTCTGGTATCAAAAAAGGTGATTTCAAATGTAACACGAGTAAGTAAATTAAAATTAAACTTTCGTTTGTATCTAAGGCTCTTAAATATTAAATTATACCATGACCTATACAAATATTCTTTTAGCACCGCGTATCCGCTTGGGTTGTATGCCACTGTACTAATTACAATAATGTGTTAGGGAATAGGAAGGTTGAATCTAGAGGAGTGTACCTTCTTTTATGTGGAGGTAAAGTGGAAAACCATTTAATACAAATCACCCTCAGCAAACCTTAGAGAGATCGTACCCTGATCTCCCTGTCTTCGGAAGTCTAGTATATTGCAATAGTAACGCCTTAGACCATGCGCCCACTGAAGCGGGCTTACAAAGAATTTAATATATGATAAATCATCTGAAAACATGCATCACAACATTGTCCCTCCAGAAGAGCTACCAAATTACCTCTAAGCAAATAACCTTACCTACTAACGAGGATACTGCCAAATTGGGTTCAACTTAATCAACAGAGCATGTAACCCAACAACTGCCCATTACAACGAGTCCCCCAACGTGAAGAAGTTGTGTGTGTGTGTGTTTGTGTGTGGCATCCTGAATTTAGAACACTATTTATATGTCTGCCAACGTGGTAGTTAGATTAAGTCTTATGTCACAAAAATCAAACCACTACTACAAAGATGTTACCTAAGATGGTGGCTATATCACCTTAAATTAGTACAATCACGGATGTTAGCCAACATATTAGCTTGAAGAATTTATAAATCCCCAAAATTTAAATACTACCCAGATGTCACACAACATCGAATTATCATATTAAATGTATTCTTATATCCAAAAGAGTGGACTACAAAAATAAATGACATCCTTAAGGATAATTGAGTCAAGTTGTTTTGAATGCTTGGGACTATGATATTGATTTTGTGATATAAACGAAGTAGGGTTAATATTGCTAATTATTAAAAAATGTTGAATATTAGATCAAGACAACAGTTTTAGGAAAGTTTATTTTAAGAACATTCAAAGTGTTTTTAAGTGAAATTTTGGAAAACTTCAACTTGTAAAGTAACAGGAATACACCCAGCGAAGGATTGAATTCGAGCCTCCTAATCAAGAAACAATACTACTTTATATACGACTAAGCTTACCAATAGTATACATTTATTTGACCAATGTTTAAAATGAACAAGTTTTCTACTGTAACTTATTATTTTTAAAATAATTCTAGGCACGAATAAATAAAATAATAAAACATGATCGCTTGTAACAGGAAAAGGCTAATTTGAGGTTTAGTAATCCAAGATTTGAGTGTTTAAAACTATATATAACAGCTGTTTATATCATTTATAAATAAATGCTATAAAATAAGCATTTTATATTACGTCCATGGTAATTTTATTGCAACCAATAATTAAATTTGTTTGTTCCTTCGTTCCCGACATTATTTACGTCTTATTCACGTCGTGGGTTGAAGTCAGTAGGCGTGGAATATTGCAAACGTTACTCATTAATTTGGTTTTACTAGAGAGAGAATGGAATACATGTTACCCGCATTGTTGGGCACTTTGACTAAGAGTCAAGCTCATCTAGTCAGGTTTACCAATGAAGTGGAGGTCATGGTTTCCCTGATCTTTTTTTTTATGAGAATAGGTTTTGCTCCTTTAGCTCAACGTGAATGCTGAGGAGTGTCCTCTAAAATTCCACCTTAAGCATGCATACAAAACTGGCATATAATAATATTTATCTTATTTGGGGATTTTTTAATAGTTCCTATCCGCATCGGTGGTCACAAGGCTTAAGGCATTATTTTCAAAAAAGACGAAATTGTTTGTGAAGGAAGTATTGGGAACGAATCCTAGCCTGGTAAAACAAGGAATGGTTTTTCCTATGGGGTTTCTATCACACCCTTCACGATACTGGGGTTAAATCACATCTATAAATGTCCTTCCATCCTAATTTTATTTAAGTTTAAGTATTCAGATAGCCAAATAAGAAGTAAATTGTGGTAAACATGCTAAAAATATCTTCTTTTACAAAATCAATTATATAAATGTTTGTAAAGCTAAATTTGTGTCACCTACCATATAGAAAACCACATCGATTGTAACAAGAACTAAGGTACAAACCTCATCTTGTATGGTTTGCCAATGATGCAAGGTTCAGGATATGAACCCTGCCCTTCAATTATTATATAATGTCACTTCTCGCTAATGCAAGTACATTTACTAAATTCTCTACTATTCTCATTAATAATTAATTGTATATTTAATCGTAGATGTTGATAGTCTAGAGTCTAGACAGCTACTAAGACATGGTGCACAAAATAATTAAAAAAAATATCAATTTTCTTCGCCAACATAACAATAAAATAAAAATCCCATATTCATATATAATACAACTCAAAATCTCTCTGTGCACTCGATTTTTTATCTGTCTGTTGTTTATTTGTTGCCACTAATTTAAAAATGTAGAGTAATCGTTGGGTTGAGACGATAAATATTTTATTTGACTCCTTATTTTTCATGGAACAAGGTAAGCTATATAGTATCACGCTATCTTATCAGTGAATGAACCAGTGTCGTTAAAATTAACTGTTATTGTGGCTACACCTACCTCTTAAATTTGTAACCCTTTTAATATATTAAATTTTAGTGTATACATCATCTTTGCAAGTCTCCTTGGTCACGAAGTGTTTTTAAAGATTCAACAAACCAAGTATAAATCTCTTTGGCAATGAGCGTTTTGGGATTGAAATAAACATCTTACTAATATATAAAAATGAAATGCTGGCTGTCTTATTCACATTAGTAGACCAATCGTGTCATAGCTAGCGTTTAAAATAACTTTATTAATACTTATATTATATTATATTTGATCTTACAATTTACATAAATAGTGTTTCAAACAAATACATGAATTCTCCAATTAAAAATCAGATTAAACTCCGGAGTGGATGAGGAAATAATAAAATAGAATATTATGTACAGTACATTTGTTGTGATAACAATGTAACGTCAAGATCAATAAACTTTTCAAAGGACCTTAGGGATGCCTAAAGATGTATGCCTCAGAGTAGTTTTATTTTCTCATATCAAGAGGAATTATTGTAATATTGAAAAAAATTGCTCTCATGATTATGAAGCATTTTTGTGTTTTTTATAACCCAAACCCAAAAGAGTGTATTTTAGAATTCTTTCATTCCCCCTGTCTGTTTGTCTTGTCCCTGACTAAAGAATTCAAAACAGATGAATTTTGTTCAAACTTGATATTTAGATTGTATAGGGATATACCTCGGGATTTTATTTTAAATTTCGACCCTAGCATTCAAATTAAGGATAGTTTGTTTATTGATAAGTGATTTTTTAATTTTTTTTTCATAAATGGTTCTAATGATATTGTTTAAAATGCATATCTAGTATTTGTTTGACATAGCAAATAGCACTGTATTATTGGTTTTTGTGTCAAAATTCGTTGAACGGTGGCTTACAAAGAGAAAATGTTGAAAATTTGAAATATTTTGTTTTATTTTTTTATTTTTTTATTTAGCACCGCGTCTTACTACTCGTACGGGTTATACGCTTAAGTACTAAATACACTAATGGATTAGGAATTGGGAAGGTTGAATTTAGAGGAAGTGAACCCGCATTTTGCGTGGAGGGAGAGTGGAAAACAATTTAGGAAAAACCACACCCAGTCACCCAACCGAGATTCGAACCTCGATCTCCCCGTCCTCGGTGGTCTGGCTCAACACGACTGGCACGTTAGCCAACTACGCCACCTGAGGCGGGTGAAATATTTTTTAATGGGGCTTAGGACTTAATAACGATTTTGTCTAAAAATTTTATCTTGGGATTGTTGGTTATGAACGATAACAATATATACTTGTTTTTGGCTGATTTTTCAAACATTTGAAATATTATAGATAATACTCCAAATAAAGGGTTTCAAATGGTTATATTAGAAGTTCTTGACATAGCAAAATTGTATACTAGTTTAGAAATATGTTTGAAGGTGGTTAATGATGACTGATTTTTTTTTTTTTTGCAAAATATTTTTTAAATTCCTACCACAATTTAGTTTAAAATGAGTAACCTCTCTAGGGGACCTGGTGGTATAGGGGTAAGGTGTCAGACTTCTGTGCTGGAGGCCGGGGTTCAATCCTAGGTCCCGGCACAGATTTATCTGATTGCCAAACCCTTCCTTCACCTCTGACAAGACGTGTATTAAATCACAACTTGTGAATATGAGGAATGCCAGGTCTCTACCATGTTCGGATTCCACGTTAAACTGTAGGTCCTCCATTTCATCTCACAATCACCCTACCATTACACATTAGCGTAAGTGCGTATAACCCGAACTGGTAGTATGACGCGGTGCTAATAATAATAATAATAGTAGCCTCTCTGGTAAGTTTTTAGAATAAAAATAACCCATCTATTTGTCTTTTCACATACATGTTAATTTAATTTGTAGTTTACTATCATTTGTTTTTAAAAAATTGAATATTTTAAAAAATGGCTCTAACAATTTGGTTCAAAATGGGTATTTGTTAGTTCTCACAATATAAGTAATTATAAATACATTGATTTTATAAAACAATAATTTTATAGCATATAACTGATTTTTGTAAAATTTGATATTTAAAGAAAAAAGATTTAATGATTTTCTTTAAAATTTGTCTCAGAAGATTATTCATCATGCTCTATAAAAATGAACCTTTATTTTTTAAATACATGATTTTAAGGATAGGTCACTTACTATCCTAATTTATGGCACTAGGAGCTCGAAAGTTCATTGCTGCACTTAACATATGTACACCACCTATACCTATCTTGGAGCTAGTTCTATCCATTCCAACCCAATTACACATTATCCCTATCTTGAGCTAGTTCTATCCATTCCACCCCACTACACCATATCCCTATCTTGAGCTAGTTCTATCCATTCCACCCCATTACACATTATCCCTATCTCAGCTAGTTCTATCTAGTCCACCCCATTACACCATATCTCTTTAATGTTTATTCTAATTTTTTACTCCCACCTGCATCTAGGTCTTCCCAACGTTCTCTTCCCATTGAGTTTACCACTCAATACCCTGAACAAGATTCTAGATCTTCCCATTCACGCTGCATGTTCTTCCCACCGTAATCTACGAGACTTAATTATCCTAACACAATGTCTTTTGATGAGTACAGGATAAGTAACTCATCATTATGTAACTATCGAGTAGCCTCATCAATATTTGGACCCGATGTCTTCTTAAGCCCCTTGTTTTTAAACAGCACATTTTGTTTTCATCACGTAAGTTAAGCGACCAGATTCACAATCATAGAGAACAATCGAATAAATTAATGTTTTGTGTGTTCCGTATTTGACTTTCCATGAAACCAAGTGAGCTGTCAACAAGTTTGTTTGCCTATGACAAATTATAGAAAATTTGATATTTTTCTAAATTGGCCCTCAAAATTAATTTCAAAATCTATGTCTGAGAGATGATAAATAAGTATACGTTCGTATTTTTACAACTTACAAATAATTTTAAGGTAGTTCAAAAAACCTTTATTTTTAGAAAAATTTGTATGGATTAAAACAAAAAAAATTTATTAATTAACAAAACTGTATATCTAAAATAGTAATTCTGTACTTCAATTTTTAATTGGATATAAAACGATATTAACGCATAATTTTAAAAGTCTAATTTTAAATGTTGTTTATTCTTTATAACATTTACTCTCTTCAAGCTTCCCCGTAAAGGTTTACAGGAATCATCATCATATAATTTTTTATTACCTATCTAAGGATTTTTCAACGTCACTTATTACCACTTTTCAAGGATAGCTCTATACTTATAAAATAAGTATTTCCACATCCATGTGGAACTAAAGTTTTAATATCACATTTCCTAGAGCTGTATTATTTCAAGACAACACGAAAAAAATATAATGAAAACCTCATTTCAAACAAACAGCGAGTAAATTATGGTTCATTGACATGTTAAATTAAAGTGTTATAAGCAACAATTCTTTAGATAATATATTTTACAACATTTATTTACAAAAGCATTTTTATTAAATACCTATTCCTTGATTTTATAAAGAATTGACATTTGGGGCACCTTTTGGAAGTGATTTCTAGGACTTAATTTTTCAACTCTGGCACAATTTCGGGAAAAGAGGAAAAACTAATAATAATTAATAAAAAAATCATAATTCTAGAATATGATTCTATTAGAATTACGTCTAAAATTATAGTATATGCATGGGATTTGTATGAGCAAAAATAATCCAAGTGATACACATTTTATTAATAATAAGTGTTTACATTTAGATTGTTTAATCTTTGGTGCAGTGTATTGGAACAGTGAAGATTTGGAATGAGAACCTGTGGATTTATACACTTTGGGAAACTAATTGTTGGATATATTTATGTGAAAATTCCAACATTGTTAGAAAATATGTAAATTTTAATTATATAATTAATTAATGTTTTAAACTTAACATAATAAAATAAAATTAAACTCAACATTGATGGAAAAATACTTACAATAATGAATATCTATGATCTATATACACACTGATAATGTTCTTAAGATACGTCGGGATTAAAAGTTCATCATATTTTCCTGATTAAAAATGAATTCATTTCTTTACTAAACTACCTCGCAAATTTGACAAATAAATCAAGCACCTAGATTCAAAGATTTCAGTTTTTGCCAAGGCCATACAAACTTCAACCTCTTCAACTTCATTGATATAAGGAATTTCTTGTTCTTTCAGTATTAACGCAAGAAGACATGATTGACTCACAGCTATCCAACATCTTTTTCCAGCATTTCTCTTACATCTTTAAATATTTCAACTTTGACAGTAAATTTGTTGGGTATAGGCTAGGCATTAAACGAATTTAGCGCTTGCTCTTCATTAAGAGAGATTTAAATTTTGATAAATTGGTTTTGTATTTCGTTTCTTCTTGAATAAGTATTTGTTGTGGGGTATTAGGACACTTCTTCAGAACAATCCTTTAGAGGCAGCAGATTTAAAATGTAGTTGCGTGATCTGTTTTACAAATCATGTTGATTCCACCTGCCAACCAATGTAAACAAAGATTCTTGTTTGATGTTCATAATTTTCATTTAAAAAACTAACATTCACGTTCTGAAATTATAATATTACTTTTATAAAAGCTGATCATCTGAGATAATCAAAACAAATTACCTTATGCCCAAGAGAAAATTATTTTATTTGATTTACATCAAATTCCTCATAGAACAAACACAGTAAAAAATACAGTTATAGTAGTGTTCGCAATTATAGGACAATATATATGCTGTGGATATGTAATATTATGGCATGAGAATGACTTGTGAGGAAGAATAAGTATTGGAACACTATCTGTTCCAGAAATCTGATTTTCTAGAAAGACAACTGATTTTCTAACATATATTTAAATATGATTGAGACTGTTTTGGCACGTTTTGTGATCATATTCTGATGCAGGTTTGCCAGGTATATAAAACATCTCATACAGTTTTGAAAAAATAAAAAAAAATGGAAATTTGAAGTTTTGGAAATCACTTCCACTTCTATAAAATAAAACTTAATTTTTTGCTCTCTATATTGATAAAATTTTACTGTAGCTATTAGTGTTGTATTACAAGTATTAATATATATATTTCTCAAAAGTGAAAGCTGCAGATCACATGGTAAGAATACGTGGAAGTAGATCTATTAAAATTTCCTAGTTGTCAGATATGTACAGTGTACACTCATAGTAAAATGGGCTATAGTAATTATTTATTAATTGGTATTATACGTTTGAAAAATTTGATGAGCGCATAATTTTGCGTGAACATGAAAAATATTATATTTTAATACTTCACAGTATTTAAAATACGATAAAATGTATGAACAAAATATTCTGGGTAAGTAAAACGATACTACGGATAAAATAACTATTTCCTAATATTTATTTCTTAATATACTTTAAATATATATGTTCTAGTTTATGTTTACTTTAATTATGTTTTCTACCACCACGTCATACTACTCGTTTAGGTACCCATATGCACTATAATGTGTAAAGGATGAAAAATAATAAAGTTAGAGGGCATCTACCCGCATTTGCGTGGAATAGGAGTGTAAAATAACTCTGAATACATCTGACCGAAACTATAACCCCGGTCTCCCCGTACAGAATATTGCGAGTGTAACTCCTTAAACTCTTCGACAACCAAAGCAAGTAAGTCTTCAAATTTAAAAACTACATATCTAGGGAGTTTAGTTACTTTTGTCAACTAAAAATTTAGCCAGCAATAAGAAAAAGAAAAAATATTCTGATAGCGCCCTGCAGATATATTCTGAGTCAATATTACTCAGGGCTTTTATAATTGGCTAATATTTTTATATCTATAATGATTCTATGAGAAATAATATATAAAATAACGCAGTGGTTCCCAACATTTTCCATTTCGTGGACCCCCTGAAGACAATGATAATTTGCCGCAGCCCCCTAATCTCTCCCGTCATTCGGGGTGAAATAAAACTCTACTCTATGTTAGTACCTCCTAAACTTATTTGATGGAAAGGGTCCACGCACCAGAAAAAATACATGCTGGAGCCCTCATACAAATGTTTACATTAATATTATGAACATTCAATAATTACGGCTAAATTTTACAAGCATAAAAGTATGGAACAAACTGATACATTATTTGGCTAGGTTGTGCCTTTGACACATGCCTTTATTTATATTTAAAAACTTGCAATCCAAATTACTGATACACTATTTATTTTTATAATGTGAAACACCAATAAAGAATATTCTAAAATTTACTTACGGAGCCCGAAAAAACTATGGCGGAAATCACGGAGGACAGGGTGAAACACGCTGTTCTACGTAACCCATCTATTAATAATAAAAGAGAAGTATACATAGTGGGACAGAAATAGAAAAAAAACCACAGATTCTTAGGTAAATTGTGAATAGCAAATATTTTTATATTATGTGATAATAGGAATAAAAATAAACTTAACACCCTAGACTTGTTTCTTGGGCCCCAATAGGTCATTTTGTGGAACCCATGTTGGAAACCTCTTATCAAATATTTTTATTTCCCGTAATGTTTCTAAATAATGGTGTGAATAGTAGCATTACAAAATCAATTAGAGGTGTGGACTAATTTCCCAAATAAGATAATTGCGTGATAGAAACTACAACCACACTAAAGGCTAAGATAACATATTTGTTATCTTTAGTAGATTTCACCTGAAATGTTGGTAGCAAGGTCTAACCGCATCTCTATCACATTGTAAGGCCAACACTACCTAAAGAGAAGGCCTGCTCGCTAGTGTTTGTGAACAGCGTGACGTCAGAGATTTGCGGCCACCTGTCTCGACTGGAATTCCTTTCTTTCCTCCCACAAGCGGTCAGTTTAACGGCTAAATTAATAGTGTGTAGTTCAAGATAATTCTAAAAATATTTTCGGTTTGTGTGTATTCTTATTCGATTATGTGTTTTAATACTGAATTTATTTATATTTAAATATGGTTATTATGTGTTGTGTACCAAATTGCCGGGGAAACAATATAAATAATCCTAAGGTCCACGTGTTTGGTTTTCTAAATAATGAAAGTATTAAGAATAAATGGTTACATTCAATCTCAAGAAAATATTTTCAGCCCACTAAACATTCAAGGGTAGGCCATATGAACATATTAATTTTATTGAACGCTCGTTTTTTTTAAACTTGACGTTAGACATACATTTTAAATCCATTGTATTGAGATCTTAATTTAATAATTTTATAAAAATTATAAAGATTTGACAGTTATTCGTATTAAAGTTTTTACTAGCTTAATAAATTTGGAACATTTTGACTTTATAAAGTAAATAACTAATTTATTTAAGATAAAATTTATTTTAGTTTTTTTTACAAAAAACTGATATGATTTTAAACATTTTGTGAACTATAAAAATTGTAATCTTAAAGTAAATCTTCTAAACTTCTTAATATAAAATTAGATATTACTGATAGAATGAAGCGGTGCTCCCTCTCTTTTACATATTGAGAAATTAAGGCTAAATTAAATTAATGGCAGGCCTATTAAAAATAACTTCAAACTCGTCTAGTCTGGTTGGCCATTGGTGAGAAGGCTGATGTTTGAACCCTACCAGATGTATGAAAGAGTAGTTACTTCAATGCTTACCCACTCTCCCTTAGTGTATGTGGGTATATTTTACACTATTTAAAAATTCACTAATTCCACTACCTCTCAAAAACACGTCAGAGCTTCACGCATATATATCACGATAGTATAATGAGGATGAGGAAGGTAGAGTTTAGATTAAATGTACACAAAATTCTGTGGAGATAGTGGGAAACCCTTTATAAAACGCTACCCTCAGTATACCTAGCTGGGATACGAATCCCAACCTCCCTGTCATTGGTAAACCAGACTAAATGTGCTTGACATTTAGACTGCATGCCTAACCGAGTGGATGAAAATGTAAGCAAATGCGAACAGCCGTGGATAGGTAATAAGATGTATTCTAAATTCAGATTCAAGGTTATGTCTGAATACATACTTATAAACCAACAAAATAACAATTTATTTGATTTTTAAAAATTTGATTGCTAGTTTTTCAAAATAGCTTACCCCAATAATAATATTTTGTGATAAAATAAATGTTTAGTTTCAAATCATGTCTGTGATTAAATTCTTCATTCAAATCTTACAGAAATTATTTTAATAAGTCATAAGAATAATAATTTTTTTTTTAAATTTTAATATGGATGGGGAAATAATAAAAAGCGAAGGAATGTTGCCTCGGAATGACTTTAACAGATATTATTAGATTTGGAATCTTTGTTATATTTTATAAAATTTACTATTAAAAAAATCAAACTATACCAGTACTTATTTAGTTTCTATCTAACGTGATTACATTTTAAACAAACCCCTGTTTAACATTATAGATTTACTAAATTAAATTTTAATATAAAGTTGAATATTTGGTTATCTCAGCACATGCAAAGAATGTACTCAGCATATAATATGTGATTGTAAACTTTTGTGTAAAGGTTAAGTCCTAATAATATAAATGACCTTTGTAAAGAATATCAAACTAATATGATGTAATTCTTATTTGTAAAATAATAATAATAATTTTAGTAAGATCGGTTAAACAATAGAAATAAATAAAGTTAAAATTATATGCGTACAAAGTAACTTACCAATATTGATAATTTAGAATAATTTAAGTAAATTTATTTTGTATTCAAATTATGCATGCAACTATTGATTGTGAATAGATTTATATTTATGAATTTAAATATCATAATTTACGACATTTATTATGTGAATATCTTGAATGCTTTTATGCTTGACTTGTGAATAGATTTACAATTATGAATTAAATATCTAATTACGACCTAATTAATTTAATTAATATCTTGAATGCTTTATGCTTTACTCATATAATATACCTTCTTCGAGTAAATATTTTATAATTGATAATTATTTAACTATAAAATATTTTAAATTCTATAATTAATTTTAATTGTGAAGCTCATCAAAATAATATTTGTTCCTTGGGTATTCTCTTAGAAATATAATTAAAAATACTTACTGAATAAGCTTCACAAACAAAAGTGTCATGTAAATATGTTTGCCCAGGAAATGTATGATTTCATATAATTTATGTTCTGCTTTGTTGTTATCTAAATAAATAATTTATTATACTTAAACAGGGAATATTTGACATAAAATGTCCCCAACAATAAATACAGAAAATAATATATGATTGACGAAACCAACGTATCATTGATGGAGCACAAGAAACCTGCATGGCCACAGACTTGTGACGGCACAAAAGTGCGAGCGGGCCTTCTCTCTAGGTCGTGTTGGTTAGGCTGGATTATAAGTGACGGAGAGTTTGGGGTTCAACTTCCGATTGGGTGTACTGAGAGTGATTTCCTATATTTGATCCCTGCTTTATTATTGATTTTGGGATGAGGATAACTACCTGAACGTTTGCGAGCAAGAATTTATTTGTTTTTGTATACTTTGATATTATAATTTCTTTATTTATATAATTTCAAAGGTTCATTATCATTTATTCTATTTTATAATTATATGCTAAGTATTTTATTTTAATTAAGGTATAGTTTTGGAATTTATGGATAGAGTACTAATATTTTTAATTCATTTGTGATTACCAAAAGCTTCTGTTGAAGCCCCTGTTTCAGGCTCTACGATTTTAGCTGGCGGTATACTTAAATTAGGAGTATATGGTCTTATAGATTCTGGTAGATTTTCCTCGTTTCTATTTATTAGCGTAATAATATATGCGTGTAACCCGAATGGTTACTAGGAAGTGTTGGAAATTATATACATATATCGTGTTTTCTGTCAGAAATTATTACTACATATATAACTTATTATCAAACCCGTACGCAAACTGCGCAAAACTTGGGTAGAAATATAAAGAAATATTATTTTCTTTCGTAAAGACTTTGTATAAACTAGTGAAATTACATATTTTTATTAAATGAATAGAGCCAAAAGAGATATAAATTTAAGTTTTAAAGAAACATTATTTAAAAGAGGAAAATTTATAGCATATACTGGAGGCATTCATATTTCCAAAGTGTTTGAGAAAACTTCAGTATAAAAACCATTATATACTATAATTTTGCCACGGGTTGCGTCTGCGATTGGCTAAAGTTTCAAGAGGTACCCCAACCAGAGGATGAGCCCCATAACTTCAGCTATTCTTGAGATGCATCTGAGGGGTTTGAGTGGAGGGGGTGAGCTTATTAACCTATGGTAAAAGTTATTTTTCCTATATAAATTTTTATAGCGGTTGCACATCTTCAGGTAAACATATTTCTATTAAAGTTCTCATTTGTCAATTTAGACACATAAAAAGGATCAATATTGGGTTTTAACCGAATATAGACTTTCGTACTAAATTCATAGATGGTCTTGAACTACACTATTACTATTTATACGTTATTTAAGGATTCTCTCAAATATTTAATCATGCTATCCTAACTATTTTAAATGCGAATGTAAGTTTGTTTGTTTGTTTGTTTGTTTGTTACGCTTTCACTCCTAAACTACTCGACCTATCATCATGAAATTTCGCATACACGTTGTCATGGGTACATACAAGGACATAGGGTACCTTTCATCCAGAAAAAAATGTGAATGTGATTTTGTTTGTTTGTTTGTTTGTTACGCTTTCACGCCTAAACTACTCGACCGATCATCATGAAATTTCACATACACATTGTCATGGGTACAGAAAAGAACATAGGGTACCTTTCATCCAGAAATAATGTGAATGTGAAAATTGCCATTAAATCTTGCACTTGCACAGGAAGAGTCACCCATACTCGAGGTATGATGCTACGACAATGTAAACTTTTAGTGTGGGACGAAAGTACGATGTCTCACAAAAAAGCTATAGAAGCGTTAAACCAAACTCTTCAGGAATTGCGAGACAGTACAGATATTATGGGAGGAATGGTAGTTTTACTGGCTGGTGACTTCCGAAAAACTCTACCGGTGATCCAGAGGGGCACACATGCAGATGAAATCAAAGCCTGTCTCAAGTCATCAAGGTTGTGGGCAAAAGAGAAAAAAATTCAACCTAACAACGAATATGAGAGTCCACCTTTATAATGACGTAGATTCAGGACATTACGCAGATACACTATTGAAAATTGGCGATGGACGTTTGGACACGGATGCTGAAGGTTGTATTTTACTTACAGGAGAATTCTGTAATTTGGTGGAAAAAATATGGAGCTCATTGCTAGAGTTTACCCAGACTTACAACTAAATTTAAATTGTGATCATTGGTTGTGTGCAAGAGCAATTCTTGCACCAAAAATTGAAATCGTTAACAAAATCAACACTGACATTTTGAAAGCGGTGCAGTTAGAAATAAAGGAGTATTTGTCAATAGATACAATCATGGACACAGAACAGAGCACTTCATATCCCACTGAGTTTTTAAATTCTCTGGAGCTATCGGGTGTACCCTCGCATAAACTACAATTGAAATTAGGTGTACCAGTTATGCTTATGCGAAATTTAGATGCACCCCATTTATGTAATGGGACGAGGCTTCGAAT
This sequence comes from Timema podura, assembly GCA_033556935.1. Lineage (NCBI taxonomy): Eukaryota > Metazoa > Arthropoda > Insecta > Phasmatodea > Timematidae > Timema > Timema podura. Next base: position 32,007,209 of record JAVRXN010000010.1, read on the forward strand.
TACACAATTAGGGCAAAGTATAATCTGTGCCACCATTTTAACAGGTGTGGGAAAAGGGGAAACTGTAATCATACCTCGAATCCCAATAATCCCCACTGACCTACCATTTCAATTCAAAAGACTCCAGTTTCCAATCAAACTTAGTTTTGCTATTACTATTAACAAAGCGCAAGGGCAAACATTGCAGGTAGCAGGGGTGCATTTGGAAATGCCATGTTTTTCCCATGGCCAGCTATATGTAGCCTGTTCGCGTATGTCCAATGCCCAGAATTTGTATGTATTTGTGCCAAATGGAAGGACATACAACATAGTATATAGGAGCGTCCTAAAATAATGATCTATTCTGTGCCCATGATTGCAACAGTCAAGAACAAGCGGAGTAAATGAGGGATTTTAATTAACTGTAAGTAAAATTTAAGATGGAGTAGGATCTTCCAATTCGTGGCAAGGCATAACCTATGACTCTACTGACACACACTCCGCTACTTCTTTTCTACTCCTACACTTAATCCTGATTTATATTGTGAAGTTTATATTTTTCTTTATCTCTACCTCTGTTGACTAACAACCTCAATATGTTCATCGTTTTTATTGTCATACTTCTTGTGTCAATCGACAAATTGAATTTATTGATAAAATCTACATTAACGCGAGCGAAGCCGCGGGCAAAAGCTCGTAACTTATATTTTAATACATAAACAACCACATTATATAGTGTTTTTTTAATAAGAAGAGTTATGAGGTTAATTAGACATTTATGTGTAGTTTAAAGATTTATTTACTATATTAAGTTCTAAAATATGACCTGATTGTTTACAAATTATTTTGTATTCTATATAGTTTTGTGTATACAACGCTGGATTGTGTATAAATAATTAATATTTATAATACCTACATTTATAATGCTAGTACCTAATATTTTATAGCCTTGGATTTTGTGATATAACCATTTCATGTTCGACTATTAAAGATCAGGATATAATTATTAAAACATAAATTAGATTTTATATAAGATGTTTGCATTCATTTGTAAACATTTTGCTATAGTTTTGAGTTTCAATATGATGAAAAAATTATTATAAGATGGTAGCATTCATTTGTAAACATTTTGTTATAGTTTTGAGTTTTAATATGATGAAAAAACCGTCTCATTTTTATCGGTAAGTATGTGTGATAAAATAATATCAGGCTGATAAAATCAGGTTAGCCGATGGCAGAAAATTCAGGGATCAAAAACTATCAGGGTGTTCCAAAGATGTTTTTTCTGAGATTGTTTCCCACTCGCCCACCATTCAAATGAGTACACATTCCCTCTATGATTCTACCTTTGTTATTCTTACAACAACGATGTGATTAAAATTCGTATAGCCAAAACGAGTAATAAAACAATATCGTTCTACCTTATGAAAGTTGTGTCGGGTCTGCCATTAATAACTATTTCTAGAAAAAATGAAAATATATTTTAAGAGAAAGATGAATAAAAAAAATAATGTTTAATGTTTAAGTCCTATTTACATAGGATGAATCTTATCTGACAGCTCCAAACGCTTATAGAATGAATTAATGGTATTTCAGGTGATGAAATATTATGCAGTTGTCACTTTGGAATAATATTATCAATATATTTACCCAAGATTTATAATAAAATTATATCATGGCTGACCTCTAATATATATATATGTAGTTTCTAAAAGTTTTTCCTTCCAAAAGTCCATTATAGGTCGTTTTTAACACATATGATATTTCCACGTGTGAAGAATATTCCTGGTATATGTTTTGAGTCGGGAATCCACCCCAATTTGAAAAAAACAATTAGAGTGGGCCTGGAGGGTGACAACGTTAGTTATTTTGATCAAACAAATTAAAAGGGAATAGGCAGTCTCACAAAAACTATTCAAACTGATTGTTCATTTATATTTTTCATAAGTTCTAAAATTGTTGACACTATTGGATGTGATCCATTCCAGCAAGTTAACCATCTATCTATAGTTACTATAATTTAATGTATACTAAATATAGTTAACAAATACAATATTAATATAATTATAGTTTTCGGAATTAAAAATGTAAAATACTGTTTAATTAAACTCACATTTTTGAATTATTACACCATGTATATATTTTGTTAGAACTTTTACTTTTATTATTAGCAATTGTATGATATTATAATCAGTGATATGGGGAAGGTATGACGGATGTGGGGTGATTGGACCAAAAACTAAATTAATTATTTTGAGAACACTAGGTTGGAATAGTACATTTTTTATGTGATACATTATTTAAAAGATATATTAAAATAAATCTAGCAGTTAATAATTATATCATCCATGTAATATTTAATATTATTAATATATATGTTTCTTGAAATTTATTCTAACAATTTTTTTATTCAAAAATATATTATTTATATATATATATTTTATTAATACATATTATATATATATATATATATATATATATATATATATATATATATATAATTCATAACATCTATATAGTTTCTGCGAAACTAACAGTGTTATATTGATTAGATTTTCAAGCTACGTTTTCACATAATCTTATAATTTTTTTGGTAAGTCTGCCTATATTATGGGTCCAGTTATAAACATTACACCAGAACCCCCGCTTTTTATGTAACGCCTTGAACCCAGGTTATATTAAGTGGGGGACTTTTGTTATATGTTTTCCCTCTTTTACACCACGCAAATGACTATACATTTCCTCTTTAGTCCTACCTTCCTCATCCATACCCCATTAATGTATGTAAATGAAGGGCTACAGGTGGAAAAAATATTAGATTCACTTTACACATATTTTCCGGGACAAGAAATTTTATACTCAAACCCCATTAGGAAAACCAAAATAGTTTTTTTAATTGTAAATATGACAGAGACATCTTTTAACCATAATCTAAAAGGAATTAGTAAGGTCTCCTGGTTGTCTAACAGATGGCAACACTAACTCAATGTAAAAATGACAGAGACCTCTTTTAACCATGATATAAAGTATATTAAAAACGTATCATGATTGTCTAACAGATGGAAGCACTAACTCAATTTAAATATGACATAGACCTCTATTAACCATGATATAAAGTGTATTAGCAAGGTCTCATGATTGTCTAACAGATAGCAGCACTAACTCAATTTAAATATTACAGAGACCTTTTTTAACCATGATATAAAGTGTATTAGAAAGGTATCATTATGGTCTAAAATATGTAACAAAACACTTTTTAATAGTAGCCATCTTGAAACGGATGATCTTATTTCCTAACGACATATAAAAGTTTTTTGTCTTAGGTTCAGTGAATATCCCTGATAATATTAGTTAAAATTAGCCAATGTGTTTGGTAGAAACGGAGGAACAAGCATCCAGACACTTGCGCTGACAAAATATCTAATGCTGGAGTAAAAATAGGTCCTCGCTCCGCTCAGTCAACTATTCTCGGCGAACGGAAGTGATGAAAAAACCAAGTTACAGTTATTCCAACCATTATTAATTGGCCTATTATAATGAATATCTATTCAATAATTCAAATATTATTTATAGGAATTCTTCCGTTGAAAAAATTTTTAGGTCAAGCAGAAGATATATATAATACATTGCCTAATTTATAATAATAGTAATAATTATAAGAAATATAAAGTACTGAATATTTACCATAGTTCCACTGCAGTTACGCCCAACCAGGAATCTTAGATGTTATTGAAACAAGTAATTTTCAAACCCCATAGAATTAATCATTTAGTTACATTAACGTTATAAAATAAACTTAGTTCAAATATGATTTCATCTATAAAATGGAGCAATTAAAATACAAAAGAATTAGTATTCTACTTTATCACAACCGTATTAAAAGTTCATTATTGTTGTCATAAAGTGAATAATTTTTACTTTTCATTAATTTTTAATATAATTAACATATAAATACGAAATTCTTGGAAATTATAATAGCTCTGAAATGATGCCTAATTAGTTTTTCTAAAAATGCTTTCAATTATTTTTGTTCTCTATCTCTAGGTCATTGTTTTACAATAACAATAATAATAAATATTAACTTTATTTAATAGAAATTTAATGATGATTAAAGAACACAATACTCCCCTTTTCTGCTCAAAATTCCCATGGTTATACTAAATAATTTCAATGAAAATAATCAGCAAATTGGACACGTATTCTCAAACGTTTTTGCCAGCCCTGACCTTAGATCTTCTACTTAATTTACAGAATGTATAAAATATCGTAAAAATCCTCATAAGAGCACGATTTCTTATAGCAAAACCATCCCTAAATATATCACAACGAACTTTAAATTTTGAATTATGTGACGTCAACTAGATAGGGATCGACACCAGGCAAGGTATTGAAAAGGACAACATTCACAAGGAAAATGTGTGATAGTTTTCTCCTTACAGGAGAGTACCAAACATTCTTATTGAAGGTGTCTTAGGAGATCACCATGAATTTTGAGATAGGACTGTTTCTTCTAAAGTAGCACTCAATTTATTCCCACGCTATGGTTAGAGCTCTACTATTATATTCACCCTAAATAATAAGCATGCCACAGTACGCATCACTTGAAGACTCTAAGGTCCCGTGGTGATAGCTGTACTGGATCGTTCTTGGCATTGGACATGACTGTGTTCTAGCTACACCATAAATAACACCATTGTGCCACATCAATGGTCATGGTCTAGAGCAGGGGTGAATAACCTACAGCACGAGTGCCACTAGTGGCACACGAAGACGTTTTAAGAGGCACATTTAAGGTTGATTCCTCTAGTTTCTTCGGCAAACAAACCAAATACTGATGGACACATAAATACCAAAGACGTCTAAAAACCTCACTTAGAACTCAAATAGCTTTGATTATTTTTTTCTAATGTTTTCTTATTAAAAACTAGTTGTTGTTTCTTTTAGTATTTTGTTATTTTCTTTTCTCTCTTTCTTTTAGCATAGTGTCTTACTATCTGTTCGGGTAATACGCATATGTACAGTACTTATTACCATATGCTAGTGTGTTAGGGATGAGGAAGGTTGAGTTTTATAGGAATCGATCTCACATTTGTGAGGAGGGAGAGTGGAAAACCATTTAGGAAAAACCACTCTTAGTACACCCGACTGGAATTCAACCTAAACCTCAACCAACGGTAGTCTAGTCTATCAAGAGAGTAGCGCCCTAGACCAGCGGTTCTCAAACTTCTTTTAGATTGTACCCCTTGGCCATGACTAAATGTTTAATGTATCTCCAAGATAAAAAAAAACCAATATTACAGTTTAAAAATATTATGAGCACACGTAATATTATTGATCTATTTAATCTATTGGGAAAAAATATATGTTATCAAAATATTTCAAATGTGACAAAGCTATTTAGAGAGAGTCCTACTGTTATAGCCTTAACATTATCTCTAATCGATAATCGTAATGATAAATCTAAATTAAATTATAATTTTACTGTAAAAGTCTGTAGAAAAGTTTTACACATTCTCTTCACAAATTCCTTCAAAAATAAAGAAAAAGTAAACCTAAACACAATATTTTCAAATTAAAAAATCAAAATTTTAATTGTAATTCTGGATCTGATATATTAAGAATCCCAAAATGTTTCAGTGAGAGGTGTGTGGCTCCAAGGCTTGGCACAACTTTTTGATGTCTGGTTGTCCAGTTGAATTTTTCAAGCGGAGGTCCAGCTCTAAATTAGCCTATTGCGGTACTTGTTTTTACTTTCTCTCTATCTTACAGGTAGAGAAAGTATGGTGATCGTCAAAAAAATCGAACTCGAGATTTTGATGAATTTTGACGTTTCATGACTTCCTGAATCCGAAAAAGTTGTTTTTGAATTTCCGTCTGTCTGTCTGTCTGTCTGTCTGTCTGTACCTCCAACTAGAGCCTAAAACTATTTTATCGATTGAGATGAAACTTGATATCTAGGGTTTTCATAGGGTTGCCCCGAGGGATTTTTGGAATTGGATATCTACCCCTAAAATTAAGGGTAGTTTACTGAAGGGAAAAAAGAGAAAAAGTCGATTTTCTCAAAATCAGCTCTAACGATTTTGATTAAATTTCATTTATGAACATTAATAAATATTCCAAACAAAATGGCTACTCTCAATATTTCGGCAAAATGGCTTTAAGGGCTCCGGTCTGATGCGTAAATTAACATTTTTTATAATAGCTCAGAAACTATTTGAGATATGAAATTACTTAGCATTACAAATATGTATATATATTTATTATACAGATATTTTATCCGAAACATATTTTTATAAAATCAATAACTTTCAATTTATACGCAATTATATGAATTTTTTTTAACTTTTTGGACATTAAAGTTTAAGTATTGCGACCGTAAAAAAAACTAACCTGAAATATTGATGGATGTCGACGTCTCATGACCCCCCGAACCCTAAAAAATAGTCTTTGCAATGCCGTCTGTCTGTGTGTCTATAAAAACTTAAAATTAAGGGTAGTTTACTGAAGGGCGAAAAGAGAAAAATTTGGTTTTCTCAAAATCTGCTCAAACGATTTTGATTGAAAAATTCGTATCTAGGCGTTGATTAAGATTATAAATAAACTGGCTATTTTCATTTTCCTATGAAAATGATTTTTAGGGTACTTTACAGAAGCGTTAATTTCAGTATCTCCACAATTATTTGAGAAACTAAACAACTTATCATTGCAAAATTGTAAGACTATTAGAAATAAAAAACTTTTATTTGACATATATTTTTATAAAAGCAACAGTTTCTGAGATACTTGCAAATATATTAATACAATTTTGTGAACTTTAGTTGTAAACATATACTACTTAAGTCTTAACGCAATAATTCTCCAATGCCATAGAGTAATTAAATATAAGAATCTAAAAAAGTATGTTATTTTTCCTTAAAGCTCTTAGGAGAAATGTTTGCATAGCAATGATCTATCTCCATTTTAGACTCAATAGTCAATATTTACATTTTTCATTGGTCAAAATGTATAAATGAATAATTAAATATCAATGCGATGACTTGAAGATCTACAACACCTTATAAAATTTTAAAACTTTAACCAGAAATCGAAATTTTAATATGAAGTGTTGACCCTTGTGGAAGACATTAAACGGTTTGAAATGTTCTTAGGTGGACAAAGATGTGCCTCTTTTCTCATTGATTTTATATTATTTTATGCGTGTTCTTATGTGAAGTAGTGATGATACAATGTACATTATTCCGTTCAGAAATCTTACGAGTTTATAGAAAGAGAGAGAAAGTCTGTGCGGTGCGCCATACCATTTATTTAGGTACACCATGGGTGAAAAATCACTCTCATAGAGCTGTTGAGAACGGCATCAAAGACTTGATGGCATGGTCAGCGATATGAGGAAACTCGTTCAGCCTTTGCAACCAAAAGTCTTCGAAAGATCTTCTCGGTGTTTCCAACCCTAGTACCCTACAAATCAGTAGCAATAACGTCAAAAATTCAGTAGATTTCAGTATATGTATTTAAAAGTGGTGAAACATTATCATTATTAATTATTTTAATGAACGTAGGTGATATTACTCACCTATGCTATTCATCCTCCCTTTGACTTATTACTTTTTCTCTATCTTACAGGTAGAGAAAGTATGGTGATCGTAAAAAAAAATCGTATCAAGATTTTGATGAAGCTTGACGTTTCATGACTCCCTGAATCCGAAAAAGTGGTTTTTGAATTTCTGTCTGTCTGTCTGTCTGTCTGTACCTCAAACTAGAGCCTAAACCATTTTACCGATTGAGCTGAAACTTGATATCTAAGGTTTTCATAGGGTTGCCCCGAGGAGTTTTTGGAATTGGATATCTACCCGTAAAATTAAGGGTAGTTTACAGAAGGGAAAAAAGAGAAAAAGTCGATTTTCTCAAAATCGCCTCTAACGATTTTGATTAAATTTCATTTATGAACATTAATAAATATTCCAAACAAAATGGCTACTCTCAATATTTCGGCAAAATGGCTTTAAGGGCTCCGGTCTGATGCATAAATTAACATTTTTTATAATAGCTCCGAAACTATTTGAGATATGAAATTACTTAGCATTACAAATATGTATATATATTTATAATACAAATATTTTATTCGAAACATATTTTTATAAAATCAATAATTTTCAATCTATACGCAATTATATATATTTTTTTAACTTTTTGGACATTAAAGCTTAAGTATTGCGATCGTAAAAAAAAATAACCTGAAATGTTGATGGATGTCGACGTCTCATGACCCCCCGAACCCTAAAATATAGTCTTATCAATGCCGTCTGTCTGTGTGTCTATTAAAACTTAAAATTAATGGTAGTTTACTGAAGGGCAAAAAGAGAAAAAGTCGATTTTCTCAAAATCGGCTTTAACGATTTTGATAAAATTTCATTTTTAAACATTAATAAATATTCCAAACAAAATGGCTACCCTCAATATTTCGGCAAAATGGCTTTAAGGGCTCCGGTCTGATGCGTTAATTAACATTTTTTATAATAGCTCCGAAACTATTTGAGATATGAAATTACTTAGCATTACAAATATGTATATATATTTAAATTACAAATATTTTATCCGAAACATATTTTTATAAAATCAATAACTTTCAATCCATACGCAATTATATGAATTTTTTAACTTTTTGGACATTAAAGTTTAAGTATTGCGACCGTAAAAAAAAACTAACCTGAAATGTTGATGGATGTCGACGTCTCATGACACCCACAACCCTAAAAGATAGTCTTTGCAATGCCGTCTGTCTGTGTGTCTATAAAAACTTAAAATTAAGGGTAGTTTACTGAAGGGCGAAATAGGGAAAAATTTGGATTTCTCAAAATCTGCTCAAACGATTTTGATTAAAATCGTATCTATGCGTTGATTAAGATTATAATTAAACAGGCTATTTTCATTTTCCTATGAAAATGATTTTTAGGGTACTTTACAGAAGCGTTAATGTCCGTATCTCCACAACTATTTGAGAAACTAAACAACTTATCATTGAAAAATTGTAGGACTATTAGAAATAAAATCTTTTATTTGACATATATTTTTATAAAAGCAACAGTTTCTGAAACATTTGCAAATATATTAATACAATTTTGTGAGCTTTATTTGTAAACATATACTACTTAAGTCTTAACGCAATAATTCTCCAATGCCATAGAGTAATTAAATATAAGTAAGTATCTAAAAAAAGTATGTTATTTTTCCTTAAAGCTCTTAGGAGAAATATTTGCACATCAATGATCTAACTCCATTTTAGACTCAATAGTCAATATTTAAATTTTTCATTGGTCAAAATGTATAAATGAATAATTAAATATCAATTCGATAACTTGAAGATGTGCAACACCTTATAAAATGTTAAAATTTTAACCAGAAATCGAAATTTTAATACGAAGTGTTGACCCTTGTGGACCCAATATTAATCTTTTTTATTTCATTATTTTGTAATCCCCTTTCCCCCAAATCTCCCTTCGTAAGGGATAGTAAGACAAAGGAGAGAGAAAGTCTGTGTGGTGCACCATACCATTTATTTTTTCTTCTTTGCTGTCGACCTCAGTGGTCTTGGGGTAATGTGCTCGCCTCAGGATCCGATGTTCGGGGTTCAAACCCAGCCGGAGTCAACGAATCTTTCTTGAGCGATAAAAATCCCTAGCACATCTACATTAGGAGGATAAGTAAGGCTGTCGGTCCCATGTTGATTGTGGCATGTAAAAGAACCCTGTGGGTATGGGAAAATACCTTTCCTGGCAAAATTGTTAAGTCTTTTTGCTCTCGCTCGTAGAAATTATCATGTGCTGATATAATCAGTAGATTCAGAAAGTGCACGTAAAATACTGTACCCAAAATAAATTAAAAAAAAAAGCTATGTCTATGATCAGCGCTTCATGCTTTGTGTGTCCAAAAGTACGTGCTACACTAGCTAGACAAAATAAGCTGTTACAAATTGTGTGTTTTAAAGTGAGTGGATTTCTTCAGACTAGTGTAGTAGCGTCTTTCTGTCTATTCCCTGTGACAGCCAACTTCTTGGAAGAGGGGTAAGTTTACAGCTGTTATTATAGTAAAAGGTTTTTTGAAAGTTGTCAAGCTACAACACTGCGTAGAAGCTTTTTCCTCCCACTCAGACAACCCCCTCACCCCTCCTCGCTAATCCTTCCCCTCACAAAGAGCCAATGAGTGAAGTTGACAACATACTAACATACCAGTAGATTTATTAATTTTATTTGAAATAATCAGTAGATCAGTAGAAAAGTTAAAAATGAGTAGATCTACTGAAAAATCAGTAGGGTTGGCAACACTAGATCTGCCAAAGAAATTTTCTTGAGAGTGGATTTTAGGGTTTCATAACATGACGGTTCAATAATTTTATTCGTTGAAAAATTTGGTAGACAGGAGTCTTCCACAGTAGACTGGAGTCTTCCACAGTAGAAAAAGGGTCTCATATCCCCAACTCGCTCCCTAAACTCCCCGGAAAATATTCGCCAAAGTCTTCAATAAAACCCAGACAATGCTCTTTTATGTCGTTGACAAGAGAATCATGAAGCTAAAGTTCAATTTCTTCTAAGAAATTTTCTAAGGACGGAAAGAATAACAGTTGTCCCTTACAACTTCTTTTGTTGCAAATTGAAATTTATTTTTAAACCTTTTATTTTGTCATGAAACATGAAGGGTGTTGTGTGTTTACCCTGCAGACCTTTATCCAGCTCATTCAGTCGCTGAAATACGTCAGCCATGAAAGCAAACATAGACAGCCACTGCTCATTTGTAAATCTGTCACTAAACTCACACTTGCTGTCAGAGAGGAAAACTCTTAACTTCTTGTCTCATTTCACACAAACGAGCAAGATAATTTCGTTTGGAAAGCTACCTTAACACGCATAATATGTTTGAGTAACATTGTCATGAATAGGCCGATATATAATATATAAACACAAATAGATTTGAACTAATTAATATCTAAACATAACCGCAATATATCTCTACAACTGCTTTGCGAGTTTGAGTAATATCGTTGCGAGATAAAGAGTATGTCACCAAGTCGTGACTGTTCAGGAAAGATGCTCAGACTACTCTAAATATAAGCAAGATATTTGCTAACGTAGCAGGTGTCAAGTAGAGGGTTGAAAATTCTCAGAAATCGGTCTCCAGCCGAGAGCAAATAGGGGAAAAAGATGGGTGGAAATAGCCAAATAACGGTAGAAGCCAGCGATTAGAGTTTTCAATAAGTCCTTTGTCATTTTGCCAACTTTAACCTTGAGAGCTGCTCGCGTACCCCAGTTTGATAAGCGCTGCCCTAGACTATACGACCACCAAAGTGGGATGTTGTTTTATTAATACTGTTATTATCGATAAAACATAACTATACAATTACGTAGAATATGTATTTTTATACTGCTTTTGAGCTATGTTGTTTTTAAAAATAATATTAAATAAATTTATGGATTGTGTATTTTGGATATATGCAAATATTTATTACCAATATATATTTTATATGATAGGCTTTTGTTTTCATTATTACAGTTTGGATTTTTAATGTTACCTAAAGTTAATACAAATAACCCAGAACTCTTCCCACCTCACTTAGGAGTAATTTTTTTTAAATAGGCTTAATATATTTTTATTGTACTTTTCGTAATGTAGTGGTGGTAGGGTAAGGCTGGAGTAGAGGTTTTGTGGTGGAGTGGCATTCACAAGTTTACTAAAGTAATCTAAGATCATCAGTCTAGCCTAGTTTGGATGGTAAGTGACGGATTTTCAGGGCTAGAATCCCAGTCGGACGTACTATTTATTTTTTTGCAAAGGTTAGACTGCCGAGGACGAAGAGATCTAGGTTCGAATCTCACTCGGTTGAACTGGGGGAGGGGGGGGTTTCATAAATGGTTTTCCAATCTCCTTCCATGAAAATGTGGGTTCACTTCCTCTATATTCAACCTTCCCAACTCCTAACACACTAGCGTAATTAGTACTCAAGCGTACCGAACGGGTAGTAATACGCGGTACTAAGTATTATTATTATTACTATTATTAACATGTGTTGATCCATTTGACAGGTGTTATCTATCTCGAAAACAAACATTATATGACTTCAATTTGTGTTATATTTTCGAATGTGAAGAGAAATTTATCAAATTTGGTTACACATTGTGTATATGAATTTATGGGCATTTGAAAACCACTTTTTTAACTATAGTAACAGTTTTTTAATATAACAAATAGGTTAAAGCAAATCAATCATTTTGATATGACAAGTCATAGACCTCCAATCTAGTTCATAAGAATAGTAACACAATTAAAAGCACTTTTAGTAACTTCCTTAGAAAATGTTAAACATTCAAATATATCGCAGTTATAAAACGTAATGCACCGTAATTTGCTGTGTATTAAATTGAGGATATTAAAATAGGCCTATAATTGGATTGCCATAGGAAAAACCTTGTCTTACAATTCAGTTATTTAGATATAGCCTACTTTCTTGAATTAAAACATATGTTCTGCATCTGTCAAGGTTGATATAGTGTTTAATTTTTTTTAACTACAAGACAGACTTATGATTAATTTTAGGCAATGTAAGTTAACATTAAGGTATTATATATTTTTCATTTGAAAGGCTATATATTTTTCCTACAACACCACGCATAGATTTTTCTATAATTGTATTGAGAATAAGATTATCTACTCAGTGGCAGCTGGCGAGGTAAAAACTAGTGTGTTCACAAAATCATAATTGCAATAAGGATTATTTTGCGAATATATATGTATATATATAGTTTGAATATATCAAGACAATATCAATGGGCCCATATAAAGTTAAACCAAATATACGTTTCACATGCATATGTATAAATAGACCAACAAATTATATATATATATATATGTATATGTATATTTACGTAAGCCTACATGCGTATATAGAATTAACTGTTTGGATCTACTTCCCTTAAAGAGAGGGCATAGTGAAACAGGCAAAGTGAGATCACTATTCTTCAAGTTAAAAGACGAGTATATATACCTGACCAAACATTGACAAAAATGTTACTCTTGTAGAAATGTGATTTTTCGTGCTATTAGTTTTTCTTGCTTGTATAAATTAATCTGGCTAGTTATATTTTTTTCATGTATTTAGATCCTTACTAAACAACAAGCAAGGTAAACTATACAAAGAAGTATTGATTGAATGACAGCCACATAGTCAAGAATATTTCTAATGAATGTGAATTTAGATTTGAGGTTTGTAATCACATTTTTGGATTTGGCAAACTTTTTTAATTAAACTTGGTTCACCAAATTCAAGACTTTTAATCACTATACTATCCTTATAAGTTAATTTATCTCTATTTAGAATATATTGTAACATATTCATCTTTAAAGAAATATTACAAACAAAAAACTTTTATGTTTTGTCTATTTAAATTTTGTATACGATTAGAAGCATTTTATTATATAGATAATTATATTCTATATAGCTAAACAAGGTTTAAACAAAATATTTTTATATTAAAAAAAACTTCACTTCTGAACTACCAATCTAAAGAAAGAGTTTCTTAAATTGAGTCTTCCATACTGCTTAGTGACCTACTCTTCACTGAATAATGACTTGACTCATGAGATTCACAAACGTCTGAGTTATCTTAGATGAGCTTAAATGACTCGACTCACGAGGGTTGTGATAGAGGAAGCTAGTCAAACCTCTTTTTGACAAATAGAGTACAAAACTATAAGTTTGACTAGTAAAAGTTTGAATTTAAACTAAAATGTTCACAGCAACGGAGATCACATTTCCCAGGTTAATATCCTAAGAGCTTTGTAGTTATGTTTTGCACATGTGGATTAGCACTTCGACCGTGACCAATTCTTCTATCACTCATGCCGTACTACCAAACATCCACGCCCAAACACCACACAGTTGCCAACATTACACCGGAAAGTCACCAATAACAATAGAAAAACGTGATTGTTTAGGGAAATAAATTATTACGTGGAAGTAGATAGATTAGTTAATAATTTAAAACAAAATATTGAGTGTTTACTTGCACATATGCTCATATACACGAGCCGACACTGTACCTGATAAATGATAGAAAATATTGTAAGATTTATGGGAATTAAAATATATAATAGGGAATGCATTATGTACGTAGAAATATGTTGATGCATTATTCCATTTTTATAGTATGTATATATGGTTTTAAACTTTTATAACTAAAACTATATAATCGAGGAATATATGATTATGAAGGTAAATTTTAATACATGGCTACACAATCTCTTAGACTCTAGAGAATGAATGCTAATCTCACGCATAAAAATAATAAATATGAGGCAATTTATGTTTCACTGCCTACTATTATCGGCTTGGGATATCCGTTATCCACGTCTGACTATGATAATGGGATAGGGATGAGTAATGTAAAATTAATAGGAAATATAACCGCATTTGCATTGAGATAAACTACCAAATCACTAATTTAAAACTCTCTTAGTTCAGCTGACCAGGAAATGACATAAGGTCCACAAGTCCACATATTTGTACTTGATGTGTTTGGTTGAAATCGAACCTCGTTCTTGAGTAAGAAAAATTCAAGAACGCCAATAGCTTACGCAACTCTGGTGGCTACCAAATAAATTGTATAGGTGTCTACATCCAGAGATTCAGTGAGCCTAATTGGTTTTGCTATATAAGGTCGTAAGTTGAACAAATTAAAGCTTGGCAGGTACGATTGATGCCTGGTAATAAAGTTGATGGATCGTTTTGAGAGGTAATATTAATGAAACAGATATATTCCTACTACTGCAAGGACAACGAATAGTTACCAAATAAATATAATGATTAATTTTATAAGAATGAACCTTTTCACACTTGGTATCAACGTATTTGTTTAATTCGTTTGAAATACTGAAACTTTCTTTCAAATAAATATTAAATTTTTGTTTTAATTTAAGCCTTCAATAATATTTGAAAGTTATAAATTAATCTTATTTGTACACTCCTTTCACCTTGAAAGAATATAGTTTTACATTGAACGATTACACTAAGGCCCTATCTTATAGCATACACTATAGTTGAAACAAGCTAGTTAAGTTAGTAGCATTTCATAGTAAACTGAGTGTACTTCCAATATAAATTTATCGTTTACCTTATGAATAGGAGATAGCAGTATTTGGATCTGTTGAGCGAATGATGTACTTAATGCAGGTATGTACTAAAACTACCAGCTTCAAAAGCTAAACAAGAACATCTTAAATAGCCTGGGAAGGGACAGCTTTTATAGTTAATGGCTATAAGCAGTGGCGAACTAACTCTTACAAGTTCTTATGAAGTTGGGCTCTGCTCTAAGTGCACTTATAGGCACGTTAAAGTGTAGTAGCAATAATAACACTCTGAATAGTAATCAAGCAACTTGATTATGAACGACAAAGAATATGTTACAGCCCTCCACCTCCTAATTAACAATTGAAGACAATCTTAACCAGGATATTTGTGCCTTTTCTTGAAAGGTTTGTTTATGCTTTCTAAGCTCATGGATTATAAATTATGTAATTACAATGGTCAAGAACAGCTGGGAAGGTGCGTAGGAGGCGTCATCTATTCAGTCAACCAAGCAAATAACTAATTGTATTTTTGGGAGACTATTGTGCGTGATGTTGAAACAATTAGCCTATAATTCAATCTGACTCATTGCACATTGCTTAAGTTGTATTCTTCTTAATAAGAAGTGCATTATGTTTATTATTAAATATCAATTATTTGTATCATGTATACTTTAATGCCATTGTGTTGACTACAAACAGTTTTTTAATTAACTCTAGGACATGTCCAACAACTATGTACTGGACAATCATTTAAAGGTGGGAGTGGGGGGAACGAGAATTAAGGGATTTTTTACCGTTTTTATAGCAAAGCTGTTTTGTCCTAAATAAATAGAATATTGCTCCAACGAAAACGTTGATTTTAATTTGCCTCTCATGGTGATATCAACAGTTCTGGAAAATCTGTCATGGGTTAGCAGCATTAGATGATCTGCATTTTAAATTAAGAAAAAAGTTGTCATTGGATTCCAAGACACACTTGACAGATATTAAAGAACTGTTGATTTCACCATCTGAAGAAAATTAAACTCTGTTTCTACTGAAAAATAAATTGATTTACCTGATTCGGTGGACGCATGGTCTAGGGCTTCACTATCGTATTAAACTAGACTACCGATGACAGGGAAATTGGGGTTGGAATCCTAGTCGGGTATACTAAGGGAAGTTTTTCTAAATCGGTTTTCCACTCTCACTCCATGCAAATCTGAGTAGAATTACTCTAAATTAAACCCTATCCATCCCTAACTCACTAGCGTAATTACTTATAGATGACAGGTGCATATAATAAGGCCCACACCAGTACTATGCACAATCAGGACACAAAAACGTTTCCTTGACATTCTTTGTGAGGCCTACACAATCTTCGTGCACCCAATAAACACAAGAGAGGCAGGAAAGCATGTCTGCCACAAAATATTTTACTTACATTTTGTAAAATCTTATAATAAATGATGACAACATAACATTCAGTACTGTTAGTGGCCACTATAACGACACTATGATGAATACATAGTTGTTGAAATCACCGATTGAAAGCAGACTCACGTGACTCTTGAGATGTGCTGCCTTAATACGCGTGAATTTATAACAAAGTTTAAATACAGACAATGGGCCTTATAATCTGCTGGGTCTTATATCCATTAGTTACCTTAGAACCAAATGGCCTCTATTTCGCAGTGATAAAACTTGTAATTTCGATCCTAACCAGTTTAGATCTAAACTGGAGAATGTGTCTGTTCTGAAATAAAAATCATGTATAAGTGAAGTACTAGTAAACTAAGTCAGTTCAGAAAGTGCACGTTAAATATATGTATTAAAAAATATATATATTTCTGTTTTTTCCCACGTAATTCTGCTTTTAATTTAAATAAATAATTATATGATTTTTTTTAAACTGTGAATTTTCTAAAACTGAACCGATTATCTTTAAAAAGACGTCTAGAGGAGGCGTTTTTTCGTAATTTATTTGTAAATACATATAATTTCAATGTTTGACTAAGCAGTACAATTAAATACCAAAAAATAATTACTAGTAGTCGTACGTTGGTGAAGTATTGCTTAGGTCAACTTTCGTGCTTTCCCAAATCATATGATTTGTAGTTAATTATAGCAACCATTCAGACATTTGGGGATTATTTTCAAGTATACAGCTCAAAACCTACTTTTAGAAAATTCAACAATTAATATTATGAGATCAGGAACCCTGTTATTGTCCAATTTACAGAGGGCTAGAAATAAAAGTGACTAGATGGTTTTCATGTATTCATACGTCAGGTCATGGTATCCACAGATGTTGCTTTTGATTGATATTATCAATACCTATAGAATAACATTAATAAGATAGTAATTTTTCATTTTTGGCCTCTAAAAAGTTTTTATTTTCTAAAATTACCTTCTATTTAAAATGGGAATGTATTATTTAGCTTTCATATAATTATTCAGAGCTTAACGTAAATTGCATATTGGTTTAAAATGTGATATCTTACAACAGTCTTATCGCTAATGCTCTTAAATTTTTTTTCCTCGTCAAGAGATTTTTTTTTTTTGCTCATCTTAACCACACTAAGGTAGCTGTCACCTGGGACCTTATTATTAACGTGGGCCGCAACTATTTTATTTTTGTCATTACCACGCTTTAGTGCTAGTGTGGTGGTTATTAATGACAAACTAACTAACCTGAGGAAAAAAGGATGGTAATGATGATAAGGCATACATCTGGAAAAGGGTGAGAAAAAAAATTGGGAGTAAAAATACAAACAGTGTAACCCGTCAGTTATCAGATCTTGACCTTTCCACCCTAAAAGAGTAAAGCACTCTAGTATACACACAGTCTTCCATTCTAAACTCTTGGACTATTATGTAATCCTATATTGATTCACCTTAATTAGTCGAAAGTGCACAAAATGTTAGACCCATATACTCTATCTCGCCAGTGATGTGGGGTCAACGCTCACATCCTGGCCACGTGCATCGAGGGTGGTTTTTACTAAATGATTTACCACTCTACCTCCACGCAAATTGATGAAGAATTACATACATAAAATGTTCTATTTTAAATTATAATATTGTTTGTTAATAATTTCTCGAAATATTATGTCTGTTTGGGAAATGAGAATGGACTTAAACACATATTATGTATGTAACTGTGAATATGCTGAATTTGTTATTTAAAAAAGCTACCTGTAAATATATAAACTCACCAAAATATATGGTCAATGTAACCAATAATAGAACATATATATAATTATCAGAGATTTTATTAATTTCCTAATGCGGTATGGTGAAAGTATGACAAATGAACTGTATTATCTACATTTACTCGTGATATGATAAACTCAATGATATATGTTGACGATAGTACATAACATTAATCTAACCTGACCTAGCCTAGCCTAACTTAACAAAACCTAACCTAACCAATTCTAAACAAACATAGCCAAATCTTGGCATGAATTAATAACATTCGCATATAGATGATGGTAATTTTATAAATTCACCGGTGATTTTGTAGAATATTTCATGAGTATGAAAAATAGAACAGAAAATTTCTAGATTCCCCAACTGAATCAGTGGGTTTTGTTAATTTACAGATGATTGTACAAACCTACCACATTCAGCACATTCAGAGTAGCATATAAATACGACTAGGGTATATAAAGGAATAAATTGACTATACCTAGCTTAAGCTCCACTTTTCCCAAATGTTTACTTTATATATTTTTTTTTATCATCCGTAATCAATTTGCGTGGTAAGACTTAGTGGAGAAAATAATTATATAATAAGTTAATAATTTTAGTACTATGAATTTATATTTCATTTTATCCTGGAAATTTGCATGAGGATTAGTTAGATGATTATGGTAAATTTTACAAGAACTCGCATTTAGAGAATGGAAAATAACTAATAGAGACACCTCACTCTCCTTTATAGAACTCGTCTTGTTTTGAATCTTGGCCTCAAGAGTAATTCAAGATATCAGACCAATAAACCTATTCGGCCTATTATTCCTAGTATTTATAACATTTTAAATTTAAGGGAATTTGACAGCTGAAGTTAATTGCACAATTTAACAATTGTATGATTCAACATATGGAGCTGAAATGTAATATAACTAGATATTCATGTGAGGTGTACACAATTAAATATTTATAGTATAAATCTTATTGTTATTAAAATTAATAATATTTCAATGTGTTCTCCTTATATTCCTGTCTAGTTATACTAAACGCTTTTACACTTTTTAAAATTGTGCAATATATTTTCAACTGTCGAATAGCCTTAAACATTAAAAAATAAAAAAATATTGGGTAAGAGAAAGAAAGGAAAAAAAAAGTAACACCAAACTCTGAAAATACTATCTAAATGAAGGTTGTTTGGGCCACGCATGTAGACAAGCAGGTTGTCAGGTAGCGGCGGTCATGTAATGGTGCGTTTGATGGGAGGATCGCATGATGCTAGGAGTGATGTGGAGGCGGTCTTTCCGCCAAACCAAGGTCCTTCCTGTCTGGACACTTCATGCAAGGACCTATTATGGCATTGGTCACCCTAGATTACTGGAATTAAAATACGACCAGTTGGGACTGCTTTAGTAGCCGACCATACCAGTATCCAGTGTATAAAGTATAAACTGTACTGATAGAAAATTGAGCTTAAGAAAACAATTTTCGGTTTAAGTGCATCAGGTTTTGAAAAGTATCTGCTTTGACACTTCCTTGAATATAAGTGGTTAGTGTTGTCTATTAAAATTCATTGGGGCCTTGTTTCATTTACGGTGGGTGTTGATAAACTTACTTAATACTTGTATAAAAGTTAACTGATTTATCTAGTTAGTAAATATCTTGGCAAAGAAGTAGTAGTTTTATGCTATTAATCTTGGTGGCCTAGGATATAATGGTTTTAACACCGTATCTTACTACCCACCCATCTACTAATTTACGCTGATGTGTTGGGGTTAAGGAAGGTTGAATTTAGAAGAAGTATACTCACATTTGTGTGGAGGGAAAGTAGATAACAATTTAGGAAAGACCACCCTCAGTACAACTGATTGGGATTTGAACCGTTATCTCTCTGTCATTGGCAGTCTAGTCAATTTAGATATTGACACCTTGAGCCCCGTCTACTGAGTACATTAGCTCTGTATTAGTAAATTCCTTAGAAATGGAAATTGCTTCTACACAATCTACGTCCTTAGTCACGTGAGCGTACCAACCAATGAGAAAGTCTGAGACTACGTTAATTTAAATTATTCGAAAGAAAATTATCTGGAGCAAGGCACAACCAGACGTAATATGTGAAACACAGGTCATAAATAATACTAATGGAAAGTTTAACTTACCAAAGTGACGTCACTCTCTCTTAGGACTTAAAAACTCTCAGAAAACTGTTTCTGAGATGTTACACTTCCTGAGGTTTTTAAATTTTCAGAAAAATTACTCCGAAACAACTCATTTCGTAGAACTCATTTTAATTGGTGCTTTAATTTCAAGGTACGCGCAAATATATATACTTTTCTGTGATTGGTAATCCTTGTCAGTGTGTACCGACTTGTTCTTAAAAGTTAAAGTTTAGTCAATTTATACGGAACTGTGAGGACTAAGGACTTAAGATGGGGTGCTTGTGAGCGTGATATTAGGGCAGTATTTTCGAAGTTTTATAGCATAAACATTTATTTGGCCAAAATAAATCAAGTATTTCTTCTATAGAATCATAGAGTTTAGTTTTCCGCACATGCTCATCTCAACAGTTCTTTAATATCTGTCAAGGGTGTCCTGGAATTTAGTGACAACTTTTTATTTTCATTTAAAAAGTTTGTCACCAAATGCGGCTATGTTCATGAGAGATATTCAAGAACTCTTGATATTAGCATATGCAGAAAGCTAAACTCTATGTTTCTATAGAAGAAATATTTGATTTATTTTGGCCAAAAAATGTTTATGCTATAAAAACTGCAAAATCAATGCACAAAACTGGTGCTCACTAGCACCCCACCTTAAGAATATTAACTCTGTGTACAGATAATTCTATTAGTGTGGTGTCAATCTCTTACGCACCTTATTGATATGGAGTCTGTATACGAGGTTTTAGATCCTTCAGCCACAGAAGCGGGTGTTAGGTTATGTTAAATTAGATCTCTAACCCAGAGCTTTCGAAGAGAACAGTGTCTGTAAATATGTTAGTTATATATTTCTTAATACAGTCCCACAATATTGCTACAGACTAATTTTCAGAGAATGGAAAGTTTAGAAAAGACGGTAAAAAAAGGAATCTGAAACTGTAAAATATTACCGTTTTATTAATGTTATTTTATAGGTATTGATAAAATGCATCAAACCTAAAAGCTACATATTACAAGACTTGATGTATTAGTCCATTAAAATATATTGTAACCTTTCTATCTGTCCTCTCAAAATATAACTATAATTTGTGTTTCCATAGCAAAGCGCAAATTCCTGTCCAAATCTGATAGTACTGTAAATAGAGCGAACCGTAGCCCACAAGGCCAGAACACTTAGGGTCAGTTGCATAAACAATAACCAAATTCTTGATCAGTGATCATAAATAATTCTATACGTGATTATATTTTCAAACCTTGTATTAAGTTGTACCATTAACAATTTAAAGGTGATTATCGATCAAATCTCTGGTCAAGCTAACAAGCGATTTCTCTCCCCTCAACGGTTTGATTCTGCGATCATTGCATTGTTGGAAAATATAACCTATAAGTTTTAGTTACTATATTGTTTATAGCATCCTTATTTTAGTGATTAGTAAAAGTAAATTTTGTGATTTACATATTTATTTTGAGTGTGACTTCTTCGGATGAATTTTTTCAAATATACTATGACGTTGTAGATAATAGTCGAGATCCAAACAGGCACAATACATAAATTAGCTTCTCTTAAATAATAGTGAAATACAATATAAGTTAAATTAATATATTTTACTACGTATATTTATTAATATCACTGCAAAATTGTTTAACTTTTTTTAAATAAGTTTTTGAAAATACAATATGGCCCTATCATATAGTTTTAACCATAGTGTAGACCATCGCGGTAGGCTTACCACTTCTGTGGGTAAACGTAGTGTACACGTATTAAAAAAACAACTAGAAACCAACTTGAGAGTTTTACTACGTCCATAAATGACTCATCATTACAATACAATATATATATTTTTGTATTTATTAAATTTGAACGACTAATCTATATAAATTGTTTTTTAACATAGATTATTTCAAACATCAGTGCTTGAAACTCAAATACTAAAAGCTCACTTACTAAATTCAATAGTACTTAATATTAAACTTGACTAACTTCTTTACTTAGAAAAGTTATTGGTTTACATCTAGTTGTTCGTGAATTTAATGGGTCTAGGCAATATTTATGTACTAAGTGTTTTATTTAACTAAAGCTTATATTGATTTTCATCAAACAGAAAATTCTAATTTTTGATATTGTAATACATGACATTTATTGAAAAACACTTTCTTAAAATGGTTAGGTTTATAATTATAAACAATAAATAATTTTCACAAATTGTAATGTTTAGTTTAACCAATACAGAATATTATTAACGAAATATAGCTCTAAAATACTTACATTCAACATAATTCTCTTCGGTAGGTAATTATAACGGCTTACCTGAAAAAAAAGAAGAATATACATAAATATACATAGTTTTATTTTTTTATGATGATTAATTTGCAAAATAAAATTTGCCTAGAGCACACAATAACACTATTTTATATAAATTCTAGAGAGATAATTTTAATTTGATTGACTATGATTTGGTGATATAAATACATATATTTTATTTTCAAAAGAGAGTTAACAAATCTACCTATTTATTCTTAAAATTATTTATTTGAACAGATAAATTAAAAAGGAAGTAGGAATTTTAAAGTAAGGGTAATAGGAATGAACATTAAATGAATTAAATGTAAATTTGAAGAATACATATAAATTGAAGCCAAATGAAAGAATAATAATCTTAACAATATATTAATGTATTTGATAATATTGACAGTAAAAGAGTAAGATTAAAAGTAAAAAATTTTAATATTGTTAAATAAGCTGATAAGATTGCAAAGGAGAGTTAAAAAAAAATTCTAAACTATAGGAAATATGCTTATGGCATGATATAACTACCTAAACTCAGATTGGTATACATTGTATCCTGGTTATGTTTAATAAAAAACTCTTACACTTAAATTTGAACAGATGCAGTGAAGGCAACTTGATCTCCTTAGTAGTTAAAAGATTACACCTATTTTAAGTAACAGTGTAACAAATTAAAAAAAACGTATATTATGAAAGCGCTATTTAATTTAAAAATAACCATAATAGTGGCCAATGTAACCATTACACTCTCAGGTCTTAGGGTTCAAATTCCGGTCAGGGGTACTGAAGTGTTTCTTTCCTAAAATGTTTCCCCCTCTCCCCTTACACAAGTGCGACTACATTTCCTTTGAATTTTATATTTCTCATCCCCGAAATGCTAGTGTGGATATGCGAATTGCCCAGATTTGCAGTAAAGCACGGTGACTAAAATATATAAATAAAAACGCACGAACTTTCAACTTTTCCTCGGTGACCTAGCGGTCTAGGGGTAAGATGTCAGACTTCTTTGCTGGGGGTCCGGGGTTAAATCCTAGGTCCCGGCACAGATATATCTAATTGCCAAACCCTTCCTTTACCTCTGACAAGACGTGTATTAATAACAATTTGTGAATGTGTGAAATGCCAGGCCTCCACCGTGGTTTGGATTCCACTTTAAACTGTAGGTCCTCCATTTCATCTCACAATCACCCTACCATTACACATTAGCGTAAGTGCGTATAACCTGCACGGTTAGGAAGACACGGTGAATATAATAATAATAATAATAATAATAATAATAATAATAATAATAATAATAATAATAATACTAACTTTTCCTCTTATATTGGTTTTTGAAGCTGGTCATTTGATTGGCGATTTAATTTATTGAGATATTCTTCAAATATAAGGAACTATAACTTTAGTGCGATTATCAATAGCAAGATTATTTTCTAATGTGAGTAGAAAAAGTAGCCCCCTCCCCCCAAAAAAATAATTCACGATTCACTAATAAATGTTGTAGCATAAATGTATGATAATAATATTTATTGATGATGATTTAATCAAATTCATAAAACATTTCCATAACTAATTTCAAATGTCTCGTTTATAATTATTAAATTATTATGTATAGCCCTATTTTATAACTAAGAACCTGTTGAAAGTTCCTTTTTACCGTGAGAATTCTACTATATAGTATGATTTTGGTAGGTAAAAATGGGTTTATCCTGAATCGATAGTAATAGGTGGTGACAAAAATAACTAAAAATATTTAGATTTTCAAAACAATTTACCATTAACAAGTTTCATTTAAATATAGTCTATGTCACTTGCACCAAGCTATAACCATCACAAGGAACCAAATTGGTATGTTTCACTCGTGATCTGATTTTTACTACCTGTCAGAGATCGCCACATACTTACAATAATAAATTAGGGATGAGGAAGTTAGAATGTTAGAGAAAATGTAACCTCATTTACGAGGAGGGAGAGTGGGAAACTTATAAATCACACCCCACTAGGTACAGCTGGTTTCTATCTCCATGATTTAAACACCAGCAAAACCACGCGACGCGTGTTGGATTTCTTTCTTTAGCCCATGCCCGCCAGTGCTTGTAATTAGACGTTTATTAAAGCTTTTTTTGATCACAACTTTTAATTATATAGGGAACTAACTTGCACTGTTATTATTGTAGAATATTACGAAATGTGCAATAATTCTAATATTCTCAAATTAATTATAAAGATATAACCAATTATTTTTATACTTCAAACCTGTATTATCTTGGCATGCAAGTTTCTTCTACCGTCATACATATTATCCCTAATAATTATAAACACTTAGTTGCCAGCAACATTATTTAATATAACAAAGAACGTACCCTAATTAAAATCCTCCTCCTAAAGCCATGCACAATTATAATCGCAGGGAAATAGTATTGTAGGGCTCTGGTAATATGAAAGGTTTAGTAAGTATAACAAGTTCTTTTGCGTTTAAAACTGACAATATTTTATTATACCATTTTTATAAAAATTTAGGAATTTCTGTTGAATACCAAAAGTGAAGCCATGACATACTACCGGGATCAAATTGGGAGACTCTCTATCATTAATAAATTAGTGGTCACTTCGCTACCAGGATAGGTATTCAAAATGTAGATTATCGAATGAATGATCTACATTTGATTGATTACTTATACAGGGTGGGGCCGAAACAATTAGACAATTAGTAACTTGACAATTAAAACTTTAATTGAAAAGTAAGTATTCACTAGCTAAATAAAAGCAAAACTATATACTACACTTTTTGAAGATAATGTCACTCAGGTGAGCTCCACTGGACGTCAGGCAAACCTCAGCACGTTGTACATTACTTTCCTCAGCATAGCTCGTCTAATTGTTTCCACCCCACCCTGTATTAGCTATTGATACTAGAAAATACATTTATTTAATGTGTAATGTGCTAAATTCATAAGAATAAAAACGATCCAATCTTCACAAATACTTTTAATAGTATTTTATTTTTTAATAAACATTGTTAAAAAGTGTTTAATTTACTCCAATATATAAATATATCACACAACTTATATGTTAACTTTTTCCTCTAAATATGCCCGAGATAAGTCCCTCCCCCCCCTTAAAGCCCCCACACCAATCCTCTTCCAGCCGCTGTCCCATTTCAGCGCTTAACTGTGTGAGAAGAATAGATCCATCTTGAAGCTCACCTAATGAATTACACATTTATATCTTATGATCTGTTTCATGACTTCATTAATGATGCACCACAGAAAATCATAATCAAGTTAAAGACTACGTTCTCTTAAATCCCCTCTTCTCCCTCAAACCCAGCTCTATTCCCCCATCCACACCCATTTCTTCACTCCAAATATCCAACAACTCTACTCTTCACAGGGGCGACGTTGGCAAATTGCTTCACTCCAAGAAGTTCTCGTCTCTTCCTGTTTTTGTGGGACAAGAGAGATCCTGGCGCCGGGGTGGGCCAAACGACATTTGACAGGGGAGAGGGGCAGAAGCACAACGTACTACGGGGCAAATTAGTTTCATTCATTAGTTTGGTGTGGACACAGTAGCTTTGACAAATTTCTAGTTTTTATTCCGTCACCATATTAAACGAGCTAATTTCAACGTAATTGCACAAGTAGACTGAACCGCCTATGATCAAATATTTTAAGATTGCTAGTATATAAAACATTCTCTTTCAGGTGAAATTTAAAAAGAACAATATTGGTAAATTTAATTTAAATTCATTCCTTAAGGTGGGAATGTAAGGAACCAGAGAAATCTCAGTATTTTTGTAGTTTTTATAGCAATATTTTTTTTGGCAAAAATAAATAAAATATTGCTTCAGTCCAAACATAAGAGTTTAATTTTTTTCACTTGTTGATACCAACAGTTGTTTAATATTTATCAAGAGCATATTGGTATTGAATGACAAAATTTTAAATAAAGAGAAAATTTGTCAATAAATTCCAGGACACCCCTGACAGATATTCAAGAAATGTTGATACCAACATTTGAAGAAAATTAACCTCTATGCTTGTACTGAAGGAGTATTTGATTTATTTTGGCTAAAAAAAAGTTTTGCTGTAACGACTGCAAAAACACCGGTCTTTTTCGCTTTCATTTCCAACCACCATAACTATATAAAAAATAGTAGAAAAAAGTTATTTTGCTATTCGTTTTGGTGTTCGGTAGTTCTAGCACGTCAATCTCTCGTTACTCTTGATTAACAATGATGATGAGGTCAGGGTTCAAATCCTAGTGTTGATGATTATTTAACTAAATGTTTTATTACTTTCTCTCAATTTAAATATTTGTACAGTCTCTTTAAAAGTATATATTACTTATTATTATTCCACTAGCGTAATAAATGCGTTCTTATAACCGAATTAGTAAAAGGACACAATATAAACATATATTTTGTTGAAGTACAGATTTAAAATAAAATTTATTCTCCCATAAAACATTACCCCCACCCCATCAACCCCACCCATACCAATAGCCATCTCATAAAAATAGTTTAATATATTAATGTTGATAATAGCCATGGTTTTAGGTCCTCAATTATTACATGTAAAAATTATTAACAACTAAGCAACATTAATTGTTGACACATTATACATTTTCACTTCTTATATGGGCACTCTACTCTAAGACAAACTATTTAAAATGTGTCAAAGTATATTTTAAGAAATTCCTAGGTATCTTAATACCCGTACGCACCATATGTATTTTAGCTATGCTAATAATTTTCTTAGGTGGTGGCATGGTTTAAGGCGTCAATCTCGTGTTAGACTAGAGTACAGATAACAGCGAGATTGGGGTTCAAGTTCCAGTTGGGTGGACTGAGAGGGGTTCTTCCAAAGTGGTTTTCCATTCACACTCCATGCAATTGTGGGTACACTTTCTACGAATTCAACTTTCATAATCCGTAATTCATAAGCGTATTTAGTACATATGCGTGTTACCTGAACAGTTGGTAGGACGCGGTGTTAGAAATAGCTATGTTAATACACTAGGATGAATAAAGTTTAATAGGAACCCAAATGCATTCTAAAGATTTATTTAAAAAAATACATTTGGAAATAAAACATTCTTTGTAGGCCTGAAAGGGATTCAAAACCCAGCCATATCTTACTGACTTACTGGTAAATTTGACTAGATGAGATAAACCTATCATTAAGTTCAGATGTCCAAGGATGTGGGTTTAAATAATTATAATAATTGGGTTGTCAAGAAAGTATTTAAATGGTTCAATACTATCAAAATAATTTGATATATCTAGGCCAAGCTCGGTAATTGAATAGTTCTTTAAAGAAGATTCTGATTATGTAGTTTATATTTTTTGCAATGTCCCGATTGACGAAATTAGAAAAATAAAAACTAAGAAAATTATATCTTATTCATTTACAAAGAATATAAAGTTTAAAATAATATAGAGACACCTTAAGTAAATTGTTAATTAACTTGGTCTTGTATAGAATATTGTCATATTGCTGATGTTAAGTTTTAAAATTGTAATTATTTGTGTAAACTGTCAAAAATTTATAAATCTTGTATTTTTATTGATAATAACCAAGGTTTTGGAAGTTGGATTCTTGGGATTGAGGAAACAAATCAAATTCATCAAACTAATCCTACATGTCTCAGGATGTGTTTCAAGATAATCTTCCAAATATATAAAAAGGAATATTTGACAAAGGTGTACGTTCATTTTATATGATTATGTGTAAAATTACCAATATACCCCCTCTCCCCACAAACACTTGTGATATGAATAATTTTAAATTGAGTCAAACGTTCTGAATGTAATTGAATAAAAAAAAGTTTTATCTCTATTTATGCACGTCAATACGTAAACGTCAGACTTTTTGCTCACCTGAGAATATTATGCTTATTTTATTTCCTAGTATAGACGAACAAATTATAGTGAGTGAAACTGGTATTTTCTCTTTCACAATAATAAATAAACTGCCGGAATATTTTTATGTGTCTTTTTTGAATGAATTTATTTGTTAGTCATCTGTTATAATATTTTGGCATAGCATGTGATTGATAATAGTCTAAATTAGAAGATAAGGCTAGTGCATCAATTTTACATATAAATAAAGGTCAATATTTTTAATATAATTGCTAGTATTATTATTATTAATAATAATATTCTTATATATTTATATTTTTATTATATATTATATATTTACAATATATTATTATTATTATATAATTATATATTATATTATATAATAATAATATTATTATTAAAATAATAATATTATATAATAATAATATTATTATTAAAATAATAAAGAGGATTGCAAAGTTAGCGAATATAATTCTGGCAGGGCTTCTTCCTGTCTAATATATTATATCATAGTTAACTCTTTTAATATAGTGTTATCCTATTGTCTTTTTTAGAGATTTATACATATTTATACAATAGACAGGTATTATCATTATTAAAGTTAATAAAAATGCGTGAAACAAATTTTAAAACGGGGATTAATGATTTGATTCAATATAATTCGTCTTGGCAAGGTCATGAAACTCTTACACCTCCTAATAGTCATATGATATAATGTGTCAATGTTATATTATAATAGATTACTAGTGAAAGGGATGTTGAAATTTCGGATCTAGCAGTGTACACTGAAGATAGTTTTACAAATGGAATTACCAGTGTTCTGTTTTTATTGGATCCTTACAGTACCTCTTACACCTTACCTAAAATATATAATTATTTAATAACCATGGTGTCAAATCAACTACATCACTAAATAAAACTTAGGGTTTTCGAAAACAAGGTGTCTAGGAAGATATTTGTTTCAAAAAGAAATTAAAATAATGTGGAGTGGAGGAAGTTACACAATGATGAGTTACATAACCCTTACTCATCCCAATACACTGTTAGGATAATCAAGTCTAGTAGATTACGGTAGGCAGGACATGCGTGAATGGAAGAATCTATAAGCCTTTTCAGGGTACTGAATGGCAAACCCAATAGGAAGAGACCATTGGGATGACATAGCTGCAGATGGGAGGATAACATTAGAATGGACTTGAAAGAAATAGAGTTTTATGAGGTAGACTGGATATGCCTCATCCAAGATAGTTATAAAGTGTAGTGACATGGACTGGATATAACTAGCTCAAAATAGGAATAGGGTGTATTTAGTTGTGTTGGTTTTAGCTAGCTCAAGTTAGGGATAGGGTGTATTGAGGTGACTGGATGGATGAGATGAAGATAGGGATAGAGTGTAATGAGGTGGACAGGATATAGCTAGCTCAATATAAGGATAGGGTGTAATGAGGTAGACTAGATAAAACTAGCTCAATATATGGATAGGGTTTAATGAGGTGTACTAGATAAAACTAGCTCAATAAAGGGATAGGGTGTAATTTGGTGGACTGGATAGAACTAGCTCAATATATGGATAGGGTGAAATGAGATGGACTGGATAGAACTAAATCACGATATGTATAGGTGCCGTACTTTTGAAAGTGTGGCAATACATTTCTAGTTCCTTATGCGATATATTATATAAATAAGTTTTAAAACTACTAACTAATGAGTTAACTTACATTTTTGCCTAAAGGAGCTCAATGGCTTACGACGGCCAGAACATAAACTCATCATTTAACATTGTACTGACACCCAACCTCTTTCAAATATATTTTAACATTAGATTCCCATCGACGTCTTAGTCATCCAAGGGATTCTGTGTCTTCAAGTATTCCAGCTATATTTTGTGTACATTCTTGTCATCGTTCATACTCGCCACATGACCACCTCTTTAAGCATACACGCCTTGGGGATACCATAGAAACCATGACTTTTTCATGATGCAACTTTCTCAAACTTACTGTTTGTTCATTACTCTAAGCCCAAATATCTTTCAAAGCACTTTTATCTCAAAAACTCTAAGTTTATTCTCCTGGTACGAAGTCATACAAAAAAACATATGTGATGGTATATTAAAGTGAATTGGATTGAAACAATATGCGTAGCTAAATGATAAAGTTCATTCGATTTAACAATGTTTAACGAAAATAAAATATTATAAAAAGCTTTTGTTAACCTTTTTTACTTTCTCGCTATCTTACAGGCAGAGTATGATCTAGAGTGTGATCGTCAAAAAAATGTAACTAGAAATTTTGATGAATTTCGACGTTTCATGACACCCCGAATCAGAAAAAGTGACTTTTGAATTTCTGTATGTCTGTCTGTACCTCGGACTAGACCTTAAAATATTTTACCAATTTGGCTAAAACTTGGTATCTAGGGTTTTCGTAGGGGTTTCCCGATGGATTTTTGGACTTGTATGTACAACCCTAAAATTAAGGGTAGTTTACTGAGGAGAAAAAAGATAAAAAAATCGATTTTCTCAAAATCGGCTCTAACGATTTTGATTAAATTTGATTTCCAAGCATTGATCAATATTATAAACAAAATGGCTACTTTCATTTTTTTGGGAAAATGACTAGGGGTTCCGGTCTGATGCGTAAATTATTATTTTTATCACATCTCCAAAATTATTTGCGATATGATATCCTTTACAAATATGTAGGTCTATTTATAGTGAAAAAATTATATGAAGGATATTTTTATAAACCAATAATTATCAATATAAACGCAAATATAAATTTTTTTAACTTTTCGAACACTTAAGGTCATGTATTGCGGCCATAAAAAAAATCTAACCCGAGATGTTGATGTATGTCGACTTTTCATGACCCCCCCGAACGATAAAATGCTGTTTTTTGCAATTCTGCATGTCTGTGTGTCTGTTTAATCCTAAAATGAAGAGTAGTTTAATAAAGGGCGATAAGAGAACAAATATATTTTATCAAAATCAGCCCTAACGGTTTTTATTAAAATTCATATCCAAGCGTTGATTAAGGTTATAAACCAAATGGCCACTTTAATTTTCCTATGAAATTGACTTTTAGACTAGTTTACAGAAGCTGAAATTTCCCTACATCCGCAAATATTTAATATACTAAATAACTTATCAGTGCAAAATTGAAGTACTATTAAAAATAAAAACTTTTGTTTGAAATATATCTTTATAAAACCAATAATATTGGAGATATTGTCAAATATATTAATACAATTTGGTGAGCTTTAGTTGTAGAGAGATACTACTTAAGTTTTAACGCAATAATTCTCAAATTCCATAGAGTAAGTAGATAAGTAGGTCTCTCAAAAAGTTTATGTTCTTTTTTCTTTAACCTCTTAGGGGAAAATTTGTACAGCAATTATATATCTTTCATTTTAGACTCAATAGTCATTATTTATCATTTTATTGGTCTAAATTTATAAATGGGAAATTTAATAAAAATGCGATAACCATAAGATGTGCAACCCCTAATAAAATGTCGAAAATTTTAAGTGGAAGTCAAAATTTTAATACGAGGTATTGAACCTTGTGGACCCAAAATCGATATATATATTTTTTTCTCTCCAAATACACTATTGAGGACTTTAATTTTTTAAAAAGAAAATTATGAAATTTAAACCCGGGAGTCAAATAATGTTGAACGTAATTACAACGCAATTTTTTCTCGGATTTGCTAGTGTATAATATCTCGTTTCTTATATATAACGAGTTTTGAGTAAATATCTCCATTTTTAAACAATGGAGTGAGAAAGTCCGTGTGAAGTTCCGTACTATTTATTTTTAAATGTCTTTAGTAAAATTGAGTTGATATTATTTTCCATTTAGTTCTGGTGATGAATAAAAAAGGTCATTTGGTTATAGGCCAAATGTGACCAATTATGTTTTGTTTAGAATTTTGCTAAGGTCCAATTATATAGTTATTTACAGGCGGAATAGACGGGGGTAAGAATCGAATGATGAACGAATAATTTATTCAGTAGACATTTAAAAGGTTGGCAAAATTATAAATAAATTTCAGGATCGTATGTATTGGTTTTACATTAAGAACATCTTCTTGAAATTCTTTGGTTCTAATATTCAGAGATAATTTTTTAATATATTAGTTTATTTCAATGTTAAATACAACTTAACCTTTCTATCCTTTTTATATCTTTATTTTTATAGGGATGTTAAAATTGCACCTTAAAAATATACAGATTATAGTTTAAGAAGATGACCAATTCTGACTTGTGTTTGTGGGCATGTGAACTAAATGTCAGGTTCAACTGATGTATTTATCTTGTGATGGGAAAATCGAGGCTCTAGTTCCAGCCTGATTCCACTGAAGGTATTATTTACTAAATGGGTCAATACGCTCCCTCTACAAGGCTGCCAGTACATTTACTCTATTTCATATCCTAATAAATCCTAGTCACTAGATTGGATAGAATGCGTAGATCCTGAACACGTAGTAAGCTTGTGCTATGGGAATGAGTTTCAAGACGAGTTCAAAAACAAAATAAATTCAGGAAAGGCTTGAAACTATTTATTCAGTATATAAGTTATTGTCGTCTAGTGTTTTATCTAGAAAGATTAAGTATAGAATAGACAAAACTATTATTATACCATTTGTAATATACAAATGTAAGCATAGCCGCCCACTCCGTACCAAGGGAATAGTAGAGAGGTATTTAGAACAAAGTACTGAGAAAGATGTTTTTGTTTAAGAGTGGTGAACAAATCAGAGAATGGAGAAAATTAAGTAATGAAAACCTTAGGATAGCTAAGGAATGAAGATAAGGTTTGGTGGAGTGGTCATATACTTATGGGTGGTGACAGATGTGACCTCAAAAGTATATTGGCAAACCTAACCAAACAATATATCTTGGTAGACCGAGACGTCAATGGGAGCATAAGGTGAAAATTTATTTGAAGGAGATCGAGTGTCAGGTTAGGTATGATTGAAAGTTTCTCAAGATAGATATGAATGGCGAACTCACTTTCTGGCGGCCATGAATTTTAGAGTTCCTCTAGGCCATGGTTAATTAGCCAGTTAGTTAGTAATAAGATACAGTTGAAAAGAGTCAACATAAATACATCCTAACTCAATAGGATTACAGCTATTTTAATTCCACATATTCAAGTCTAGCGTTTGCATAGTTATTAATTAACTAGAACTTACAAGTAACATATATACTCGGCAGTACTAGTAAGAATTTAGGGATGTAGATGTGTTCTCACTTATTACAGCCAACTAATTACAAGAACGGGTATATTACTTTTCAACTTACAGTTCTTAGTATTTAGATCTTTTAAGAAATATCTCTCTCAAAATTAATATTACTCTAAGTCTTAGGGGTCATTCTTATTCTTAGCTTTATGAAATAAACAACTACGTGTTTCATCTTCGAGACTCATCCCTACAGCCCAGATTTTTATGTAGTATTAATCTACTAAATAAGTACATGAATGTGTAGCAAAATCAGTTAAAACATATAGTAAAATATGTAATAATGTGAAAATATGTAACATTGAATGAAATTTCTTTCCCCACGTTAATAATACATACAGATACTATTAAAATAAAATGTAATTGAATGGCTACAAATTTCTAAAGGACGTAATAGGAAAACACTTCTATAGATATACATACTTAGAGTTACCTTTCTAATGAGTTTTAAATCATTATTAGTTTGTTTTACACCACTTAAATGCAATCAGTGTGTCGAGGTTTGTCACGTTGAATTCTTGGAGATTTGCTTGGTTGACAACTGATGTTACTTTTTCATGCTCCATTCTTGTTAGTTCTTTGAAATCAATGAACATGATACTACTGTGGATTTAGTCAGTTTACTAGAATTCTTATTTTTTCGGTCCGAGGTTAAATGTTTGATTTCAACAAACTAGCTGGTATCAATATTACACTTACATATTGTATAGACATGGTTGGTCTTGTTTGCCTTTCAAAGACCATTCTACATGCCGTATTATTGTGATATACTTCAAATTACATATTTTCCTTGATTGATTTAAGGTTCCGTTTTCGTCATATGTTCTTTGCCTTGCCATTTTGTATTGCTTTACTCTCTCGAACACGAACAGTGAGAAAATTATCTAACCATACTCAAATATAATTTTTTTTTACAACTCGTCGATTTGTTTATAAACTGACACGCCATTCGAGAGATTTGTTTCTAGGACCACTATCTGGCAACGCCGCATTATCTCCTCTTAACAGCACGATAAACGTTAGACACAAAGTTAAGTTAAGGCAATTGTAATCCTCTCTGATGAGCCAGAATATCTGACTTGGAATGTTATCACTGCCATCCCTTCACTTGACAAATTACATTATGAAAGTGCAGGTTGCGTGAAAATTAATGACACATCATTTTAGGTATCTTACCCAATAAAGACAAAAATATTATATAAAACCACGATTAAAAAACATACAAAATATGTAATTTTATGTAGTATCTTAGAAAATATGTAGAATTGAGTAAAATATTTTAAAATAAGTAAAGTTATATCTGAAAGTACAGTCTCAGATAACCTAATTCGCCGACATTTCACATTTCTAAATGCCAGGATGAAAATATTTATTTTTACATACAAATATGGGCTCTACTCATTGCTCTAATAGGTCTGTCTAGTTACTAGCAAATGAGAAATACGGTACATTCACGTATTCGTAAGTAAAACATTATACAGATGTAAACATACCTTGGCTAATAATTTGTATTTGTAAAAATGGTGCTATTTTATACTATCAAATTTTAAATAAAAGAATTGGGATGTGGTTTGAATTTTATAATATAGTTTTATTTGGTATGTTATTAAGGAACTGACCAATTGCACTAAATCACATTGGAGTGTAAAATAATAATTAATTCAGTGCATTTTTATAAATTAAAAAATTAAATAGATTGTCACACATTTTATATATTATATAATTTTTTATGATAAATAAAATTGGACTGGGACTCAAATTTTAGTCTATATGCCTTAATACACACGTCAATTAACACATTTCAAAATATTAGAAAATTGCTTACCCTTAAAAAATAACAAAGAGAATTTAGAATGTGTTTTCTAAAAATACTATAAAACAACAATAGTGTTTCATAATTATTAGCTGAGTATTACTACTAGTCCAGCCATGTGCCTTAAACTACACTAATGGAGTATATCTGAGCAACTTAAAGTTCAGAATAAATTTACATGCGCTTGCGTGGTGAACGAGCAGGAAACCATAGAGGGAAACTTCTTCAGCCCAATCCTATAAGTGTAATTGAATGATTAAATGCAAATAACCCAATCGGGCAATATTACGCATTGCAAAAATCAAAATATTCTTTCCAATGCTAGCTAGATCATGAAAGATGTTATCCTTCTTATTTTCAGTACACATTTCCATAGTTAATTAGCTACAAAACAAAGCCGAATGCATACAAGGCATTATAAACCTACCAGATTAACCCTCTTTATTTAAGCATACAAATAACTACGACAAATTTTTTGTTTTCTGTGGTTTTAAACAAATTGTACTCTTGTATGTCTATTTAGGAAGATCCAATGGAGGTATATGGTAATTTGGTTTTTTATTATTATTATTAGCACCACGTCTTACTACTCGTTCGGGTTATACGCACTTACGCTAATGTGTGATGGTAGGGTGATTGTGAGATGAAATGCAGGACCTACAGTTTAACGTGGAATCCGAACCACGGTGGAAGCCTGGCATTCCTCACATTCACAAGTTGTGATTAATACACGTATTGTCAGAGGTGAAGGAAGGGTTTGGCAATCAGATAAATCTGTGCTGGGACCGGGGATTGAACCCCAGACCCCCAGCACAGAAGTCTGACACTTTACACCTAAACCACCAGGTCACCCAATTTGGTTTTTTATTTTGTAGTATTCGAATTAATTATATGTCATAAGAGACAGGCTACAATCTATTGTTTATTTTGTAGCATTTTAAACTATACCTAAATTTACTTTTTTTACACTTAATCACCAAAAATTCAAAGATTCATCACACTGAGAGAAGATATTTTGAATACCCTTGAGGATTAAATTCACCTCAACACTTTTCATTCTCTCCATTACGATTTGTGCCACCTCTTTATGCCTACCCAAATGATGACAAGCTAAAAGTTTCTTAAGAGGAAAATAAGACGGGTGGTAATCACTAGATGCACGGACATAGCTATAAGGTGGGTGCTTAAATCAAAAACAAAATTTTTCAATCAAGCTACTTGTAAGAATGTCAATATATGGTCATACGTTGTCACGAAGCAAAGAAACACCTGTGCTCTGCAAACCTTGTTATTTGCTCTAAATACAAACATTTTAGATTCTGAATAGTTTCACAGAAACAATCCGCACTAATCATAGTTCTCTGTGGCATGAATATTTTTTATACCAAAAGAGAGAAGCTACATATTAATCCACCAAAAACCATATTTTTATTTATTTCAGCTATGCTTAATCTTAGGTGTCACATAACAAAAATTCATATTTGATCTTCTTTCACAATGGGGTCTGAAAATACGTCAGTTTCGTTCGTTTCAATTCATATTATTTTATATCCAAATATTTAAATTCCATGCCTTGTAGTTGGGACTTGAATGGTCTAAATTAGCTCTTTGGTTGAGCTAACGTTTGTAGATTTCAAGTTATATTGCAAATTATTATAACATCTTGGTTCATTTTATATTAATTTTGGTTTTAAGATATTTTTTTCATTTCAATAATTTAACATTAATACAAACTCTACCCGAAAGACCTCCAGGTTGTAGAAGACTTGTAAGACTGCGGTTAAGATGTGAGGACAATCTTTAGAGTTCTTGGAATGGAACAAGCCAAAGGCCTTTAAATAAGAAAGAATAAGAAGAGGACAACATTTATATTCTTTAAAGATCTAGAGCAGCGGCTCTAAAATTGTTTTTAGATTGTACCCCTTGGCCATAACTAAAAGTTTAATGTACCCCCAAGATAAAAATTTCCAAATGACAGTCTTTAAAAAATATAATCACAGGGTAATTTTTTGAGCTATTTAATATATTGGGAAAAAATGTCCATGGTCAATATATTTCAAATGTGACAAAGCTACTTATAAAGAATCCTACGGTTATAGCCTTAACAGTATCTCTTATTGAGAATCGTTATGAACACTTAAAAAAAAAAAAAAAAAAAAATTATACATTTTCTTCACAAATTCGTTTAAAAATAAAGAAAAAAAGTAAGCCTAAACACAATATTTTCAAATTAAAATTTTTAATTGTAATTTTGAAGCTGATATATTATGAATCCCAAAGTTTTTCAGTGAGAGCGGTGTGGCTTCATGGCTTGGCACTATTTTTTTATGTCTGGTTGTCCAGTGAAACTTTCAAGCGGAGGTCCGGTTCCAAATTTATCCTATTGGGGTATTTATTTTTAGGTACACCATAGATGAAAAAAAAAAAACACTCTCAAAGAGATATGTTGTTGAGAAAGGCATCATAAACTGCTAATGTAGAAGGTGTCAAGTAGAGGGTTGAAAGCTCTCAGAAATCGGTCTCCAGCCGAGAGCAAATACGGGCAAAATATTGGTTGAAATAACCAGATAACGATAGTTGCCAAGAAATAGGTTTTTCCATAAATCCCTTGTTATTTTGTCAACTGTCCCTTGAAAGCTGCTTGCTTACCACTTATCTACAGTTTATAGTTTCTTAAACGAACCATCCTATTAATAGAATTTTTTAATGCTATGCATCACCAAATATCAAATAATCAAACTATCAAATAATAACTTATATATCAAAATAAATTATTACTTTTTGCTACTAATTTCAGTATATTTATTATTACTTATAGTATATTTATAATAATTATTATTGTAAAAATTATTATAATTATAGTTAAAAAAATAGGTCACTACATTATAGTCTAACATTAATAGGAAAAGCCTTATTTGACAGATTGAAAAGCTACTAAATATATTTTCACGCATGCATACGTAATGTTGCTACCTGCATCTTTTGATATGAAAAATTAATACCTCTAAAATAACTCTTAATAATAGATTAAAATGTTATCAATTTTTGGCCCCTATATACAATGTTTTTATTTTATGAAAGGTGCTTCCTATGAAAATTGAACTGTAACTACTAGTTTTGTAAATCTAAACTAATACTGTGTACGAAATTCACTAGGTATTTTATATAAAATTTAAAATGTATAAAAGCTTCACATAATATTTCATCATAGATAACCTGAATTTTAAATCATTTATTGGCAATCAAAGAATATTTTATTGACAATTAAGTATAATTAAGAACATTGAACGAGTACCATTTAAATAATAGCCTAAAATATCACATAAGTAAATGATTAACAGACTACCTTAAATATTTAACAGACCAACTATCCAGTCCCTCAGACGATAATTCATCAAAATGAAAGGATACGTCATCTTTTTATTGATGGTAAATTTTTTGAACCTACTGGAATCGAGACTATTACCTTTAGTTAAATAGAAGGACGCTTTATCCATTATAATAATTTGTCGAGTAACATATCTTGTTGATCTGATCATTAAACGTAAATTATAACTAGCTAAATAAGAAAGATTTATGAATATATGAAAATTACACCCGGACATAGAAGTCAAATGTTTAAAAGTTCAGGTTTGTTTTAAAATGTAAATCATCTCATCCTCTCATTTTAACCCTCCACCCCAAATTATTCGCGTCAAAAGCCATCATGTATTACAATGCAAATATAATTTATTAAACCTCTTAGCTATAGAATAGGGAATAATATAGTTATAATTTTTTTTCCCCATCACGTCTCACTATCCCGTTTAGGTTATAGGTGTATGAGTTCACTACGCTCATATACGAGTAGTATGTCTCAGGAAGGTAAATCTTCAAGGAAACGCACCCATTATGGCGCGGGAGAAAAGTAGGAAAGCGTTTAACGAAAACTAGTCTCACCTTAACCATTTTGGGATTAAACTCTAAACCTTTCATCCACTGACAAACAAGAATAAATAAGTTTGATAAATTTAGGCCACGTGACAACCAACGTGAGTGTTAATTAATTAAATATACTGCTAATAAGCTTAAACAATTATTTTTGCCAAGCAAACTATTATGAATATATTGTTACCATCAAATGTTTGGTTGAAACTACTACCTGAACCGTTACATAAAAGTTTTTAATTCAAATATTGCCGAGTAAACTGAAAATGAATTACACATCTAAAATACAAACTAATCTAAGCCGGCGGGTAGATAGTTGTGTTTCCAAAATAGAACTAAGAAGAGTAGAAGAAGTCAGCCCCCATTAGATGGACTGGCGAACATTAGAAGGTCCTCGCTGGGGAATAGAAGACATGAGACATGATTAATGCTGTATCGGTGGGAGAGATGGAGCCCGCCCCCTCCCCGACTCCCTGCACCAAGCCTCAAGAACCATTACCTAGCCTCCGTCAGCAATCATCATCGTCTCTGAACCTAGCTTGCGATCATTAGGGATCCTACTCTGCTATCATCACCTCGATCGCAATAAGCACCGGTGGACACGTGGATAAGACGTCAAGATCGTATAGTGTGGCTCTAGGGGAGTGGAAAGCCTCAGGTTTGGATCCTGGCTGGGTGAAAAACTTTTATTTTCACCACCTGCCCAGGCTACACGCCTTTCAATCATGCTAGTAGGATACGGATACGGAAAGTACGATTTAAAGTAAATGTACTTGAATTTGCGCTGAGTAAAGGTGGGAAACTATTTTGTGAAATCCAACCTCGGTACATTTGGCTGAGATTATATCCCCGAGCTCTTGGTCATGGGCAAGCAAGATTAGATAAACCTGACTCTTGTCCAACTGCCCACCTATGCAGGTCAACCAGGTGTACTGAGAGGTGAATTTAAAACATAGTATTCCACTTCGACTCCAAGCGGATATAGTTACATTTTCCTACCTCATCATTATCAAATGAGTGTAGTGTAGGTTGTAAGATTTGGAGCAAAGGAAAAACCTTCATTGCATTTCGTCATCATCATCAACGGCAAAAAGACTCCTGCATTAAGGGACCATGCATGGTTGGATTACGACTACTATTTAGGTTGGAGGTTGACACTAGACCAAAGACTGGAGGTGAAGATGGGTAGTTTGTATAATTTATGTCAGTCAGTGTGATTAGAGAGCTTCAGAAGGGGTTAACTGGCTCACAGATATATTATGAATTTATCAATGAACCAGCTGGTATGTTTGTTAGTTTGCTTGTTGGACATGCTTCAAATATTGGCACATTAAAATTAAATCCACTAAAACATATCAAAAGAAACAAAAGAGCATGGTAGCTCATTTTTCTGTTTATTATTATTATTTTAAAAATGAATGTAGATATGTACGATTTTATTGAATAGGAAATCAGAAGATTTTTTTTATAGTTCAGTATCACATTATATTTTGTGTTTTTTAAATTTTTTATCACTATCCTAATTCCTAAGAGATCCTATAAAAATTCAAAATTCAAAATAAAAATTTGTTTTTTTAATTTATATCTAATTGCTGATAATCTCTTTTATAAGTTTTAAACGTGGTTATAATAATAATAATAATAATAATAATAATAAAATAATAATAATAATAATAATAATAATAATAATAATAATAATAATAAACACAATAATATTAATAATAATTACTATTATTATTATAATTATTATTATTATAATTATGATAGTTATAATTATAATAATTTATATATATATATATAAAGCTAGTAATCAGTAGCAAGGGCTAATATTATTGATACAAATATTTGTACATTTATTTGTTTCTATGGGAATGAGTCATTTTCGCCCGCATAGCCCAACGGCTCCAATCTTCTCATCAATATTATGTAGTTAAAGCCTTGCAATAATCTCGCCATTCAAAGGACTACAAATATGCACTTTATTTATATTTATTAAAGTCATAATAGAAAAATTTCACAAAATTAAAAAAAAACACGCTTCTTTTGACAATTTATTTAAAATATTAATATAAAATACTTTATATTCTTTTTAGCCCTGATTATTTAATATTTAAATTATTTTTAGCAGATACACATAATATAGGACCATAAATTGTTAAACAATTGTTGATCAAACCGTGGTCGGCAACAGGTTAGGTTACAAAACTAATCTAGCCTAGGCTAGGATATTCTATGATGATCTAGTTTGTGTAGAGTTTAACTGGTGCTAGTTTATTAGCGAAAGAAAATATATTTTTAATTTCTTGGATCTAGATGATGCATATTGACAGAAGCACGTATCAAATCAAATAGAGGGATTCAAATGTTTAAGCGAGAATATCTTAATACAAAAACATCAACAACACCTTCTAGAATATAACTTTGTACATTGGTAATTCATTCAATATATTTTATATAGGTGGATTTTACTGAATAAATTAATTAAACAGAGCACATATATTTTGTTCATTTAGTGGGGAAAACATCAAAACAGAGAAAACAATAAAACATTTTTCTCAGAGCGATTTAATAGTATCATTGTTTTGTATTCATCGTCTAGATACTTCAAACTATTTTTACCTATGCAGACCTATTCAACGCAATCTTAAAAACAAACCGATCCAGAGAGGTCTGCTATGGATAAACACTCTCAGTAAAAAAAATCACGTGTTCAGATCTGTTCC
This sequence comes from Timema podura, assembly GCA_033556935.1. NCBI lineage: Eukaryota > Metazoa > Arthropoda > Insecta > Phasmatodea > Timematidae > Timema > Timema podura. The sequence goes on from JAVRXN010000010.1 coordinate 32,049,491, forward strand.
AATAACAGATTATCCGCGCGATCTACCTTGTTTGTTCTACTTCTCTTGAAATGGTTTCAATTTTCTTTGTTCAGTATGACAACGTCTACTTTGAAAACCCAATCAAATTAAACAACAAAAGACTATATCAGTGCATATGAACCTACAATGTAATACATGAGCAGATTTCTATCCCTACAGTTCTAAAATAATTATAATTGATTCGAAAAAAATAACGCGCAGCCAGGCCTTTTTGTCATTCTCGTTTTGTGATTTGTTTCAATACACAAAATAGTAATTTAAAATATACATAGTGCCAGTATTTTTAAAACAGCTGTTTTTCTACTAGCAAATAAACTATATTGATACTCATCTGTTTCTATTTTGTATTAAAATATATCATTGGTCAACAGAGAATTTTGCTAATGGGTAAATTAGTGCATCATTAAAGCAGATCCTGCTATCAATTTTTCAGAGGACGTGAGAATCAAGTTTTTGGGGTAATTCATAGACCAGGTAACGCTGTTGAGATGGAGAGAAGGGGCAGCTAATAATGTCTACAAAGGGGTATGGTGGGTTTATCACACTGTCACGTAACACAGATCTTATACTTAAATTCTAATGTTGAAAAAAAAAATTATTATTCATAAATGAAAGTAATAAGGTATTATTTTAAAATTCTTTTATATAATCTATATTCAGGATTTAAAATATAATATAGATAGTATCAAATTTTAGTCCCTCTTTTAGTGTAATGAAAGCTTCCCTATGAAAAATGGCATTCAATCTTTATGTGAAAAGCTACGTAACACTGGTTAGAAAGGGGGAGGGGGGAGGGTGTTCTAAATGTCTACTTGGTATTACGCAGGGGAAGTAAGACGGAGAGTGAAAAAAACGTTTCGTAGTTTATGGATGATCCCTTTACTGTTGATCTTTAACAATCGACTTAAACCTGGCCCAACCTTTAGTTTGCCCTTCTTCTATAAATTGTACCTATATAAGATTTACTCGGTTTTGTGCTAGTTAAAATATAAATATTGTTTCTCGTGCCTGTACTTTAGATTATTCAAAAACAATATTATGTGGTTTATAATAAATTTGGTAAATATTATTAATACGTACTACGGTACAATATTAATTATATGCAACAAAATTATCTAAAAAGCCCTGCAATAATTCAAACAACTTTAATGGAAACTAATTAAATCATGTAGTTTGATTAAATGTGATTGAAATAAAAATAAAAAGTCACGTAGATTATTGTATGATGTTATACGCAAATCCTTAATCAATACATCTCCCACTTTAATCCAAGGGTGTACAGTAATTTTTTTTCCACCGTAATATATATTTAGGCCTATATATTATGTAAATATTTTAATGATATTGAATATTCTAAATACAAATTTTTTGGTCCCTAAAATTTTCTTATGAATAGTTTAGTATGGATTATGTTAAAATAAAATTAATCTATAAAACTCTCATGATTTGAAATATTTTCTCAGAAAATTACTTTCCAAAATTGAAATTTTAATTTAGAAAAAGAAGTCTCCGTATGAAATAATATAATTCATCATTCGCTGCTATGTAAACTAAAATTGATGGATCACGTAATAAATTAAAGTGAATTGGAATTTATAAAATGTAGCATAACATATTTGATACTAACTCTCAAAACCTATCGCATGGTAGCTATACAATATCTTAAATCATATCTACAAATACTTATAAGGCTAGATAGAATAATATGTTAGCTCTGTTAGTTTCAACATGAGAATATAATCATGGGCTGGGTTGCAGTATTTTCTCTTGAAATAATTTCAGGCAGCAAATTTGAATTGATTTTTTTCTATAACTTTTTTTGTTTGTTCACAGGACTATTCTTTGTAGCGAGTTCTCGCGGCACTCTAAGCGTTCAAGTTGGCGAAAATAGGGGATACTCGGATATGAACTTGCGCAGAAACTTAATTCAGTAGAACAGGGAATATATATATGTTAGTCCTGTATTCAACCACGAGGTGAAATTTTCTGTAATAAACAATTTCAAGTTATTGATTATTATTATCACGCTTTGATTGTAATAAGTTTAATTATCTGGAAAATAAATCGATTAAAGCTTTCGAACATTTTTCTCAAATTTCTTTTTAGAATTTTTAATTGAATGAAACTACTTTTAACGCTATTTTTTTATCAAAAATAACTTGAATTCGAGAACTTCACAGTCAACCTAGTAATTTTCCCGCTGCACTGGTGTGCCATGGCACACCACTTGAGTACGGCTCAACACTACACATTTTGTTAGATGGGTCTGCCCCCCTTTGCTTTCCATCCTATCCACCAAATGATAAGTTTTGAGTATTTGCTTTCAAGTATGTTGAGCGTTTATATTTAAAAGTAAATAACATTTCATAAATTATATCACTAAAATGCCAATTGTATTAATATTAAATCAAAATTAATAAATACAATTAAAAGTTAAAAATACTATTCTAAAATTTCAATCAAGTCCAATCATTTCAAAGCAATCTCTAATTGAATTTAATCTTCTTGTTCACCCATTTATGTTTCGTAAAATATTCTAAAACTAGGTATATTTTTGGCACGTTTACAACTAATTTATTGGTAGCACTTTATTATGGTGGATATTTATATTTCCATGTTCACTAGTTTAATAAAGATTTTATGCTCCACTTGGATGCATTTAAAATGGGGTTTCCTTAAGTGAAGATCCTGTAATTCACCGTCCTTATACTGTCCCTTACATTATATAGTTTGAGTAGACCAAAAACGGAACAATTTCAATAGCAATTATTATTAAATTTACTTGAGAACAATATATCAAACCTAATATAAAAACATAAGAAATTTAATGACGGTCATTTTTTTTCTTTAAAAATATATCATGGTCTATAATCGCTATAATCTATTTAAACTCCATAAAGACAATACAACCTATGAACTTCAACATTATACAACCATATACAAACATAGACGGTCTACAACCGGAAATCCTTCTAACAAAATCATTAGTACCTCCACATTACTTGACATTGCTGATCTATTTTCTAGAACTAATTTTAAACAAAACATTATAAGCAGAGTACCAAAATACTATTCTAAAAAATATATAAGGAAAAAACTAATACTTATAAGGATTATATTTTATAAAACAATGAATTTATATAAGTTTAAATAAAGACGATTCTAAGTATTGAGTAGACTTATTTCGAAAATCTAGAAATTGTTAAGAATATTGACTGGCCAACTTAATGGGACGAGCCCATTGCTAAGAACTAGACGCATATGTGAGGATAACATTAGAATAGACCTGAAAGAGAGATAGTGTAATGAGGGGGACTGGATAGAACTAGCTCTAGATATAGACATATGACATACTTATGTAAGTGCGGGAATGAACTTGCGAATTCTTGATGTCATAGAGTAAGTAAGTAAAAAGGCTTATTTTAACATTTGATATAGAACTAACACCAGGACCATTATTATTATATATTTTTAGTTATATTAGGAAGTAAATTTTTGTTTTCAAACCGATTTTGTATTAAAACCATTAGTTTATTATTATAGATTTTAACTAATGTGTCAATATTCTCGGGAACTTTGTAGAGTCAATTTGACCAAAGTCATGGAATTTTAAGATTCCTAAAATTATGATTAGGTTATATCAACATATTTTCTAAGAACTATAAAAACAAATTTTCTTTTCTCATTTCCTTTACCCTAAATGGGACATATGACGTAACGATGTTGCCTCTAAACCACTCAGGCAATGTATACTTTTAAGACATGTTGAACGGATGATAGATGGTGCATGATTGTGGTCTTATATTGTTTCATAAACGCGAAAAAAAGGAGAAACATTTGCTAAATGACCTTTTCACATTTTAAGAAGCTTATAAAATGCCTATACAAATGACTATTTTCACAAGATGGTTTTATATTTGACCACACACTTCTTATATATCTCCCAACTCAGACAATATGACTAGCCGTATTAGGTTGATATTGAAGATTTAATCAACAAATATTAAATTGATAAAAGAATCCAATGAAACTCATTAGATCTGAGGTTGATCTTTATGCATATAGCCTTTAAGTCAAAAGATTGATGAAGGCCAAATATCGTCAATTTTTTTTGAGAAATATAGACTTTAGTTAAAAAGAAGAAAATTTAGTATATAGAAACACAACCAAGTCTTTAGTAAATTGATTTGTTAACTATTTGTAAAAATATTTCTAAGACTCGAATTTACATCACATATTACAAATGTAATAGAAGTTGCTCAAAACTCTTTTTAAAACAAATACCTAGGATGTTAATATACAAATAAATTATATCATCTCTTGTTTGTATTTAAATATAAGTTACTCATTGAGAGTAAACTAGATTGTGAATAATATTTTTTTGTTTCCCTGCTTTGGTGGCTCAATGGTATAAGACGTCATTATTGCAATAAACCAGAACTGGAGTTCCCAAACTTCTTAGACCAAAAGTGCACTTGCACCTGAAATAATTAATGCTTGAGCACTAATAAAATTATATTCACTAACATCATTAACATTAAATAAGGAAATTTAAATTAAATAGAAAACATTATTTATTCAAAGAAAGTGTACAATGAAGATTTTATATAAATACATAATGTTAGGATAAAAACTGAAATGGCTTCAGTTCAACAAATTGGTTAAACCAGAATCAAGCTTAAGCTATTCTTAAAAATATTTTTTATTTTACAAATAATTATTACTCTTATTTAATATTTAGATTGTTCTGACCATAGCTCAAAATCAAAGCACATGCAGAACTGTATTTAACTACGAAGTGAAAATGTAACACTTTCTCACAGTCTGTTACTGTGAAATGTATCTATTAGTATTCCTTATGTTTTAATTATGGCAATACTATAACCAGTTATTTTTTTAATGAAATGGAGTAAAAATATTACTTATAACTATATTTATGTATTTTATTAAGATTTTGTTATTAATATCTCTCAATTAAATCAGTCAGGGAGTAAGTAACATTAAAATTAAATTACCCGCATCAGTGGCGGCATGGTCTAACGCACTAATTTGGATTAATTTTTATTATAATGTATGCATATATTATTTCATTTTTTGCTTGTAGGGGTGATAGGAAGATTAAATTATATTTTGTTTATTTACATAAATTAATGATTATTCAATTGATCCAGTATTTCCGATTATAAGATTAAATTACCTTAGGGATAGCAGTGTAATACTTGAGTAACTTAATAATAATACTTAGCACCGCGTCTTACTACCCGTTTGGGTTATACGCTTAAGTACTAATTACACTAATGGATTAGGAATTGGGAGGGTTGAATTTAGAGGAAGCGAACCCGCATTTGCGTGGAGGGATAGTGGAAAAACATTTAGGAAAAACCACCCCCAGTTCACCCGACCGAGATTCGAACCTCAATCTCCCCGTCCTCGGCGGTCGAGCTCAACACGACTAGCGCGTTAGCCAACTACGCTACCGAGGCGGGTTTGAGTAACTATTCAATAAAAAAGTATATTTCACATCTGTTTACTTGTATAAAAAGAATACAAAATTTATATTTTCTTCCTCTCCAATTTTCTTTAAGTATAAAGTATAATTTATTGCAATTTATATAAGTTGTTCTCTCTCTTTTCAAGCCTATTTCTTATACTGTTGGATGCCCTAATTTTGGATTAAAAAATTTATCAATCTTAAATACTTATGCTATTCTATTGTGTTGCTTTACGCAGCTTGAGATAACTATGGCAGAGCCCAGTTTGAAAATCGCTGGACTAGACCATCGATGGCAGGGAGATCAGGGGTTTGATCCCGGTTAGGTGGATTGAGGATAATTTCCCTTCTTCCTCCATATGAATGCAGTACACATTCTCTAAATTCAACCTTCCTCATCCCTAACACATTAGTCTAGTTAGTACATATGCGTGTATCCCAAAAGACGCGGTGATATATAAAAGCCATATATTTCTATGCAGTGATAAAAATGTAGATTATTTATATGGGTAGCGTTAGCGAGTGGTTAGCACGGATGCCCTTAAACTGGGCGTTTATGTTTATATCTTGACTGAAATAGCTTCGGATGGTTTTTATCTCTCAATATAGTATTTCATAATCTCTATAAAGGAATAATATTGACGCTTCTTAATGATCAATCCTAAACTCTTTTTCTTGGGTTTAAAATGTTTTATTTCCTTGAGCCATAATTAATATTAATATTGAACCCAACCACCTTGTTGGTTAAATGGTCTAAACTCCGAGGCATCACTCTCACAACAGACGAGACTGTCACTGACAGTAATATCGGGGTTTGAATCCTGGTCAGGTGAACTAAGGGTTATTTTTCCTAGACATTTTCATACTTGTCCTCCATTAAAATACGTGTAGATTTTATTTAAATTCTACCTTCCTCATCCCTAACTTTTTAGCTTAATTAATATACATGCGTGAATGTTCAACCTGTGGTGAAAGAAGATAAAAATAAAACTGCATTAAACGTCTAGCCTATCATTAGAAAAAAAAATCAGTCTGAACAAAAAGTAAACTAACATCTAATATATAAACATCCGTCTAATCATGAAGTTTGAATCATTTCGGCTTAGCTCACATTGAAAGGGGAATAAACAGTTTGTATGATAGCTAATCATCTTCTCCTCTTCCTCCTCTTTGCCGAACTTCTAGCTGACCTCAAAGATGAGACTCCACGTGGCCGCTCCCAGCTCTTGACAGATATGATAGTGTCGTGTTATCTCTGAATAGTCATGGTGATAGCTGCCAAAAACTCGGGCCATGTAGGACATTATCTTACACCGTCTTTTCCCAGCACCAGTTAAGCTGGATTCACACACGAAGCTACGCTACACTACGATATGCTATGCTATGTCACGTTATACTATGTTTTAAAATCGCTAACCAAGTATTTAATCAAACCAGTACACGCTTCACGCTATACTGTTCTATGCTAGCCTACGCTATGCAACGCTATGCCAGTGAAATCGCTGACCGGTGATTTTTACATCCCACTCACAATAAGTTTTGTGTTGCGCATGCACACAACGGACAGTTACCCCCCTTAAGCCCATCTAATCACACCTAATCATTGTGGCTGTGAAACGTGAGCTACCTTGAAGAACGTGTGCATGTGTTGTTGATTTATTGTTCCAGAAAATGGTGGAACTAACCGAAAGCTAACCTCTAACGGGATAAATATCATGTACCTACAACCGTTTAGTTTCTTCGTCATCCATCATCACTACTGCTAAAAAACCACCCTTCCTCTTCCTCCATATGACTTCCAGATTAATCTAAAGGGCTTGCCCGAATTGCGCCAATCTATCTAGTTTGAACCCGAATTGCGCCAAGAGCTTAAAAGTGCCCCCCAGACCGGACCCGAATTGCGCCAATACCCCCCTTCCCCATACCGGACCCGAATTGCGCCAACTGTGAACATAAATAAATATTAATGCTATGTCGGGAGGTAAGAAGGACACAAGTCAAAATATATTATCTAATTAACTATATTTAACTAAATAAAACAAAATTAAACACTATAACATCACAGTAAAATTTCCATTTTAAAAACATTGTCAATAATAGCTAAATGTAAGCTATATTATAATATAATAATAACAAATATAAAATAAAAAACAAGTCAAACATAAAAAACGAGTCATATAAAGGATTTTTGGAGGGAGACACACTTCACAGAGCTTAATCTATCTATTAACAAAATTGTTAAAATAAATTCAAAATATTTAGAATTTTTGAAAATTAGTCATCAGTAAACTACCCTTAAAAGGACCTCGCCTCATCTTAGATGTATGTTTTAATCAAAATTGTTAGAGCTATTTTTGAGAAATTTCGAATTCTTTTAAAATTAGTCATTAGTAAACTGTCTATAATTCAATTTTTTTTTCTGAAGATCAATTATACAGTCCTATTCATCATTTTTAAAAAACCAGATATACACTTTGAACAAAAGTACCTAAGCCGATGATTGGGAAGTTGGGGTTTGAATCTTGGTCGAGTGAACTGAAGGGTTTTTTCCTAAATGGTTTTCCACTCTCTCTCCAGGCAAATTAGGATTCACTTTCTCTACATTTAACCTATCTCATCCCAAAGCTCACTATTATAAATAGCACATAAAAGTATAACTCGACCAGGTAGTAAAACACAGCGTAAAAAAATTTCAACAGTGAAAAGTATAATAATCAACTATCAAGTAAAAAATTTTAACAGTATTTATGTAAAGTTGTAAAATAAAATGGTTTCGCTTACTATGCTTGCACCAAATGAGATCGACAACCTACTATCTTAGTTTGTGAAAATGTTGACACGATGCACTCGTGGAGCGCTTGCTCGAAATCAATCACAATGTATAAAGGTTGAAGGTGAAGTTTTCTCTTCTCGCACTCGTCCTTTAGGATCCTTATAACTACAATGTAGCTTTGCCTTTTCTTTTCTTTAGGTAGACAAAGTACCAGAGGTATGTATGACCCTTTGAAGTACCCGTGTACAGTAAAAAGCTGAAAAAATATGTCGGTGCTTATTCAAAGGTTCCATCCATTAACACACTTTCATTCCGACATAAATACTCAAGATTTGAGTCACAAGAAAATATCACGACCCCCCTATCTTTTTCGTTTCTCAACCAAAAGTTTTCGTCTAGAGTAGTATTTAGTTCAATTTAATCTAAGGCCAATTGAATTTCGTCGGAAGATTTAGGCAAAGTTGGCAGTTAATGTTATTCCTGAAACATTTCATGTCCTTGCGGGTCAATGTTTTTATAGCTTTTTCTCTGTATTTACCTCTTTGTGGATCTACTTTAAAGTCCTTACTTCAATCACCTCAGCTTTACTCTTAACTGCGTTGCTGATGGATTTTCTGTTCAACTCTTGATCTAGTAGTGGTTCGTGGTTGTGTTAGTCTTCCAATCTGTGAGGAAATATTTCCGCTATCAAGTGTGAATATTTTGGCCTTACAGTCCTTTCTTCCCTCGTCAAATTCAATTGATTCACCTGTTGATACGTATAATTAATATGGACAATCAGATCTTTCCCTCTTTCACTTTAAATCCTTTCCATATCAATAATTATCGCTAATATCACAGTTCACACAAAACCCGAACAAAAATAAAACAATTACACATCTGGACAGTTACCGTTGCCGATATAATTTGTTAATACTGACCAGACTTATGTCAGAAAAGCTAATACAGATCTTGTTGGGGGCTCTTAGGGCATTTTTACATTCCTTTACCAAAGGAAGGGAAGACAAGACGTGGCAAGAGCTTGTTTGCATTGGTGTTTGTTTATTTCGTCCCCCCAGGTCTACCTGAAATAGACTTGGTGCAATTCGGGTCCGGGTTAAGTGAATATTTTGTAATCCCTTATTTACTGGTGCAGTTTGGGCTTGCCCAATCTAAACACTTTGGAATATCATTGATACACTTTAAATTGCAGAAGGCCATGCTGTATCTTAAACTATAAATACTATACTTAACCTTTCAAATTATAGCGTGGTACAGCTCAATGTGTTAAACAGAAGATAAACAATGTCACACAGCATTACGTTGATTTATGTGTGAGTCCAGAATCACCCGCTGGCGTGGACTGCCTTGTTTATTACATAAAACAATATTCCTATAGTTTATATAAGTATTATTTTAATTGTGAGCTTGTTTATGTTATAGCACACTCTACAATATCACCTTGAAAATGATTAATTGGTGATATGGGAAAATCTTTAAAAAATTATATATAATATCTTCGACTAAACCTCTTATAGTCAAATAAGGGTCGTCTAGATCTGTAGTTAATTACTCCAAATACGTTTTCATGGGGATATGCAGGTCTCCATTTTAAACACCAATATAAAACGAAGTTCGCTTAATTTAATAATATTGTGACCTACGGATTTTGATAGGGCATATTCGTAAGTATTTATATAATTAACATCTAACTCTACATAATTATAAAAGAGACACAGCTGCCAGTTCTTAGATGATAGAGACATACAAAAAAAACCTATTTCTGATTAATAAACTTAGATTAATTGACTGAAAATGAGTAGGATAATTAGTATCATTAGACACATTTCTCCCGATTGGCCATTCTACTTTTGTTTGTTCCCCCCCCCCCCTGCGTCTAGGTGCCCTCTCAGACTATGCACGTATATTAATAACAATAATGGTGTAGATATTATGTGATAAAATGTAAAATTTTATTGGTGAGTGAAGGAGCTTACATAATGATGTGTACATACCCTGTACTCATAACAATACATTGGTAGGATTATAAGATCTCCCAGAATACTGTGTGCCGGAAATGCATCGTGAAAGGAAGAATCTAGAATCCGGTTCAGGGTACTGACTGGCAAACCAAATGGGAACAGACCATTGAGAAGACCTAGATTCAGATGAGAGGGTAGCATTAGAATGGACCTGAAGGAGATGTGTTGTAATGAGGTGGGAGTTGGACTTGATAGAACAAGATCAATATAGAGAAATATGGCGTAATTTTGTATGTGCGGCAAATAACTTTCTAGTCCCTAATGCCATAGAGTAAGTAAGTAAATGGTATAGGGATGAATAAGGTTTCCTTTTGGAGGAAATGCACCAAAATTGGCGTAGAGGAAAAGTGGAGAATCATATAGGATTACACCCAACCAGTAATAAAATGCTGATCTCCCGTCACTGGCATTTAAACTTACACTAGAGTGACGTGTTTTATTTGCAGCCACCGATGCGGGTATGGCTGAGCTATTGCGTAAGATTATTATAATTCAAAATTAGGTATTTGAAATTCTACGCCCATAGAATGTACCGCAGTTGAGAAGACTTATTTAAAAACCAAAACGATCACAGTTATTTTTCATAAGAAATCAATCACCTCATCATTTTATTTTCTACTATACATTTTAAACTGTTAGAGTTAGTAAATACACCAAAATTTAGGAAATAAAATTAATAGTTATATTGATAGTCTAGTAATACATACATATATTTAAATATTTTATAAATACATAAATATATCTCAATTTATATATAAATACATATATATACACATCTAATATAAAATATATTGTTATATACGTATATTTATTTATATTAGTGTAAGCGGAATGTATGTACTGTGTAATGTAGAGCACAGTAGATAGTTATGTAAGTCTGAAATTGTTTGTGGATCCAGGCTTGGACAATATAACACTGCTTTTCAAATAAAAATAAAACTATAGTTGGTATAATTGTTACTATAAACTCTAAATCATCGGTTTGTGCATTGGATCCCTTTAAATTAATTTAAACTTAATTAGATACTAACGATCCCAAATGAAAGAGTAGTTCATAGTTGAAAGATGTATTTTTATTTGCTGTTATTATTCTATCATAGCCTTAAAAGGCAGTATGGTCTGAGGCATCACTCTCACAATATACTGTACTGCCAAGGACAGGGAGATCAAGGTTTGAATCTCACTCAGGTATAATAAGGGTGGTTTTTCTTAAAGGGTTTTACACTCTACCTCCATGAAAATGGGAGTACATTTTCCTATACGTATAACCATCTTCATACCTTAAACCATGGGCGTAATTAGTACATAAGTGTATAACCAGAATGGATATTACGACGCAGTGCTAAAAAGATTAAGCCTACTCATTCGAGCTGGCCACATTAAACTACACTATTTGATTAATTATGAGTAATATACAATTTAGATTAAATTTACAATAATTTGCGTAAAGGGAGAGTAAAAAACCAGTTTTGAATAAACACTCTCATTACCCTGAATCAGGATTTATCCATCTCCAAACATTAAAGCTATTGCCAGAGGGATGCTTAAAAGAATGTGACAACCGATAGGTAATGGCCGTAAAAACATTACATCAATTTGTCATTTAATATACATAGGGACTAAGATAAGTTAAGATATTGGTTAGAAATCTGTAGATTACGTGTTGATAAACGGATAAATTGCAGATAGTGAATTAGTCCAAGAACACATATATTTTATTCCTATGGTTCATATTTAATGATTGAACTATCCACATAATAATTTAAGTGCATATGATAAAGGCGGTAAATTTTAAGGAAGGCCCCATTTGATTGTATAATAGGTGTGTAAAAACAATTTAAAATATCCATATAGAAAACCATTCTTAGACTACTAGCAGGTCCTATAAACTGCCTCGTCTTATAATGATTGGAGACCCTGGTTGATGACCTAGATTTCATAGGCTCGTTTCCCACCTCGTGTGGGATATTTTTCTTGATAGGTTTTTTTTTAGTTTTAGGGTAGCTACAAAATCTAAGTAATTAGTGTAGGAAGTTTCAGCTTTTTTATTTTATCAGGAATTTTGAGAAAAACTATGGAGAGACCAAATTTGACATCACATGCAATTTATAAAATATATTGTAGTAGAGATAAATTAATT